>OY740804.1:37715615-38183938 GCA_963514005.1 Raja brachyura | reverse complement strand
ACTATTCACTTAGTCAGATCATGGTGTCACAAGTCAGCGAGCGTGGTTTGTATGGATAACTTTTCTGACCTTTGCTCATAGATTGTGAGATGATACTCTCTGCTCTAGTTGGATGTGTACTTGAAGCCCCAGGGTTGCTGCTCGCAACACTCAGTCACGTGCATTTATAAAGAAACTACGGAAATGATGTGGTCCAACAGATCTCGGCTGGTGTTTATGCTCCACACAAACTTCCTCTCTGTCTGCCTCAATCTGAATCTTATCCGAATATCCTTCAATTCATTCCTCCCTCAAATGCTTAGCAACATTTTCCAATAATGTGTCCAGGCTTCTGATGCCAGCTATTGCCTGTAGAACTGGTTTCTGCTCTCTAGTTCAAAGATATTCTTCGGAGTTCTAGTTTGCACATGCAAGTGACTAGTTTTATTTATAGTCTCTGTCACAGAGGAAACATCTTTGCGTCTCATGCCTTGTGCACTTGTTGGGCTGAATGGAATCTTAATAAGTCCGTCAAGTCGACACTGGATTAGACATAAAGGTGTGATCTAATAATTTAATATTTTGAACTCCCCAACCCCCTGCCAGTCTTTTAAAGACTCTGAGGGTTGATCTGGGAAAACATCCAAAGGCTGTCAAATCTTTCTTGATGGGAATAATCCCCCATTTAGTGTTATTTTTGTAAATAGTGCCACCTAACAATTTTGTAACATGGAGAGCAAAAGTACTTCCATTTGCTATCAGTCCAATGTTCAAACACTTACCAAAATAGTCATAAAACTGTGTACCACGGATACGGGCCATTTGGCCCATCACAATAATGCTGTCCCTTTTGTCTATCTACATGAATCCCATTTGCCTGTATTAGGTCTGCCTCCTTCCATACCTTATGTTGGACGTAACTACAGATGCTGGTTTAAACCGAAGATAGGCACAAAAAGCTGGAGTAACTCAGTGGGACAGGCAGCATCTCAAGAGAAAAGGAATGGGAGACGTTTCGGGTCGTGACCCTTCAAACTGCAGAAGGGTCTCAACCCAAAACGTCACCCATTCCTTCTCTCCAGAAATGTTTCCTGTCCCGTTGAGTTACTCCAGCTTTTTGTGTCTACCTTCTATAGCTTGCCTATTTAAGTGCCCATCTAAATCTCTCTTTAATATAGTGTGTATCTGGCTCCACAACCTCCTCTGGTAGTGAATTCCACTCTTTCCCCTTAAAAAACTTTCCCCTCAAGTCCCCTTTCCAACTCCATCCTCTCTCATTAAACCAGTAGCCTCATCAAGGAACAAAGGTCATGATTTTCAACCCTATCTATGCATCGTATCATTTTGTACACCTTCATCAGGTCACCCCTCAACCTCCATTGCTTCAAGGAAAACAAATGCAACTATTCAGTTCCTCCTCCAATCCAAGCAATGTCCTGGTGAATCTTAGCCATTTCAATTCTGCTCCTCTGGAACCCATCATTTATTGACCATCCCAGACTGGAATAGTGATAGTGAGCTGACACCTGGAACCTCGGCATTCCCTCTGGTAAAGGTGCTCCCACAGCAGTATTAGGCGGCAGGTGTCGGGACTTCACCCAGTGACGGTGTGGCAACTGCTTCGGTCATTGCTGTTTGTAATCCGGAAGGAAATTTGCATGTGTTCTTTTTTTTTCGTGGCAGTGAAATTTGCATATTTTTGAAGTGCTGTGACTGAAGTCTTTTCTGAAAGTCATCTACAACCACAACTGAAAAAAAAACTGCAGAAGTTTGAAATCTGAAATAAACAAAAAAAGTTCTGGAAATACCCAACAAGTCAGGCTGCATCTGAGGGAAGACACATCTGCGACACAGTGGCACAGCGGTAGAGCTACTGCCTCACAGCACCAGAGACTAGGGTTTGATCCTGACTGTGTGTGCTGGCTGCTGAGTTTTTACATTCTCCCTGCGACCGCGTGGGTTCTCTCCAGGTGCTCTGGTTTCCTTCCACATTGCAAAGATGTGCAGGTTTGTAGAGTCATTGGCTTGTGTAAATTGTCCCTAGTGTGTTGGATGCGAAAGTGAGATAATATAGAACGAGTACACACTTAAGCAATGTGTAGGAAGGAACTGCAGATGCTGGTTTAAACTGAAGATAGACACAAAAAGCTGGAGTAACTCAGCGGGTCGGACAGCATCTCTGGAGAAAAGGAATAGGTGACGTTTCGGGTCAGACTGAAGAAAGGTCTCGACCTGAATCGTCACCTATTCCTTTTCTCCAGAGATGCTGTCCGACCCGCTGAGTTACTACGTGGAAGCAATGGTTGGCATGGTCTCGATGGGCTTAAGGGCCTGTTTCCATGTTGTATCTCTACACTAAACCAAAGAATCTAAGTTAATGTTTCAGGTGAAAGCCCTTTACCGCAACTGGGAAAGAGGCAAAATAAGCTCAATAATGTGTAGGAAAGGTGGGGGGGGGGGAGGGGGTGGCCTCTCACAGTGTGTAACCACGGCATGACACTTAATGGTTAAGCTCTAAACAGTGTTGTCTGCTCAGTGAGTGAGTGCATTGGAAGAGTGAGAACAAAGGCGACAGAGTGTAAGAGTTGTCAATTCTTGCAGAGCAGGAAGATATTCCTTGCAGGTCTTGCAGGGCATGTCTTTCGCTTCCAGAGGGAATAAATAAAAAGGGGAAATAATACGAACAAGCTTTACCAATATTACAGATGGATGACTGTTACATTTGCATTTGGTATAGATGTGGCTGCAGTGAGCATAGTGGTGGAGGCTGTTCACATTGTGGATCAAGATGGCTGCTCTGTGCTGCATAGCATTGAGTTCTTCATGTTGTTAAACTTCACTTGGGTCTTCAGTAGCAGCAGGAAGGCTTTCTCATTCCCACAGCCCAGTCCGGGCAGTAGACGGACTACTCATGGAGACGCTCTTTGGGAGGTTACTTTTACTGTGCTGTTCACGGGAATATCAGCAGTATTCGTCCTTATTCCCCAGTGACATCAGCAAGCTCAATGTTACGTACACTCCGTCCGATTGTTTATGTCACATTCCATGCTACTGTTATTTAAAGCCTTTATTCCCCCATCTTAACGATAATCCTCATTATATTTGCGCATTTCTTTAACTGTCCCAAAGATCGTTTGACACTCTTCCACTACCTGTGCGATGTTTGATGCAGCGAATTGGGCGATAGATATATATCCCTGCATTACTCTGTTTGGTCCAGTGGCCTGGATCACATAGTGGACTGTGGTGACCTGAATGGTTCGAGCCCACAGATTTGGTCATCGGTTTGGGTGGTCTGATGTTTTTGTGAGGAATGTGACTTCTCTACCTCATCTTCTCAAAAAACAAAGCCAGAAGCTGCTGCCTCGCTCTTTCAGAGGTGCAGCCTCAATATTCAGTGCCAGTTATTTTGACCGGGTCTATGTCCAATATTTCAGTTTGTGAAAATCAACATGTAGATTATATTGTGTAAGAGGGAACTGCAGATGCTGGTTTAAACCGAAGATGGGCACAAAAAGATGGGGCAACTCAGCGGGACAGGCAGCATCTCTGGAGAGAAGGAATGAAGAACGGTCTGGACCCGAAGCGTCACTCATTCCTTCTGCCAGGGATGCTGCCTGTCCCGCTGAGCTACTCCAGCTTTTTGTGCCTGTATATTATATTTTTGTCTATGCTTCATGAAACACCGAATGAATATGAAATTAACTATGTGATGTTGAATTTATTGGTATTCTCTGCCATCCAGGCACTCTGTTCAAAGGAGAAATACTAGAGTGTGAATCTTTAGTTATAATTACAAAGGCTTTGGAAGTTACCGCATTTTTTTTTACAAGGCCAGCAAGGATTAAGTGAATTTTAATAAAGTTTCATAATGCTGGAAAGTCTCCAGAAGTTAATTAGAGATGTGGTTTAACTTGTTTGTCATGGATTTCTGGTAATGGGTCACTGATAATCTTCATTTCGAGAACAAAGGAACATATGACTCTGCTTTAACATATAACTCTGCTTTTACTTGCCCATCTCCACTGCTGTGAATCCATTTACACTGCCCACCAACCCCTTGAAATGAAGTACCTGGTTTTCCTTTTCTTTCCCTTTCTTGTACTCTTCTCATTCTTATCCACCTCATTTTGTTTCCTCACCACCTGTTGTCTGCCACAGTACTTCCACCATACTGGAGTCATCCCTGTAACACACTCCTTTTTATACATGGGCAGGCCATTAGCTTGACACTTGACTGCTGGCAGAGCGGGCATTGAGGACCCAATTACAAGTGAGTGGTCAAAGATTGTAAATGTTTGAAAAGGGAATTGTTTGGTCCAGAGGTTTCTCCACTTTTACATTCATTTACCTCCTACCTAGTCATAGTCGTGGAATGATTCAGTGTGGAAACTGGCCCTTCGGCCCAACTTGCCCATACCGGCCAACATTTCCCAGCTACACTAGTTATATTCCCACCTGCATATGTTTTGGTCCATATCCCTCCAAACCTGCCCTTTCCATGTATCTGTCTAACTGTTTCTTAAATGTTGGGAAAGTCTCTACCTGCTTAAACTACCTCCTCTGGCAGCTCGTCCCATACACCCATACACCCATGTGAAAAAGTTACCCCTCAGATTCCTATTAAATCTTTTCCCCTTCACCTTAAACCTATGTCCTCTGGTCCTCGATTCACCTACTCTGGGCAAGTGACTACTCGATCTATTCCTCTCATGATTGTATACATTTTAATTAGATTGAAAAGAGTAGGATTGTATTCACTGGAGTTTAGAAGGATGAGGGGGGATCTTATAGAAACATATAAAATTATAAAAAGGACTGGACATGCTAGATGCAGGAAAAATGTTCCCACTGTTGGGTGAGTCAAGAACCAAGGGCCACAGTCTTAGAATAAAGGGGAGGCAATTTAAGACTGAGGTGTGAAAAAACGTTTTCTCCCAGAGGGTTGTGAATTTGTGGAATTCCCTGCCACAGAGGGCAGTGGAGGCCAAATCGCTGGATGGATTTAAGAGAGCGTTAGATAGAACTCTAGGGGCTGGTGGAATCAAGGGATATGGGGAGAAGGCAGGCACGGTTTACTGATTGGGGACGATCAGCCAAGATCACAATTATGGCCGAATGGCCTCCTCCTGCACCTATTTTCTATGTTTCTATCTAACACGCCTCATCCTCCTGCACTTCAAGAAATGGAGTCCCAGCTTACTCAACCTCTGTATTTAGCTCAGACCCTCTAGCCCTGGCAACATCTTTGTAAATCTTCCCTGTACCCTTTCTAGCTTGCCAACATCTTTCCTGTAGCGTGGTGCCCGGAACTGAACACAATACTGTAAATGTGGCCTCACCAGCGTCTTATACAACTGCAACATGACCTCCCAACGTGTTTAATTGAATTGATAACTTGCATTGTCATCTTTTTTGATTTCCATCTTTTCCCATAACAAATCCACTCCTCCCTGGCCCAACCTCGCCCAGCCCAAGGGCAGTGGCAGGGTCTCAAGTTTCATTTCCTTTAAAGTCTGATTGTGGTGAAATTGCTGCAAGAGCATGCCAGGGCTTGATTCAAACATATTCATTCAGATCTCATCAGAGAAGCCAGGGAATTTAAATTTACATAAATCTGGGCCTGGAATAAAAAACCTCAGAAATAACCAGAAAGTTACTAAAAAACCCCACAGGTTCACGAATGTCATAGAGAGAAGGAAGTCTACTATACCTGCCTGGTTGTGGCCAGTACCTCCACCATTCACCACCCTCCGATGGTACTATGTTAATGGCTCAATGGTATTTAATTTATCACATGTACATTTTTGTATGCAGTTCAGTACAAGTATCACTGTCCACAAGCACTTAGATATGTCTTTAAGCTCACATTCATTGTCACATGCACCAATTAGGGTCCAGTGATATTTGAATTACCATACAGCCATACAAGTAAAAAGATCACAATACACAATAGAATTTAACATAAACATCCACCACAGTGGAATCAACGTTCCTCACTGTGATGGAAGGCAATAAAGTTCAGTCATCTCCTTCCTTTGGTCACCCGTGGCCGGGGCCTTGAACCCTCCACAGTCGCCGCTACAGATGATCAGGTCCGCTCGTCGGGAAGACCGAAACTACGACGTCGGGACGGATCGGAATACACTCCGCGGCTTGAAGTTCCCGTATTGTACGCTTCTTACCGGAGACCGCGGCTTCACGATGTTAAAGTCCACAGGCCCCGTGGTCGAAACTCCAACACTGGCAATCCTCCGCAAAGGGTTTGCAGCTCCGCGATGTCAAATTCCGCGCCTCGCCTGCAGATCGAAACTCCGCAGACCGCTGCTCCACGATGTTGAAGTCAACATGCAACTGGCGATCCTCGGCAAAGTATGCCATTGCCCGCTCCGCGATGGTAAATCTGCACCATGCCCGCTGCTTGAAGCTCCGGGCCGGTCTGGAGAGGCCGCACCAATCCAGTCTTTAGGCCGCGAGTGGGGCGAAGATGTGACTCGGAGAAAAGTTGCATCTCTGTCGAGGTAAGTGACTGGAAACGGTTTCCCCTTATTTCCCACCACCCCCCACATCAAACCTACTGAGAGACATTAAAACATACATTTAGACGCACTAGAAATTAAAAAAAAGTGGAAAAAACACACGAGCTGCTGGCGAGGCTGCCGCTCACGGCTCTACCCGGTGATCTAATCTTACATAAGCATCTCAGATACAGTGAAAGTGTATAACAGTAGTATACTGAGATAGTCGCCAGAGTTGGTTCCATTTTCCAAGTCCCAGTTGTTATAGGTGTAGAGCTCTTAACCTGACCACGACGGCCTGGCCTGGCCTGGCCGTACATAGCTGCTGGTGTCCACCACAGCTGCTCCACCACTCTACACCGCTGCAGGCAGTGTCTGGTCCATGCACTCGGCCTATTGGAGTCCAGCCAAGCCCCAGGCTGCTGCAGGGCCTCCAGTGGCCTACTCCACCATCGAGGCACTGCACTGCCTCAACCGCGCCCACTCCCCCCATTGGTTAGCTGCCTACTGAAATGGAAGTACTAAGCTGCATAGTGCAGAGGCAACTTGGAATAGGTGATATTTGCTGGCCACCCTGTGAATGTATAAGCAGATGGTCTTTGCTACCCTGATGGCCAACACTGCATGAGCCTGGTGCCGGGCCTCTGCTGATTCCTGTGCCAGACCACAGATTCTGCGGCTGATTTTTAGCATCACAATTGAAGCCGGAATATATTACAGACATCTGTTACTATTTAGTGTGCAGTATATTTCTCAAGAACGTCCCATTCTGCTTCTGAAATGCAGCCAGGCTGAGGTAAACAACCCCATGTACAACAGTGAAAGAAAGCAACTGGCATGAGACTGAAGGATGGCACAGTGGTGCTGCGGTAGAAATAGCTCTTAAGATTATTTTTATTTTTAAGAGACCTTCTTAAGAGCTCTTAAGGCCTTATGAAGGTCTCTTAAAAAATAGCAGAGTTAGGGGATATGGGGAGAAGGCAGGAACGGGGTACTGATTGGGGATGATCAGCCATGATCACATTGAATGGCGGTGCTGGCTCCGAAGGGCCGAATGGCCTACTCCTGCACCTATTGTCTATTGTAGAGCTACTGCCTTACAGCGCCAGAGACCCTGGTTCGATCCCGACTACGGGTGCTTGTTTGCACGGAGTTTGTATGTTCTTCCTGTGACCTGCGTGGGTTTTCTCCGAGATCCTCTGTTTCCTCTCGCACTCCACAAAGACATGCAAGTTTGTAGGTTAATTGGCTTGGTATAAATGTAAAATTGTCCCTAGTGTGTAGGATAGTGTTAATGTGCAGGGATCGCTGGTTGGTGCGGACTCGGTGGGCCCAAGGGCCTGTTTCCGCCCTGTATATTTAAACTAGACTGGCAGGAGACTGAAAGCCCTGCTGTGTTGCCATCTCCTGCGATGAAGGTTTCCCAAAGCCCTGCTCTGGTGGGAGAGGGAAATGGTGATGAGAAGGGACGAGTCCTGTCACAGCCACAGGATGTCTCACACTGCTGTAGTGAGGGACTTGTTCCTTGAAGACTAGTCTTTGTATGGTTGCCAAATTGCTAATGAAGATCGTACAAATGTCAAATGGATAATGTGTCTTCTTGCTGTTAGTACAAGAATACATATTGGAGCGAGGGAGTGATGGTTGGTAGTTTTGTGATCAGATTGATCAGGGATTATTTTAATCTGCAGGTAATTCAAATCCAATTGTCCTCTGCTGCAGCTCTTCCACTGTTGGCAGGGAGCCTCATGCAGCAGAGTTGTTGAGGGAAAGAAGGAGAAAGTGTTCACATACATGCTATGTTGCATCCTACACATCATAGACTCCAATTAGCATCTGGGGCAAGCGACTATAACTGGCAATAGTAACCTGCAGGAGATCTTTACACCGATCTTTACACCAAAGATAACCCAAAGAGAGAAGGGGGGTGTTGGCGAAGGAAGCTTGGGGTACAGGGGACCCGGGGTGATGTATCTCTTGAAAACAGATTCACCCTCTTGGAAGCTGTCGGGACAGAAGGCACAGCCATTATGAGCGGGGGACAGGTTTGCGAGTCAAAAGGTGCTGCTGAGGCAAAACCAAGGAAACGGATGTCAGATAGAGCTGTGGACGTCGGGGACTCCATCGTGAGAGGCACAGACATGGGTTTCTGCAGCAACAGGCGGGAGTCAAGGATGGTGTGTTGCCTCCCTGTTGCCAGAATCCAGGACATCACGGACCGATTACAGAGCATCCTCAAGGGTGAAGGTGAGCAGCCGGTAGTGGTCGTGCGTGTCAGCACAAATGACATCGGGAAGAAAATAGAAAGACCGGAAGATAACAAGATCAGAGTTTTAGTTATGTATAGATAGATCGATATCAATTGATTGTTCTCTGTGTTGGAGACAGAGAGATTGCTAAAGAGGTGTCAGAGATACTCCAGGCAGGCATAGCTGGGGCCCATGCGAGTGCCCATAGCCATACCTTTAACTTGGAGAAATTGAGAGGAGTCAAAATACATGTTGTTGAGTGTGGGGGCAAGTTCCGCCCGGCAGAGGAGAGTGTTAGTAGAGAAGACGGGTGGGTGCCTGATCAAGGATGAACCTGCGGGGGCCTAAGATCTTCCTGCTGGAGAATGGAGTTGTGAAGGGACTGGACGTCGATGGTAAAGATGATGCAATGGGGTGAAAAAATGGAAAGTTATTGAAGAGGTGAAGAGCGTGTGAGGTGTCTCAGATATAGTTTGGGAGAGACTGGACAAAGGTGACAAGATAGATTTGAGGTATTCGGAGATGGGTTCCATGGCGTAGGAGCAGGCAGAAGCATTATGTCTGCCAGATAAATCCTGTTTGTGGATTTCGGGAGGGAAATGGAAATGGGTAGTACAGGGATGGGAAACAATAAGGCTGGTGGCTGTGGAGGGGAGATTGCCAGAGGTGATGAGATCAGTAATGGTCCAGGAGATGGTGACCTGGTGTTCATCTGTGGGGTCATGGTGAAGGTGTAGGTATGAGGAGGTATCTGGGAGATGAGGCCTGACCTCAGTACGGTAGAGGTCAGCCTGCCAGCTACTACTGCACCCCCCTCGTTGCTGGGTTTGATAGCAATATTTGGATTGGAGGGCTGTGCAGTCAAACTGGGTGAGATTGGAATCGGTAAGGAGGGGGTAAAGAAGTCAAGGAGATTAATGTCACACCGTTAGTTGGCAATAAAAAAAAGCCTAGAGAGGGTAGAAAGCTGGCAGGGGGGAGTCCATGAGGAGGAGAAATGTTGGAGAAGGGTAGTCGCTGGCAAGCACGGGATCCTTGCCAGAGAGAAACATACACAATAGTGAAAGGCTTGGATGGAGTGGATGTGGAGAGGATGTTTCCACTAGTGGGAGAGTCTAGGACTAGAGGTCATAGCCTCAGAATTAAAGGACCTTACTTTAGGAAGGAGATGAGGAGGAATTTCTATAGTCAGAGGGTGGTGAATCCGTGGAATTCTTTGCCACAAAAGGTCGTGGAGGCCAAGTCAGTGGATATTTTTAAGGCAGAGATAGATTCTTGATTAGTATAGGAAGGAACTACAGATGCTGGTTTAAACCGAAGATGGACACAAAAAGGTGGAGAAACTCAGTGGGACAGGCAACATCCTCCAGAGATGCTGCCTGTCCGGCTAGATTATTGATTAGTACGGGTGCCAGGGGTTATGGGGAGAAAGCAGGAGAATGTGGGTTAGGAGGGAGAGATACAGTGCCCTCCATAATGTTTGGGACGCAGGCCCATCATTTATTTATTTGCCTCTGTACTCCACAATTTGAGATTTGTAATAGAAAAAAATCACATGTGGTTAAAGTGCACATTGTCAGATTTTAATAAAGGCCATTTTTATACATTTTGGTTTCACCATGTAGAAATTACAGCTGTGTTTATACATAGATATAAACAGAGGCAAATAAATGATGGGCCTTTGTCCCAAACATTATGGAAGGCACTGTAGATCAGCCATGACTGAGCAGACTTGATGGGCTGAATGGCCTAATTCTGCTCCTATCACTTAAGAAGCTACGAAAGGCGCAGAGATGGTGGCGAGGGAAGAAGAGCTCATCATCATGATGGGCTCGGAACTCGTTCTGGGCACAAACGGTAAATTTAAAAATTCTGCAAATTTTAGTCGTGCCAATTGCCCAATTGTGATAAGATCCGACCTGATACACTAATCTACATTAGGGAACTAACTCTTCCCTCTGTAACTGTCTGGGG
The DNA here is from genome assembly GCA_963514005.1 of Raja brachyura. The sequence continues at coordinate 38,173,218 of OY740804.1, read as the reverse complement.
TTACGTGTGAATTCAAACCCACCATTGATGTTGACTCAATGACTCCTTCATTCAGGGGCAATCAGATTCGGATTCAGATTAGTTTGTCTGCAACATTGTCTGTAACCTGTTCTCACCTACTTCACAGCTAACAATGGCCTGTTCCCGTTAGCATCGTTACTTTTTTGCACATCTTTCATTCATTTGCCCTACATCTCTCTACCGTCCATATCTCTTGTTTCCCTTTCCCCTGAATCTCAGTCTGCAGAAGGGTCTCAACCCGAAACGTCACCTATTCCTTTTCCCCAGAGATGCTGTCTGACCCGCTGAGTTACTCCAGCTTTTTGTGTCTATCTTTAGATTAGATTCGATTACTTTATTGCCATTCAGACCTTTCGGTCTGAACGGAATTGTTACCATGCAGTCATAACATATGATAAAAAAAAACACACAATAAACACATATCCAACATCCACAACAATGAGTTCACCAGACAATGACTTTTGCCTTCCACCACAGTGAGGAGGTGCTGGTGAACTCATTGTGGTGGATGTTGGATATGTGTTTATTGTGTGTTTTGTTTTTTTATTATATGCTATGACTGTATGGTAACAATTGTGTTCATACTGAAAGGTCTGAATGACAATACAGGAATCTAATCTAATCTAACCTCCTCACTGTGGTGGAAGGCAAAAGTCTTAAGTCATTGTCTTCATCCCTCCTAGCTCTCCGACGCCACTGGAGCACCGCAGCTCTAAGATGGGCCGCCACCGCCGCCACTGTAGCACCGCAGCTCTAAGATGGGCCGCCGCCACAGCTCCGCCATTAGGCCTCAGCACAGACGGTGACAGGGGACACGCATCCCCCCCGAAGGGAGAGACTAAAACCCTGTTTCTCCCACCCCCCCCCCCACATACACAACCTAATAAAACATAGTTCTACTAAAACAAACACTAGAAGACCACAATAAAAAAGGAAAAACAGACGGACTGCAGGCGAGCCGCAGCTGCCAGCCAGCATGGCCACTTCCGGATTTAACACTTAATGTAACCCAGAATTTACTGCAAAGTGCTGGAGTAACTCGGCAGGTCAGGCAGGTTCTCTGGAGAACAAGGATAGGTGACGTTTTGGTTCGAGACCCTCCTTCAGAGTAAACAATTACTCTGTCTTTTAGAGATAAACAATAAATATTGGCCATGCCATCTGTGCTGTGAACAAATAAAGGAAAAAAACTAGATCTGGGATAATGTGAGGTAACACATTCATACAGAGTAAAGTAGAAATCTGGAATTGTTTCCAACAGATAGCTGGTAAACTGGAGGTTAAGTGTAACATTTGGAACTTGTAGTGTTTTAATTTGGGGGTGCTGATGGTTGTGGAAGAAAGATGGATAAATTCAATTTAGGCATGAATCATCTGTGAACCAGTTAAATGGTGAAGGTTCTGCCCTGGTTAAGGGGCTGTCCCATTTGGGCGACCTAAATGGCGAGTTTAGAAGAGTTTTAAAAATGACATGTTGTAGACCTTCGACTATGTAGAAGACCTCCTTCGACCATGTTGAAGAATAGCTTCGACTAGCTACGACTAACTTCGGGAAAATTGGACACCGAATAATGGAGAGAGAAGACGATCTCCCTTCGACCTCCCTTCGACTATGATGAAGACTATCTACGACTACCCTCGATTATCTATGACTAACATGCTGACCTACTGCGGCCTACCATGACCTACTACGACTAAACCTACGAGTAAAAAAAGTATGGGTTTTGTCCATGCTGAACATTTTTTACTCGTGGGCATTTTCTGACACATTGAAAGAAACGGCGCGACCTAGCTGAGGCCTCGAGTACGCGGAGACCACTCTCGAGCATGAAGGAGAGTTACGAAGACCTCCTACGACCTTGTGTCGACCATGCTGCGAGTGCGAGTCGAGGGCAAACTCACCAGAACTCGCGGATTAGGTCGCCCAAGTGGGACAGGCCCTTTAGACTTCCCAAATGAAACACATTTCATTTACGTGGAATAAACTCCATTAACTCTGCCCACTTGCCCAAATGATCAAGATCTTGCTGTAAACTTTGATAACCATCTTCGCTCTCTGCAAACTTACTCATTGTTCCATTATGGTGGGCGAATAAACGAGCCACGTGTGGTGAATACAAAGAGAACCTAATTACTCAGGTGACGAGAACAACACACTTGCAAATGGTGGAGGGGAGGGCTCACCCAGCACTCTGTATTTATACTAGGGCACACCCCTAAACCTTGTGGCAACCGCTTCCCGCCATTATCCAGTCACGTGACCCTATCCCCAACTGCCAAGGGTTTGAATACAGGTGGCCTAACCACCGGGTGGCGCCACACCATGTACATTCTCAACCAAATCATTAATATAGGTGACATACACCTGGGCCCAGCACTTAACCCTGAGGTTTACCACTCAACACTGGCCTCCATTACCACCCACTGCTTTATTCCTTGAAGACAATTCTGTATCCAGTTAGCTAGCTCATTGGATCCCATGAGTTCAAACCTTCCATAGCAGCTTGTCAGGCAACACCTTATCAAGGTTGAGCAATCCCTGTTCCAGGCGTACACTGGTCTCATCCCCGAGCTCTATCTCTGTTACATTGATGTCTGCATCGGTGCTACCTCCTGCACCCATGCAGAACTCATGGGCTTCATCAACTACACCACCAATATCCATCCTGCACTCAAATTTACTTGGACCATCTCCGCCACCTCCCTCCCCATACCAGGACATCTGAGATGTCCTCATTCTTTAGGGAACGGGGGTTCCCCTCTCCCATCATAGATGATGCCCTCGCTGGTGTCTCCTCAGTTCCCTGAAGTTCCGCCCTTGCTCCCTCTCCCCCTAGTCACAACAGAGCCAGTCTTCCCCCCCCCCCCGGTCTTACCTTTCACCTCATCAGCCGTCGCATACAACACATAATCCTCCAAAATTCTCGCCACCTCCAGCGGGATCCCAACACTAGTCACATCTTCCCATCTCTACCCCTTTCAGCCTTTCGCAGAGACCGTTCCCTCCGCAACTCCCTGGTTAATCATCCCTTCCCACCCAAACCACCCCTTGCCACCATCTAAAAGATGAGGGAATCTTTTAGAATTCTCCATCAGAGCCTCTGTGTTTTAATATCTCAGCTGTTGATGAGAAGAATTGTAAAACTGTTCTTGCAGGTTAAACGTAAATGTAGAAGATACTGAAGCAAAATCACATAGACGGGTGGCACGGTTGCGGCCCCGGAGTCCCGGGTTCGATCTTAACTACGGGAGCTGTCTGTGCGGAGTTTGGACGTTCTCTCCGTGACCTGTGTGGGTTTTCTCCGAGATTTTCGGTTTAACTCAGACTTGCTCTGTTGCTTCTTTTTATGGCCTGGTCCCATACTCCAAAAATGTACAGGTTTGTAGGTTAATATTAAGATTAAACGAGAACTTACCTGTTCGAAATTTGATCTTTATTTTATGAGGAGTTACGATGAGGGATTACGTGAAGAAAACCCGCCAGGCACATGCTCAGCATACTTCATAGCAGCGGCATGAAAAACTAACATCAGTTTGCAATACCACTGTAGGTTGCTGAATAACAATGTTTTTAGTAGCTTGTGCAATATTCCCAATCCACCACTGTAATTCAGCCAACGCTTCCGTTGGCAACTACATGAGTCTGTCAAAATGACCTGCACGTTCTTTTAGTGCTTGTGCTTTTGCCCTTTGAAGATTTTTATAATGCAAAGGACCAAACTCAACAGCAGGGAATGCTGCTACTATCTTACCAATAACCCTAGATACTTCGCGGATGTTGGGATAAGGTTTGTCAGCAAGGCAACTACACGCATTTGTAATATCCACAACTTTATCTGTTGGTAAAGTTACTGACATAGCAACTGAATTAATGACAAACCCCAAATACTCAATTGTTTGCAAGGGCTGTAGCTTAGATTTCGTTGGATGGATCAGAAACCCTAGCCTTTCCCACAGGCTTATAGTTGCTGAAACTGAATCTTCAACTGATTCCCGAGTGGCATTAACAATTAAAATATCATCAAGATAAGCCATGACAAAGTGATTTTGTGCCCTTAACAATGCAAGTGCTGGTTTCAATAATTTTGTGAACAGCCTGGGAGCTGAACTTAACCCATTAGGTAATGCTTTATATTGCCACAGCTGACCCGTCCAATTAAACTTCAAGTACCTACGATAATGGTGATGAATTGGCACTGAATAATACGTATCTTTTAAGTCTATAGTAGCCATGTAACAGCCTATGGACAACAACTGCTTTGCAGTGTTGAAGGTGTCCATTTTGAAATGTCTATACTGGACATATGAATTTAATTTTGTGAGATGCAGAATGACTCCACAACCCCCATCTTTCTTTGGCCTGGGGAAAATATTTGACACAAATTGTTGCGGATGATTCTCCGTACTTTCAATTACCCCTTTTTAAAATAATTTTTTTACTTCTTCTTTTACCTGAGAATTGTCAGGTGCAGAAAACACCAAAACCCGATTAGGTTTATCCTGTACAGGTGGATCAACTCCTTCCATAAATTCTATAATAGCACCCGACACAGTATCTAATATAAACCGATCAGATGTTATACAGTACCATTCATCATAAACCAATTACAATCTACCACCAACTGGAGGTTCCACAACAGTTTCCTCTGTGATAGAATAAAGTTTTTGTACCTCAGCAAATGACCGTGATGGTCTCCTTCTCCCAACATATGGGTTGACATTGGGCTGCGATAGGTAATAGTAAGATTAAACGAGAACTTACCAGTTTGAACTTTGATCTTTATTTTATGAGTCGTCGAGTTGAGGGACTACGTGAAGAACCCCTTACAGCTGTTCATGCGTCAATCTTCAAAGCAACGGTGTGAAATCACAGCAAATAGTAACTGAAGTATAATGGTAAGATAACAAAGACTAGAACTACCAGATGAAATGTATGAGGGCTGGTAGCGGAGGGCACGTAGTCCCTCAACTCGACTCCTCATAAAATAAAGATCAAACTTCAAACTGGTAAGTTCTCGTTTAATCTTACTATTTTACTTCAGAGTCACGTGAGTGACTACGTGAAGACTTCAAAACTCTGATTTCATGCCATGTGAAACGAATATACACAACCACAGCTGCTTCATTGACAAATGAAGGGAAAACATTCATAACATAGATGTAAAACTTGCTGATGCTGTTTAAATGAAACAATAATATTTCCATCTCTCACCCAGATGGAACATATAACCAGAACATAAATAGACTTAACAAATACTCCTGGTTCACCAATGGGTCATTACAGATGTTTGGAGATTCATTCGATGGACCATGCTCCAGCCGCAACAATGCGACCCAGCGGAACATAAATACCCTTGTTGCTGATGTTGTAGCAGCCCTGGTGGAATGAGATCTGGAAACAGAATCCATTAGTACATAACACAACTCCATTTTCCTCATCTGGAATGCTCTGAACAATACGTTCTCCCAAATTCTTTGTGACTAACAACATTGCTAGTCCAGAACTCCAAGGCTCTTGATGACCTTGACATATTGTTGTATACATGTGTGCTTACCTTATCAAAGGTCCCCTGGTATGCCTGTGACTATTTTGAGACCTGACCCCCCCCCCCCCCCCCCTGTAAATTATAATTTACAGACGTTATCATCCTGTACCATCACAATAATTTAGCGACTGAACCTGCTGCACTAACAAATCTTCAACAAATCTTAGGGCAGTTTGCTAAACCTGCAGAACATACATTTGAGTTTATCATGCAACATCTGATTTGGCAAGTCATGCAAATCTGTTCCATCTTCAAACTCGAGATGATATTTGAGCTACTTGGTAACTACCTTAAACAGCAACTGTGGCCCGATTTCCGAGCCAATCTAGCATGACAATCTTGGTCCTTATACTGAACCTGCCCAATTCTAACCTGCTTGAAAACTAATATTGTACATTTTACATTTACCATTCAAAGTAGCTGATAATGTCTCAATCATTTGTACTGTATAACTAAGTCTACACCTTACCAAACTGCAAGTGGTCCCTTAATTGTAGAATAGCACAGGTACAGTGCGTGGAACCTCTGGCCAGCTTTCATGCTGCCAGCAACTTCAGTGAACCGCTACTGCCAATAAAGACATGGGATGCATTGCCGCCGAAACCATGAAACCTTGCTCGTTCCAATAGCTTGTGCTTCGCCCTCCAGGTTACACCTATGGAAAAGTCTTACCTGAATAGAAGATTCGGGAGCCAACTGTAATGTCCCCCTGAGAGCGGTGTTCACTGCATATGTGTTTAGGATGGTAACTTTCTTGATAGGCATAGACCTCTGGCATATGCCCTGATCTCTTGGGCATGCTCTATGGCTATACCCTCAGACTCGGCGATAAACTATACCAATCCCACATGCTCACCTCTTACATGAGGGAGCCAAAAAGCAGGCCTGCTACAAAGCCCTGCTGACACAATTTCCCATTTAGGGCCATTAGCACCAATTTGCAATAGAATAAAAGATTTACCTAACAACTACTAGAGCAGTAATGAACACTGTTTGTCCATCATCATGACTTTATTAATTTCAGCTGGTGTTAACAATGACCTAGATGGCACTTAATATTAACCATTTAACAAAATAACTGTTGCTCTACTTACACACCTGAATTGCATCTATACAATTAACATTTAGTCCAATGACTAGAACTGTTTTATACCAACAACTGTTACCAAAGTCTTATTGACTGCAATCTTTTGCCAGGCCGGCATCATGGCCAATTGAGTACCTAAAAGTAAATCCCAGCATCCTACAAATCTATTTGATAGGAACTTAATCTAACTGGATAGAGCCCAATTTCTCAAATATAGCTTGAGACTAAACAGTGGATTTTAGCACAAATATAACCAGCGCTTTTTAAAACTGTGTATGGTTTTCTTTGAATACTTTTTTGTCATCATTCTGTTATATTGCCTTATCCTAACAATGCCTCCTCATCCCCCATGATCACTGTAAATGGGAATACCCTACTAAACTGCTATTCTCATAAAGCAGCCCTAACAAGGTACTGCCGGTGCCCATGAAGCAGCCCTGAACAAAGGTGCTGCTGGCACGGACTTTCCCATAGGCCAGTATTTGCCATAGATTTGGCATTCTCATCAAACAGCCCTGAGCAAAGGTGCTGCTGGCATAACCTCTCCAATAGGCAGGCCTACCATAACTTGGCATTCCCTTAGAGCAGTCCTGAGCAAAGGTACTGCTGGCACCGCCTCTGCAATAGGCTAGCCTGCCATAGCTTGGCATCCCCATGAGCAGCCCTGAGCAAAGGTACAGCTGGCACAGCCTTTCCCATAGGCTGGCACTGCCATAGCTTGGCATCCCCATGAGCAGGCCCTCCCAAAGGTGCTGCTCTCTAAATTAATTCCAGTTGTCCCCATATCCTGGGGATTATTGTAGTTTGGGAACCCCATAGGTGAATTTCCCCTTCCCAGGAATCCACATAAATATAATATATATAAATATATACCCGCGGTACCCTCCTGGCACGCAGGCTAATCATTTATGTGAATTAACCCCATTACCTGGGGACTACTGTGGTCTGGGAACCACATATACCTGGGTTTCCCCTGCACCGGGAACCCAGCCTAACCATTTAGGTTCGTTTTAACCCCATGCGCTAGGGGCTACTGCGATGTAAACCACATATACTTGGATTTCCCCTGCACTGGGAACCAAGCCTAAATGTTTAGGTTAGTTTTAACCCCATGTCCTGAGGACTACTGCGGTCTAGAACCGCATACACTTGAGTTTCCCCTCCCCGGGAACCCAGGCTGACCGTTCAGGTCCATTAAGCCCCATCCCCTGGGGACTACTGCGGTCTGGAACCGCACTATTCTTGGGTTTCCCCTCCCCGGGAACCCAACGTGTGGAATCACTGACCGCGTTATCAGTGACTCTGATCGCGAACCCGACTTTCGCCAGCTCTCCGCTTCCGTGGTCGGACCAGGGTTTTCCCCCAAAGCCCTAGGCTGGTTCCCTCGTCGGCCATCGCGAACATCCACTGCAAAAACCCCGGAGGTTCCTGCAGGAGACCTAGAACAGGTAAGAAAAATAGCACTTACCTGAAACTTTTTTAGACTTTCCATTGGAGGAGCTGTGCACGAAAACGTCTGACGCAATGACGCACGAACGGCTGTACGGGGTTCTTCACGTAGTCACTCACGTGACTCCGAAGTAAAATAAAACCTTCTCACCATACCCCTGCCTCTGCTTGTTCCTGCTCCTGAATCAAACCCCTTTCTCATCCAGCCAGAATGTCTCCTTTGACCCAATATATAAGGTTTCATGAGGTTGATAGTCTTTGCCTCCTCATCGATATTTTAATTTGTTTAGGTAAGTTTTTGTTTTTTTTCTCTGAATAAATAATCTGGAGCTTGAACATTGCTTGATTTACACAACCCAGCAAATCTTGGGTGCAGGATGGGCCAAATGGTGATTTTTCTCATACAATTAACCTCAAATTAAGAGTTACAAAACAATGCCAACATGTCTTTTTGGATTTTGGACATAACATGCCCTTCCAACTGCCTCCCAAAAGCAGTAATGCCAGCTACAATGAGCTTGAGGACCCTCCTGTGCTCACATTGTTAAAGTCATGGGTGTCCAAATAGCTGGATTCACCGTCGGCACCCTCAGTGATGCACAATTAACAGGTGTTTTATAGAGGTCTGCTGTCTCAATCATGTCAGTCTCCTGAAGCTGGTGAGAAACCAAATAATTAATGTTGGCCGCCAGGTTTTCTTCCATGACCTCACCGCTTCCCTCTGGTATAGCAAAGGATTGTGCTATATCTGATACACCTGTAGTTTGACTTTTGTGCTGTGGTGGGTATTCAAGACCAAAAACACCACCTTCAGGGTCAGTCTCTTGCCGCCCTGGTACTCCTGAGACTTGCTCAAAGGAGACTTCTTCCAGACCTAAACAGAGCTCTGGAGGTTCACATCCCCATGTTGTAAAGGCACCATATTCATGATATGGAACGGCTGCCTGGGAATACTCTGGGCCTTTTGACCCTTGGTTAATAATTGTTTGAAGCATTTTCTCCATTTGGTCCATCCTGAGCCACAGGGCTCGTTTGCCTGGCCCTGCGTCTTCTCCATCAGATTCATCTGATATTACAGGCCTAGCAGACTTCCTTTTATTTTCCTTTCCACTGGAGTCGCCTCCGTGGCCTGTGGCTGTGGAGCGTCTAAAGGCTGAACTACGGCAGGTTCAACGGCTACCGGTATCGGAACCGGCTCCGTACTAATCTGTGGTCCCGATCTTAATTGTGTTTCCACCCGGGACGCGCGTTTCCCCGCGCCGATGTTTTCACCGTGTCCATTTTTTAAAACTTCCCAAACTCCTCCTGGCTATTCCAGCCAGCGTCACGGAGGTTCTACCCAGGAAGTAATTTCAACCCACTTACCTGCGGGCCTGTTACTCACCGCTGGTGGAGCTGCGATCTGCAGCCCTTCCTTACCCACATGCGTCGACGTAATGCCGAGCATGCGCCTGGCGGGGCTTCTTCACGTAGTCACTCACGTGACTCCGAAGTAAAATTGGCGTGGTGTAAATGTAAAAAATGTCCATCGTGTTAATGTGTGGGGATCGCTGGTCGGAAGGGCCTGTTTCCGCGCTGTATCTCTCAACTAAACTAAACAGGAGAATGCACTCAGGCCATACAAAGAAGCAACAAGAGCAAGCCTGAGTTGGACGGCAATAGAGGAACTTCCTGGCAGTTAATCATGCAGATCTGATGTGTCTTCATCTATGTAATTAATTGAACTGAAAGTCAGCGTTTCACCGTCCCCCTCCCCCCCTCATTTCCCAAATGGCTCCTGCTATTGTATTTTTTACGGTAGACAAAAGTGCTGGAGAAACTCAGCGGGTGCAGCAGCATCTATGAAGCGAAGGAAATAGGTTCAGTTGTTTCTTACTTGTCTTGAATTCAAAATATTGAATCAGAAACAATGTGCTTAAACGTGCACAGCATATTTCCTGTGTCTAATTATATCATCTGCCCCCTCTCAATGTACCGCTTTCTTTCACTTCCCAATCCTCTTTACCAAACTTTTGAACTACCATTCTCTTTTGACACAAACAGCTCGATTAACTCAGTGGGACAGGTCGCATTTCTGGAGAGAAGTGATGGGTGACGTTTCAGGTTAAGACCCTTGTCACCCATTCCTTCTCTCCAGAGATGCTGCCTGTCCTGAATTTTGTGTCCATCTTCAGTGTACAACCAGCATCCGCAGTTCCTTCCACAGATACCAGTCTCTTTTTACTTATTTTTCCATTTCCTTGTTTTTCAAATCACTCATTATTGCTCCTTAATTTTCAATGATTACTTAATCTCAAATTGCTAACTATAATTTCCCCATTGCTCTCCACGTTAAGGAGCTTTTACATTTTTCAGCTTGAAATTGTGCAATCTGGTGCATACTGTAGCGAGTCTTTTAACTTACACTTGGATGCAACATTTATGCTTTAAATTGGATTAGGTATGAATAAGGTTAAGCTAAATTACATTCCTAATTACATTCCACAATAGAGCCAGGCTCTGTTCAACAGGTGCAGCACGAATGATTATATTCATGTATGGAAATCAGATTATATTCATGCTGTTATGCATATATATATATATAGAGAAAAACTCAGAGAAACAAAGCAAAAGTCAGACTTCCATCACTGTTCTGCACAAATAAATCAATCAACCTTGTTCAAGAAGGAACTGCAGATGTTGGAGAATCGAAGGTAGACAAAATTGCTGGAGGAACTCAGCGGGTGCGGCAGCATATATCGAGCGAAGGAAATAGGCAACATTTCGGGCCGACACCCTTCTTCAGACGGATTCAACCTTACCCTTTGAATATAGGAACAAGACGAACATAATGCCACATATTCAATCATATATGGTTCAATGAAATTAAGATATATGTGTAAAAATATATATGGAAACAGGCCCTTTCGCCCACCAGGCCCACACCGACCAGCAATCTATCATGCACCAATTCCATCCATCAGGCCAGGGACAATTTACAGAAGCCAATTAACCTACAAACCTGCACTTCTTTCGGAAATGGGAGAAACCGGAATATCCAGAGAAAACCCATGTGGTAGTAAGGCAGCAACTCTACCGCTGCACCACCGTGCCACCCCATTAAATAATTTTTTCTGTAATATATTTATTATGGTGTCACGTGAATAAAGATTAACACATGATTCTGATTTCTGCCCTTAGTTGGATAACACACATGTCCAGTCATTGTGTTTTACAGCTGGTTTTCAACCTTTCAGGCTGAAGGTCTCGACTCGAAACATCACCCATTCTTTCTCTCCAGAGATGCTGCCTGTCCTGCTGAGTTTTTCTAGTTTTTAGTGTCTATCTTCAGTTTAAACCAGCATCTGCAATTCCTTCCTACACTATTTGTTAAGCAAAACAGGTCCTATTCTCATTATATAATTTTGTGATCAGCGTGAGAGCATGAGAATTCTGTGACATGCACAAGTCTCACGCTCAATGCATGAGAGTTGGCAGCCTTGCTAATAATTCAAACATTTTATGCAAGTTCCAATTGTTTGGACAAAAATCAGTTATTACTGCTTTATAACAGTTAAGTTACTTTAAGACTATTTCAGAAATTATGGCAGCCAACAAAAAAATCAACTAACAAATTAAAGCAAACTAAAAAAAATAACATGTTCCTTTTCCTGACTCTACCTCATAAGTAGTTTAACGCTGTTAAAAGAGCAAAGGGATATTAATCTCAAGAATCAAAATGGGGAAAGTGAGGGAAACTTTGCTTAAATGGTCATTCTAAGCCCATTCAGATCTGCATAGAGTCAGTTATACAACATGTACATGGCTGGCCCAATGTGTCCATAATGATCAAGTTGGCATTCTGTGTGCCCAGGGACTGGCCGCAGTTCTCAGGTCAGCTCGTCTGCCCCGACCCCGCGAAAACGAATTGAAAAAAAATACGCCGTTTTTCGGGTTACGGGCCGTGTGCCTGTAGTCCGAACCAAAGATTATAGAGGAGCAAGATAGGCCGCTCCTCGGAAATCCAATGGGCTGGTGTGTAGTACGTAACGGACCGTCACGGCCGCCATTTTGGCGGACTGCCTCCCGCTGTGTAATCCGCTCCAACGCTACAGAGCAGTTGCAAGCAAAGATGATAGAGGAGCAAGATGCATTAGAAAGTTATTAGATTTATTTGTAATAGATCTTTACTTGCCTCTTGATCTCCCACTCCCCTCTCTTCTCGCTATCTCTCTTTATCCCCTCTCTTCTCTCGATCTCTCTCTCCCCTCTCCCCCTCTCAATCTTTCTCTTCCCTCTCTTTTCTCGATCTCTCTCCCCCCCCTTCTCGATCTCTCTCTCTCCCCTCTCTTCTCTCGATCTCTCTCTCTCTCTCCCCTCTCTTCTCTCGATCTCCCTCCCCTCTCTCCCTCCCTCCTTCCCTCTCTCTCCCTCCCTTCCCTCTCCTCCCTGTTCCCCCATTTCCCTCGCATCTTTCCTCCCCAGCCCCCACCTTTGTGTAGTTTCCCTTGCATTGTATTGTGCAGCTTCCCTTGCTTTAACACACACTGTGCACAAAATTACAGACGCACTATATGGTGGGACAGATAGAAGAGCTTATTAAAAGACCATTATGTAATTTATTTCTATCCTCTTTTGGGCCTGAGGCATAGCAGGGCTGCCAACTCTCACACAGAGGGAAGGGAGGGAGAGAGGGAAATAAAGAAGAGAGGGGAGAGAGATAGATCGAGAGGGGAGAGAAAGAGATCGAGAGGGGAGAGTGAGCGAGAGAGAGAAGAGAGGGAGATCGAGAGAAGAGAGGTAGATAGCGAGAAGAGAGGGGATAGAGAGGGATCAAGAGGTAAGTAAAGATCTATTACAAATAAATCTAATAACTTTCTAATGCATCTTGCTCCTCTATAATCTTTGGTCCGAACCCTGTCCTAGATCTTTGGCCTCATTGTGGTGGTCGTTGCCCCCCCCCCCCCCCCGTGTTTGACAACTGATTCATCTGGTTGTTGTTGTTGACAGCTGCACATTCGACCAAAGAGAAGAGAAGAGACGTGATGTCACTCACAGCCGTCAACCGTCTCCCGTGAACTCAGCGGGAGAACTCGGTCATGAGCGTGAGGACGTGAGAATTTGCTCCAAGGCATGATTCTCACGCTGAAAGTGTGAGCTTTGGCAGCCCTGCAACTGCAAGCATTTGGATGGGTTAGTTATTTGCATTTATTGGACAACCATGCTATGAGAAATGTCCTTTTGACCGTTTCAAACGAGTTGCTGCCAATTTAAGCATAGTGTGTCCTTGAAGTATCCACCTGTGATCTTGATAGAAGGCGAGGTTACCAAACAATTACGTGTAAACGTTTCACATTTAGTAGGTCATTAAACCATAAAGGACAATGAGAAGGTGGGCAATTACTCTAAACAGATGGATGAAACAAGATCATTCTGTCTCTAATCAGCAGCTTCATGACTCTTCTTTCCTCTTTAAACTATTTTAAGGGACTTTATTGATTGGTACTTTGAACAATAGATTTGCATTCACCAGGAGCCCATCAACTTCCATAAACTTACGTCCTTTTCTACACAAAGGCATGTTGATTATACAGCTAGGTCAGAATTGGCGAATGGCATATTCAGAAAGATTTGTGGCGATAAAAGCTAATTGGAGGAACAGCACCTCATATTTTGCTTGGGCAGCTTACAACCCAGCGGTATGGACATTGATTTCTCTAACTTCAAGTAATCCTTGCATCCCCTCTCTCTCCGTCCCTCCTCCACCCAAGTCGTTGTACTCGGTTCAAAGTCATCTTGTTGAGTCTCATAGTCTGTGACTTGTTTTCACCTAGCCCACGGCTAACAATGGCCTGTTTCCTTTATCATTGTTACTTTTTTGCATATATTTAGTTCATTTGTTCTACATCTCTCTATATCGCCATCATATCTCTTGTTTCCCTTTTCCTTCTCAGTCTGATAAAGGGTCTTGATCTGAAACGTCACCTGTTCCTTTTCTCCAGAGATGCGGTCTGACCCGCTCAGTTACTCCAGCTTTTTGTGTCTATCTTCAGTTTAAACCAGCATCTGCTAGAACAAACAGCCTTTAAAACAGTAAAACTATTCCAAGGCATTTCTGGGAGTGTCGTGATAAAATCATAATCATATTTTATTAGCCAAGTATGTTTTGCAACATACGAGGAATTTGATTTGTCACTCAGCCATACCGATAAAAAGCAACAGTGCACACAAAATACATTCATCACGAACATCCACCACAGTGACTCCTCCACATTCCCCACTGTGATGGAAGGCGAAAAAAGTTCAATCTCTTCCCTTCTTTGTTCTCCAGCAGTCGGGGGCCTCTAACCTTCCGTTGGCGGGACAACCGTACTCCCGTAGCCAGCGGCGGGCCTTCCTCAGCGTGGTGATCAAGCTCCTGCATCAGGGGGGGGGGAATCTCAGCTCCCCCGCGCTGGGCGTTCTAACCCGGGTCGGGGCTAGTCGAACGTCGTGCCGCTTTTGGAGCTTCCCGGTGTCGGTCTCGAGTGCGAGCTCCTTGATGTTAAAGTCCGCAGGCCATGGTTGGAGCGTCGATCCCAGGCGCGGGATCAGCTCCGATGGTAAGTCCACGTCCGTCCGGTGGGGCTCAAAGTCAGTCCCGAGCGAGGCCTCCACTCCACGATGTTAGGCCGCAGAGCGACCGGAGATACGATCCGGAAAACAATCGCATCTCCGGCAAGGTAAGAAATTAAAAAAACAGTTTCCACTGACCACCCTCCCCCACCCCCCACCCCCCACATAAAATAAACCAGAGAACATTCGCACAAACTTTTAAAACACACTAAAAATAACCAAAAAAAGACTAAAAGGACAGACAGACTGTAAGGCGAGGCTGCCACGGAAGCGCCACCCGGTGGAATTGAGGAGACACTTTAAATTTGGCGTTGCACAATCAGGCAAACCATGCCCTTGAAGTTCCTATCAGTGCTCTTGACAGAAGCAGATAACTAAGTTAATGTTGTGTTCCTGTTCCATGTTTGAGCTAGACGTTGAGCAATAAAATCAATAAAATTAAACTTCAAAACGTGAAGGGAGGAAGGGACAATGACTTTGCAAACAGGGTGGCATGGGGGTGCAGTGGTAGAGTTGCTACCTTACAGTGCCAGAGACCGGGTTCAATCCTCACTACAGGTGCTGTCTGTGTGGAGTTTGCACATTCTCCCCGTGACTGCATGGGATTTCTCCAGGTGCTCTCACCTTTCACACTCCAAAGATGTACAGGTTTGTAGGTTAACTGGCTTCGGTAAAAATAGTAAATTGTCACTAGTGTGTACAGGATAATGTTAGTGTGCGGGGATCGCTGGTTGATGCCGACTCAGCGGGCCGAATGGCCTGTTTCCGTGCTGTATCTCTAAACTAAATTAAAAACAGATAAGTGTGACCATCCTGTTGATAGTCAGTGACTTCATGACTCTGCATTCCTCAATACAATCTTTAGCATGGAATCTGGCAAGTTTCGTTATTGAGTGTAATTTGAACATGACATTAGCATTCACCTGTGTTTGGTGAATTGCCACATTAACTTTTATGCTTATCCCCACAAAGCCACGTTTATTCTAGAGGACGATCAGAATTGTCCAATGTAGATTGTTGATCGCTGAACAAAAAAAAACATTGACTAGTTCAGCTGGGGGTTCAGATAATAGCAAATTCAAATCCCTTTTATTCCTGGGGATTAGTTAGTGGATTCAGAGTCAGTGGATTCAGAGTCTGTTTGTTAGTGGATTCAGAGTCAGAATGGAGTTAAATGATTAATCCACATAGAGTGGTTGAAGAGTGGAACACACCTAAAGAAGTGACATGCCGAGACTTGTGTTGTCATGAGCAATGTTGACCATGAGCTGTGTGGCTGGGTCTTGGCCGTTATATGCACAGTTCACGCCACTGTTGTACACTGCATGGCAGGGGGCGTTCAATGTACAGGACGTTTGGAGGGAGGTTGCCATTTAGTTGCATTTCCTCCAAACCACTCTTGCACACAGTGGATGTGGCGTAAACACATTGGCGCATGGTCACACTGATCTGACCTGTGCTGTATTTATTCATGCCTACTATATTCTGTTGTGCTGAAGCAAAGCAAGAATTTCATTGTCCTATCTGGGACACATGACAATAAACTCTCTTGAATCTTGAATCTTGAAACAGTTGTAAACGAACTATGTGGTTAATCACTTGGGGGTAAAATAGTGAAACTATGCTTATCTTTGCACACATTGTGCATTTCTACAGATGTTCTTTGAAATGCAGCATTTAATTTAGTACGGGTAAGAAAACGGAAATGTGTTTTATAAATATGCTACAGGATGACTACACAGCTGGTTAAAAACCATTTCCTGACATTGGTTAGCACAGTTCAGCAGGCGTTGCACCTGCTTCATGCACCTATAGTTGCCATCTATTTCTCATGCAGACTGTGCAGATGAGGCAACACTACCAGGCATGCACTGGGCCTGACTCTGTGTCTTTTCTTCAGGAGTGCGGGCTGCCACACCTCCGCTGCTATCGGAGGTGGTCGCGATGGTGGCCCCACGGACTGTAGGTGTGGTCGGGGGGCAATGACTGTCGTGCTTCCGGCCTGGGGATTTTGCTGCGGGGAGGGAACTTTGCCACCAATGAGGTTAGGGAGGTGGTTGGGGGGCGTCTCAGGATCAGGTTGTTCGTATTGCACCAGTCCACCAGTTGTTTCACCTCCTCCCTGTAAGCCAGCTCATTGTCGTCCCTGATGAGGCCCACCACTGTTGTGTCATCTGCGTACTTTGCCGAATCCATCAGGAAGGATGCGAGCATTAGAGGAGTGACACTGCCCGGCAGTGGGGGCATTCAAGTAAAAACCTCCCTGTACATGGACGATGTCGCTGTCTTCTGCTCGGATCCAGGGTCGGTCCGCAGACTGATTAGTATCTGCGACCAGTTTGAGTCGGCCACGGGAGCCAGGGTGAACCGCAGGAAGAGCGAGGCCATGATCTTTGACAACTGGCCCAACAGATCTTCCGTCCCCTTCACCATCAAGCCTGACTTCTTGAAGGTGCTGGGGATCTGGTTCGGGGGGGGCTGAGGCATGTAACAAGAATTGGCTGGAGCGGATAGCCAGGGTGGGGAGGAAGCTGGAGCTGTGGAGGCAATGCTCCCTCTCCATAACGGGAAAGAATTTGGTCATCAGGTGTGAGGTGCTCTCGGGCCTGCTGTACTTGGCACAAGTGTGGCCTGTCCCTCCCTCCTACGCCACAGGGATCACCCGGGCTGTCTTACAGTTCATCTGGCGGTTGAGGATGGACCGGGTGCGACGGGCCACAATGTACAAGTCAGCGGACAACGGGGGTAAAAGCGTGCCCAACGTCGCCCTCATCCTGATGACCACCTTCGTGTGTGGCTGCATCAGACGGAGTGTAGAGCCAAGGCACGTGGGCACCAAGTGTCACTACCTGCTGAGGTTCTACCTGTCCCCGGTGTTGCGAAGGATGGGTCTGGCGCAGATGCCACGCAATGTGCCAGTCAGCTGGACCCTGCCGCACCATCTGTCGTCTGTGGAAAGGTTCTTCCGGACCAACACCTTTGACCGCATGTCCATTGGGCAGTGGTCAGCACAGAATGTCCTGCAGGCACTGCAGGGAAAGGACTCGATGGACCAGGTGGCGTGGTTCCCTGAGCAGACTGCCCAGCTTGTCTGGCAAAATGCCTCATCGCCAGAACTCACCAACAAGCACCAAGACCTGGCTTGGCTGGCGGTGAGGGGAGCCCTCCCAGTCAGATCCTTCCTGCACTGTCGGAACCTCACTGCCAGCGCATGCTGCCCTCAGGACGGCTATGGAGAGAAGACGGTTGCCCACCTCTTTGCAGAGTGTGGATTTGCCCAAAGAGTCAGGAGAAAAATGCAAGGGTCCCTGGTACGCTTTATTCCAAACAGCTCCGTCACAGAGGACGCTGTGATTTACGGACTGTTCCCAGCGACACATTCAGAGACTGACATCGAGTGCTGCTGGAGGGTCATCAACTCGGTGAAAGACGCTCTCTGGTCTGCCCGAACGTTGTTCACCACCCAGCAGAGCGAGATGTCTGTCGGGGAATGTTGCCGACTGGCCCACTGCAGACTGCAGGAGTACGTGCTGAGGGACGCACTGAAGCCCGGTGCAGCCAACACCAAGGCTCGGTGGGGGAGGGCCACAGTCTAGGGTCCTTCCGCTGCTGGACATGGGGGGCACGGTATGGTGGAGACGCCCCTGAAAATAAGGGAAGGTATCCCACGCCAGGGGGCCACATGATTGGCACGGGTGGGGGATCGATTCGCGAAATCTGAGAAATGTATATAAACTGTGTGGAACAATTTGTATAGCCTCCGAAAATGTCGGATGGATTTTTCACACGGTTGATGTAGGGCCTGTTTCCGTGCTGTATCTCTAAATTAAACAAAACTAAACTTCCTTTGCACCATAGATGCTGCCTCACCCGCTGAGTTTCTCCAGCATTTTTGTCTACCTAAAGATAGGATCAATATTTTAGGACAAACTGTTGCTATAGTCCCTTCTGGAAAGGGACTATATAGTCCCTACAGATCTTATAGAAACGTACAAAATTCTTAAGGGGTTGGACAGGCTTGATGCAGGAAGATTGTTCCTGATGTTGGGGAAGTCCAGATCAAGGGGTCACAGTTTAAGGATAAGGGGGAAATCTTTTAGGACTGAGATGAGAAAAACATTTTTCACACAGAGAGTGGTGAATCTCTGGAATTTCATTTCGGAGTCACGTGAGTGACTTCGTGAAGAGCCCGCCGGCGCGCATGCTCGACATATCGTCGTAACGCGTTGCTGCGACGGCTGGCGGTGGAGCGCGCTCCTCGCCAGCCCTTCATAAGGGGCCACGGAGGTGAGTATTCCACCTTTAGTTGGTGGTCCTTGTTGTCTGATTATGTCTTGCAGCAAGGACATGGATGGGAGTTCGAAGGGCCGGAGGACGTCAGGACGAGTTCGCCGGTCAACAGTTCCGGGGCCTTTACCATCGGCAGTACCTGCAGCGCAGGCCGGGACTCAGGCGGAGATGTGGGTAAGCCCTGTGTTCACAGGTCCAGATCCGCCAGCACACCACAGCTCGGAGGAGTTCGGTGAGGAGGAGTGTGGTGTGCCGCCAGAGCAGGGGGACCCTGCCATGGCAGTCAGGTTGTCAGCGGGCTCGCTGGCGACCTCGAGCAGGGCGCGTGCCGTTGCACGGCCTGTTCCACTCAGCCCTCCGAGAAGGGGGAGGGGAGGAGCCCAGAAGCCTAACCCTGTTAGGGCTAAGGCATTGCCTGTCGCGGAGGAGCGGTCAGGTTCCAGGGCGAGACCCGGGGCGGCTGTGAGGTCCAGCCGGCACACCCCGACTCTCGACGCCGGGACGGGTCGGTTGAGTCGGGTCTCGTCGCGGTCGCCGAGCCCCCCATGGATGGGTGGGCGAGACCATGCGTCGGCAACGTCCACGATGTGGGCAGCCGGCAAGACTGCGCGGGCCCCAGGCAGCCATGCTTCGGCTGGTGCCGACACCTCACCGCATGTGCCCTTAGTGGCAGCGGCTTCAGCTCTCGCTAAACGGAGGCGATTGAACACGCCCGCGCAGGAATCGCGCAGTTTCGCCTCGGCGGCTGTTAGCGACAACTACCGGCACCGGCAGGGCCTCGACGAGGTGCGGGCCGATGACAGGAGCCCGGTTTTCTTTTCAGAGCCGGAGGACTCCGACCACCTGAGTGTTCAGGGTGAAGGGCGTATTGACCGTATGGAGCGGCTGCTGGAGCTCCTGCTTCAACGTCAACAACAGCAGGGCAGCAACAGGCACAGGGCGTCTTCACCAACATCTACTATCAGCCTGGAGCAGCACGAGGAGGAGGTTCTGGTGGATCCCGTACCACCTCCGGTGGAGGTGCCAGCGGAGGAACTTTTGGATGTGGCGACCAAATTCGCGGCCCCACATACGGCTGGTCTTCCTCTCAATTCAAAGCTGGCAGCCACAGTGGACTTTCTTAATAATCAGGTGCTGCAGGAAGAAGTCCTCATCCAGGCTATGAGCCGTCACAAGGCTCCATCAAACTGCAACTCCCTCAACGTGCCTGTGGTCAATACGCCAATATGGGGCAACATCAGCGCGGCTATCCGTCAACAAGAGCTACAATTGCAGCGGATCCTGAAACTCCTCATGGCCGGTATTACCGCCTTTGCGCGGTCGGTGGACGAGGACGAGCTGAATTTGGACCAGGAAGATGCTCTGGCCTTATTGTGCGCGACCCAGCACGAAATCAACGGGTTTCGCAAAAACAGCATCCGCCCAGCACTCAACCCGAAGTTTGCAGGATTGTGCAAACCACCGCCGCTGCCGCCGCCCCGTCAGCTCTTTGGTGAGGACCTCTCGAAGAGAGTCAAAGAGCTTGACGAACAAGCCAAAACGGTGGGGATCATGCGCTCTAAGAGTGCCCCCACACCGTCCGGCTCAAAAGCTCCATACATTCGCTCACGAGGGTCGGCCAGTGCCTCGACGAGGACTCACCCTCTAGCTCCACAACGACAACAACACCAGAACCAGCACCAAGGGTCTTTTTTAGGACAGGGTCGGCAGAGACCTTTTTGGAAATCGAAGACGCCGCGCCCTCAAGCCAACCCAGCACCTCCACGGCCACCCACACGTGTCAAGGACCGCCGGTAACCACGGAGGTGAGGGGGTCTGGTTCTCTCTTTTCTCTCTGTTTAACTTCCCATGTTGGTGGTCGTTTACGGTTGTTTTTGGATGCATGGGGTAATTTTACTGGTGATGAGTATGTATTGCGGAATATTCAGGGGCATAGAATTGAGTTTATTAATGGTGACATTCCTCCATCCCAGCACATGCCTGGTCGTACGTTCAAATTGTCTGCTGCAGAACAGGCAGCAGGTTACAAGGAAATTTTAAGTTTGGAACAGAAGGGTGTGATTGAGAAAACAGTGCATGAGCCAATTGAATTTGTTTCGAACATATTTACTAGACCTAAGAAGGATGGAGGCTGTCGTGTCATTATTGATCTAACCCGTTTGAATACGTTTGTAACATATACTCATTTTAAAATGGATACGTTTGAAACAGCCAAATCATTGATTTCTCATGGCTGCTTTATGGCATGCATTGATTTGAGGGATGCATATTATTCAGTATCCATCCAGAAAGATGATAGAAGGTTTTTGAAATTTATCTGGATGGGGCAACTTTGGCAGTATAAGGCTTTGCCTAATGGGCTTACTACAGCCCCTAGATTGTTCACTAAATTGGTGAAGCCAATCATGGCTTATTTGAGACAACGACATCATATAGTTATGGCCTATTTAGATGATGTCTTTATTGTGGGCCACACCCTGCAATTGGCTGAACAGGGTGTTGCAGCTGCTGTCAATATATTTCAACAATTAGGATTCATTGTCCATCCAGAGAAATCAAAGTTCTGCCCTGCCCAGGTAATTGATTACCTAGGGTTCACGGTGAACTCAATGAGCATGAGGATAACTATACCAATTAACAAAATTGAGGAAGTCACTAAGGTGTGCAGAGATTTAATTGGCACCAATATACCATCGATTCGGCATACAGCCACAGTAATTGGCAAGTTAGTGGCTTTGTTTCCGGCAGCACGATATGGACCTTTGCATTATCAGAATTTGCAAAGAGCTAAAATTACTGCGTTAAAATGGAACGCTGGTCATTACGATCGATCTATGCAGCTGCCGTCCGAAGCGATAACTGAGTTGCAATGGTGGGTGTGTCACATTAGCAACTCATTTAAGCCTGTCAGGGAGGCTAATCCGGTGGTATATTTACAGACTGATGCAAGCTCCAATGGCTGGGGAGCTACTGATAATTGCTCTAGTTGTGGGGGTAGATGGGACACCCTTGAGGCATCGATGTTGTTGACTCAAGGGATTAACTATTTGGAGTTGCTGGCAGCATTCCACGGACTTCGTGCATATTGTTCCAAGCTTGTTGGAGCACACGTCCGTCTCCAAATAGACAACACCACAGCTGTGGCATATTTAAACCATATGGGTGGTACCAGGTCAGTTTCGTGTGACAAATTGGCTAACTCAATTTGGCTCTGGTGTATTCAAAGAGACATTTGGATTTCAGCTACCTATTTGCCAGGTGAGCTTAATACTGTGGCGGACACCAGGTCACGCAAATTTAATGACAACATTGAATGGATGTTGCATCCTGAGATTTTTGCTAAAGTCACAGCCAAATTTGGTAAACCGGACATTGACCTTTTTGCGTCACGGTTGAACCATCAGGTACCAGCCTACGTTTCATGGGAACCAGATCCTGGGGCAATAGCGCTAGATGCATTCTCGCTGGACTGGGGGAATTGGGTTTTCTATGCCTTCCCTCCGTTTTGCCTCATCAGTCGGGTATTGCGAAAGATTCAGGCAGATGCTGCCAAGGGCATCCTTATTATACCCGACTGGCCCACACAGCCTTGGTATCCGGTGGTCTTTGACATGCTCAACGAACCTTGGGTCCTTTTGAAGGGTTGCCCACAATTGGTTACTCACCCTGTGTCAGGGGAGCCACATCCCTGCCATGGCTATTTAAATTTGTTGGCTTGCAGGTTCTGAACAGGCCGTTAGTCCAATACGGCCTCTCGGCTCGGACCATGGATACCATCGGGGCGTCGTGTCGAGAGTCCACAAGGCGAAGATACCGCTCGCATATTAAGAAGTGGGAAGCCTACTGCAGCCGCTCTCGCATCACGTACGATGACGTGACAATAACCGACGTCCTGGAATTCCTCGCGGGGTTGCACCATGATGAACACTTAAGTTACAGTGCCATCAACAGCGCCAGAAGTGCGCTATCATTCTACCTCAAGATTGGGGTAGGATCCAACAGGCTAGTGTCCAGACTCATGCGGGGTATATTCAATATGAATCCGCCTACACCACGCTATAATATCACCTGGGATGTCAGGGACGTATTAACCCTGCTCAGGACGTGGTCTCCCATGGAAGGGCTCCAACTGGACCAACTCACCATGAAGCTGGTGATGTTACTAGCGCTGACTTCAGCTCAGAGGGTACAGACACTACACAAACTGCGTGTCGACAGAATGACATCTACCCCTACAGAAGTAGTCTTTTTCGTTGACGGGCTACTAAAGCAGCATAGACCTGGGTGCACAGGGCTGCAGCTGAAGTTCCCGGCATACCCCGCAGATGCTAGGCTATGTTTAGCCTCACATATCCGCCACTATGTCAAGGTGACGGCACGCATCAGAGGAATGGAGAGATACCTGCTTGTCACTCATAAGAGACCTCATCATCGAGTGACAGTCCAGACGATATCCAGGTGGCTTCGAGTCGTCTTGGGTAAGTCAGGTATCGACACTAATGTGTTCAAGTCTCATTCCACCAGGGCTGCATCGACGTCAGCGGCGAGGGTCATGGAGGTGCCCATGGACCAAATTCTCGCCACAGCAGGATGGGCGAATGAAGCTGTGTTCCAGCTTTTTTATAACAAGCCTGTTGCTGCTCCTCTACAGTTCGCAGAAGCCGTGCTGAATGCAGGTCAAGAACGTGGAGATGTCCCCGCATGAGGGATTTTTGATTTGTTATTAATAAATATGCTTTTGTTTTGCAGTATGAGCTATTGAGCCAGTTTGTTCCTCCCATCCATCCCTGGTAGTGGTGTGTCAGCATGGACGTGGTCCAGGGCGTGTAATCACAGAAGCTTTGAAGTCTTCACGAAGTCACTCACGTGACTCCGAAATGAAATAGTAAGATTGAACGAGAACTTACCAGTTCGAAGGTTGATCTTTATTTCATGAGGAGTCGAAGTGAGGGATTTCGTGCCCTCCTCGCCCAACCCTCAATCACCTTCATCTGGTAATCTTAGTCAATTCAATCATACTATGCAAAGTCATTTCTATTGTTGGTTCTGTGATTCCACGCCGCTACTTTGAAGTATGTCGAGCATGCGCGCCGGCGGGCTCTTCACGAAATCCCTCACTTCGACTCCTCATGAAATAAAGATCAACCTTCGAACTGGTAAGTTCTCGTTCAATCTTACTATTCTCTGCCACAGAAGGTAGTTGAGGCCAGTTCATTGGCTATATTTAAGAGGGAGTTAGATGTGGCCCTTGTGGCTAAAGGGATCAGGGGGTATGGAGAGAAGGCAGGTAAGGGATACTGAGTTGGATGATCAGCCATGAATGGCGGTGCAGGCTGGAAGGGCCGAATGGCCTACTGCACCTATTTTCTATGTCTATGTAAGTAAGTTTATTGGCCAAGTGTTCACATACAAGGAATTTGCCTTGGTGCTCTGCCCACAAGTAACAACATGACATACAGTGACAGTTACGAATGACTCAGAAAACATTAAACATTAATAATAATAAAACACTAATGATGAAACACCATTGATCAAACATGTGAACCAACAAAGTACCAGATCAAAGGGAGGCTACAGATTTTTGGCTGTTGAATAGAGCAACTACTCGTGGATAAAAACTGTTTATGAATAGTTTAAGGCATTTCATAGGGTTGAATATTAATAAAATGAGGAGACATTGAGATAGTGGATCAAAAAACATGATTAAAAAGGCATATCTCAAGCGAAAGGAGAACGGAGCAGTGGAAAGTCAGAATTCCAGAACATTGAACCCAGGTAGCTGGAAGCATGTTTGTGAAATGTGAATAAAACATAATGTTGTGTATACTGTACTCAATGCCCCGACTAATGAAGGCAAGCATACTGTATGCCTCCTTTACCATTTGATCTACAGTATTTGTGTTGCCATAATCAGGGAGTTATGAACTTGGACCACAAGATCCTTCTGTATATCAATGCTGTGAAGGGTCTTGCCATTAATTGTATATTTTCCTCTTACATTCTACCCCCCATAGTGTAACAACTCACATTTGCTCTGATTAAACTTCATCTGTCATTTCTCCACCCGTTTCTGTAGCTGATCTACATCCCACATAATTTGCGACCCCAGCAATCTTGGTGTCATCTGCAGAATTACTAACCAATGTTTATGTCCAAGTCAAAGATAGACACAAAATGACACACAGGCAGCTTCTCTGGAGAGAAGGAAGAAGTCTTCAGCCTGAAGAAGGCTCTCGACCCAAAACATCACCCATTCTTTCTTACCTTAGATTCTGCCTACCCCGCTGAGTTACTCCTACATCTAAACCAGCATCTGGTTCCTTCCTAAACTTTATGTCCAAGTCATTTATATATAAAACAAAGAAAAGAGGTCCTAGCACAGATCCTATGGAATCCATACCAATTGCCACCACACTTTTCAGATAACAGGTGAAAGTGTAAAACATTCACCAGTGCAAACTACATTAAGGCACTTGGAGAGTTCAATTAATTGATCTATTAGATCAAAAAGGTCCATCCCATCTCCCCAAACCATTGGCACTAATTTATTTAAACTGGAAAACAATGAATATTATCTGAAAAAGGATCTCGAACCAAAATGTCGCCTATCCATTCCCACCACAGATGCTGCCCGACCTGCGGAGTAACGTTTGCACTTTGTATTTTGCTCAAACTTTTAGCATTTGGGTGTTTCTTGTGTGTCCATTAGTATTATCTCCCAGGTGGCAGAAAATTAAAAAATAAAATCTGTAAACGGATGCAGTAATCTGTCACAAAGTGCTGGAGTAACACAGCAGGTCAGGCAGCATCTCTGGAGAACATAGATTGGTGACGTTTCAGTTCAGGACCCTTCTTCAGGCTGATTGTGGTGGTGGGTGGGGTGGGGGGTGAAAGAAAGCAGGAAGTGAGGAGGGGCAGGACAAAGACCGGCAAATGATTATTAGGGACAGGTGAGTGGTGGTTCAGGTGGGCAGTGGGCAGGTGCTATAGACCTGCACGGGAAGGTAGACGCTCCCGCCCCCACGGTTCTCGGGCAGACGGGGCTCGTCAGCCTGGGAAGGCAGTCCATCTAGGAGAGGGAAAACTGATTTAAAACCTCCACTGCCTTGTGGCCATATCCAGTCATGGAAAAGGCTCCTGGAGTAAACCTCAAGAAAATCCGGAGTCGGAGCCCCTAAGGAAGTTCGTCGTTGTCCACAACCTCGCTCTGGCAGCTCCTGCGACGGCGCTGGTGCCAATCTGTAACGGCCCTGCTGTTCCTTTGGACCGATCAGCGACGTGGAGAGAGGGGGGACTTGCTGCATGGGCAACAGCCTGTCCTCCAAATGACATCGCCCAGGCTTGCATACGACCACCCATCACCTGCAAACCAGGATGCATCACCCATGGTCAGTCATGACCGAAGGGGGCCTACTCCCAAGCGGTGGTTTGGATCGGTAGATGGTTGGACAAAGTCCATCACAGGGGATAGACTATCGATAGACATCGACTACAAACCCACTGGTTATCACAGTTATCTTGGATACACCTCCTCCCTCCCATCACAAGGCTCTCCATTCTAGGAGATCCGAGATGCCCTCTTTCTCTCGATAACATGGTCCCCCTCACCCCACTCCCTGCTGTCATTGATGTCTCCTTCATCCATGTCTCCTCTGTGTCCCGTAGTTCTGCTCTCGCTCCCTCTTCTCCACGATGTATCATGGATAGAGTTCCTCTGATCCTTACCATTCACCCCATCAGCCTCCGCATCCAACACGGCATCCTCCGACATTCCTATCACCTCCAATGTGATGGTGACTGCAACCACCAGTCACATCTTCCCATCTCCGCCCCGTCCCACCTTCTATAAAGATCACTACCTCTGCAACTACCTGGCTCACTCATCCCTTCCCACCCTACCTACCCCTTCCCCAAGTGCTTTCCCCTGCAACCGCAGGAGATGCAACACTTGTCTCTATACCTCATCCCTCACCTCCATCCAGGGAACTTAGCAGTTCTTCCAGCTGAGATGTGCCCCTCCTCTGAACTCAGCTACTTTATTCGGTGTTCCCGATGTGGCCTCTTTTACGTCAACAAGACCATGGGCAGACTGGGTGATAGTTTAAACTAAATCCTGTGCTTGGACCATCAAGGCCTGCTGGATCTCTAAGATGGTTACCACGTTAACTCCCCTTCTCATTCCCACTCTGACCTTTCTATCCTGGGCCTCTTCCAGTGCCAGAGTGAGGCCACCCACAAACCCACAAACTGGAGGAACGGCACCTCATATTCCACTTGGGTAGGTGACAACCTAACGGTACGAACATTAAATATCCTCCATTTCAGGTAACTAACCTAGTAACAACCCCCCAAACTGTCCCCCTCTCCCATTCCTGTGCTCCACCTGGGTTCACACACATTTCTTCCCTCCTGCCCCCCCCCCCCCCCCCCATTCACAATTCACATCTCTCCTTTCCTTATCTCTCACTTTTCATCTCTTCATCTCTGGCCTATGTCCAATCATCCTCACCTATAGCCACCTATCACTTGTGTAGGAAGGAACTGCAGATGCTGGATTAAACCAACGATAGACACAAAAACCTGGAGTAACTTAATGGCATCACTTCACGCTTGACGCAAAATGTCACCTATTCCTTTTCTCCAGAGATGCTGCCTGACCTGTTGAGTTACTCCTGCTTTTTGTGTCTGTCTCCACCTCCTCACTACATCTCCTCTCAACGTAAAGCCCCACCCTTTAGTATTTGAATTTTCCATCCTGGGAAGCCAAGTTCTTACTGTCTGTCCTATCTCTCCCCACCATCTCCTGCATTCCATTGAAAACAATCCAAGTGTGCCTAACCTCTCCCTGTAGCTAATACCTCCTAGTCCAGGCAGCATTCTGGTAAGGCCCCTCTGCACCCTTTCCAAAGACCCCACATCCTTCCCGTAACGGGGTGAACAGTACTATGCGTAATTCTCCAAATGAGGCCTAACCAAAGTTCTATAAAGCTGCATCAAGATTTCCTATTGGGGCTTTTTTTTTGTTTTTTGTCCTGTTTTTAGTTGGTTTTGTTTTATTAGATTGTGTGTGTATGTGGGTGGGGGGGAGTAACATGTCTGGGTCTCTTCCTTCGGGGGGTGCGACGTTTCTGTCGTATTCCCCGTCTTCGTCTCCGTCTGCTACGAGGCCTAATGGCGGAGCTGGCGACCTCGGGCCCCGGGGCTGTTCCAACAGCGGCTACCGCGACCCGACTCAGTCCTGGAGCGGTTCCAGCCGCAGCATTGGCGGCGGCAATCCGACTCGGTCCCGGAGCGGTTCCATCAGCGGCGGCGGCGATCCGGTCCCGGAGTGGTTCCAGCAGCAGCAGCGGCGGCGGCGATCCGGCTCAGTCCCGGAGCGGTTCCAGCAGCTGTGGCGGCAGCAGCAGCGGCGGCGGCGATCCGACTCGGTCCCGGTGCGGTGTCGGCGGCATTGGCAGCGGCTCGACCGTGATCACGGGCCCGGTGGAATTGGCCGCGGGCCCAGTGTACATCGTTGGGAGCTCGCAGCTCACAGGTTGGTGACCTGTTTTTGTGAGCTCCCACAACAACAGCTTCGTCCGCTGGTTTGGAGGGCGGCAGCTTCGACCATCCCAGGCCGCGGAGTTGAACCGGCCCGTTCGCGGAGCTCGGTTGAGCTGCGGGACTGACTTACTTACCATCACCCGGTGGGGTCACAACATCTGAAGCCTGGATTGCCTTGGCGCAGAGGGAAACAAAGAGGGAAGAGACAGAGACTTTAAGACTTTGCCTTCCATCACAGTGAGGAGGTGTTTGGTGAACTCACTGTGGTGGATGTTAAATTTGTGTTTATTATATGTATGACTGCAGGGGAACAAAATTTTGTTCAGACCGAAAGGTCTGAATGACCAATAAAGAATCTAATCTAATCTATGAAAGCAAGCCTTCTCTACCTCTCCATCTGCGTGTGTTGCCACTTTTAAGGAGCGATGGACTTGGACCCCAAGATTCCTCGGTATATTAATGCTGCTAAGGGTTATGCCATTAATTGTATAGTTACATTTACATTTGATCTCCCAAAGTACAACATCTTACATTTGCTTGGATTAAATTCCATCTGCCATTTCTGCAGCCAATCTTTTTCCTGCTGTATACTTTGACAGTCTTCTTTATTACTAACCAACCAACCCGTCTACGTTTACATTTGAGTTTTTATATATATCACAAACAACATATGATCTGTTCCACCACATCCCTCTGTATTCTATCAGTAAACTAGTTCCCAATTCATACGACCAAGTTAATCGTGTACATCCTAGTCTTCTGGATCAGCCTACTTTGGGGACTTTATTAAATGCCCATTCAAATCCATGCAGACAACATCTCCCGTTTTACCCTCATTCATCACCTTCGTCACCTCAAAGCCAAGATAGACACAACAAGCTGGAGTAACTCAGCGAGACAGGCTGCAGAAGGGTCTGAAGAAGGGTCTCGACCCGGAAACGTCACCCATTCCTTATCTCCAGAGACGCTGCCTGTCCCGCTGAGTTACTCCAGCTTTTTTTGTGTAGAAAGCTATGCTGATCGTCCCTAATTAACGAATCATTTGATGAGTTCCGGTGTCAGGGATTATGGGCGGAAGGCAAGAGAATGGGGTTAAGAGGGAAAGATAGATCAGCCATGATTGAATGGTGGAGTAGACTTGATGGGCCAAATGGCCTAATTCTGCTCCTATCACTTGTGAACTTATGATGTTATAACCCATTGTCTTCCAAATGGGAGTAAATCCTATCCTGAAGAATCCTCGCCAATAGTTTCCCTCCCACTGATGTGAGGATCACCATCCTATAATTCCCTGGATTCTCTACACTTCCCATCTTAAATAAAGGGACAACATTAGCTACTCTCCAGTCCATCAGGACCTTGCCTGTTGCGAGACAGCTGCAACAATTTTCATCAAGGCTCCTGCAATCTCCTCTCTCAATAACTGGGATCAATCCCATCAGCTTGTGGGGGTCCATCCACCTTAATGCTCTTCATGAGCTCCAACACCTCCTCCAACTTCATCCCAAACTGCCCTTGCATATTAGTATTCTCCACACTGTCCTCCACGTCATTCTCCTTGGTGAAACCAGATGTTCAACGCGGGTGGTACCTAGCCTACATCTCCAGACTCCAGACACAAATTCCCGAGTAGTCCTATCTTCTTCTTGGTTACCCTCTTGTTTTTAAACTAGGTATAAAAAACGTTGGGATTTTCTTTAATCCGATTTGGCATTGCCCCTTTTGGGCCCCTTTGGCCCTTCTAATAAGCCCATGAGTTCTTTCCTCCTTTCTTCATATTCTTCAAGGCCTTGTCTGATTCCATCCTCTTAAGCCTTGCATGTGCTTTCTTTTCCTTTTTGACCACATTTACAACCTCTTTGGTTATCTCAGGATCCCTTACTTTGCCATCCTTATTCCTCCTCCTTGCTGGAAGATGATAGCACTGAACATCAATCAACAGGCCTTTAAACCACTCTCCCATCCCAGATGAGGACATCTGGCACTAACATTGCCCCCAGTCTACCCTCCCCTGTTCCTGCCTAATAACATTAGCCTCACTCCAATTTAGCACCTTCCCGCAAGGTCCAGCCTTCTCCCAATTCAAAACAATCATAAAACATCTGGACAACATCTGGACAACTCACAAACCCTCTGACTCCCACAGCTATCTCAACTACACTTCCTCCCATCCTGCCTCCTGCAAGGACTACCCCCTACTCTCAATTCCTCCGTCTACGCTACATCTGCGCCCAAGATGAGGCGTTCCATACCAGGACATCCGAGATGTCCTCATTCTTTAGGGAACGAGGCCCTCACATGTGTCTCCACAGTATCCCGCTGTGCCCTTGGTCCCCATCCCCCTCGTTTCAATGGGGCCAATCCCCTTTCACCCCATCAGCCGTCGCATACAGCACATAATCCTCCGACATTTTCGCCACCTCCAACGGGATCCCACCACGAGTCACATCTTCCCATCTCCACCCCTTTCCACCTTCCACAGAGACCATTCCCTCCGCAACTCCCTGATTAACTCATCCTTTCCCACCAAAACCGCCCCCTCCCCAGGTACCCACCCCTGCAACCACAGGAGATGCAACACCTTGCCCTAGATCTCCTCCCTTGATTCTGTCCAGGGACCCCAACAGCCCTTTCAGGTGTGGCAGAGGTTCACCTGCACCTCCCCCAACCTCACCTACTGCATCTGCTACTCCAGGTTTGGACTGCCATATATTAGGGGATTGGACACGATAGAGGCAGGAAACATATTCCCGATGTTGGGGCAGTCCAGAACTAGGGGCTTCAGTTTAAGAATAAGGGGGAGGCCATTTAGAGCAGTGATGAGGAAAAAGATTTTTCACCCAGAGAGTTGTGAATTTGTGGAATTCTCTGCCTCAGAAGGCAGTGGAGGCCAATTCACTGGATGCATTCAAAAGAGAGTTAGTTAGAGCTCTTAGGGCTAGCAGAATCAAGGGATATGGGGAGAAGGCAGGAAGGGGTACTAATTGTGGATGATCAACCATGATCACATTGAATAGTAGTGCTGGCTCAAAGGGCGAATGGCCTACTCCTGCACCTATTTTCCATGTATCTATGTATCTATGATATCACCTTTACTGCAGCCAACAATGGATCATTGTGGGCTCCACTTTTCCTTGATCATCGTTGCTGGCTTTCGTTTGTTCTTTTCACTCCTTTCAATCATTTGTTTTTTATCTCTATTCATATCTCTAGTTCCCCTGACTCTCAGTCTGAAGAAGGGTCTCGACCTCAAACGCCACCTATACCTTTTCTCCAGGGATGCTGCCTGACCCGCTGAGTTACTCCGGCATTTTGTGCCTATCTTCCGTGCAGACCAGCATCTGCAGTTCCTTCCTACACACAAGACTTCTGGCATTTTGATCACAATCCCCAAAATGCTCTTCCACTGAAAGACTAGTCACCTGGACAGGCTCATTTCACACAAAGTCCAGTATGTTCGCTTCTTAATTGGGCCATCCACACACCTTCAAGAATCCCTCTTGGGTAACACTTCACAAATTCTGCCTCATCTAATTCTTTAGCACTGAGTAAAGGGCCTGTCCCACTTGCATGCGATTGCATGCGTTTGGCGCGACCAAACGGAAGCGGAGTTCACGCGAAGTTCGCACTAAGGACGTGCTAGGTACGCGCTAAGTTTGCGTGTGATATCATTTGAGTCATGCTTACCAATCAGTTGGACAGGAGGTGGGCCGACTGAATGTGGGCGTCGCACGGCGTCGGGCGGTGACGTCATCACGCAACGCCACACGCTAGGCATACGCCATCAAGATGCTGCATACGACTGCAATGCACCTGCGTGCTGACAGGCCGTTGGCGTGCAACGACTTTGGACACTGTCAGATTTTCAGAGCCCCGTGCGATGTCGGGACCAGCCACGCACAACTCTGCGCTTCTAAGTGGGACTGGCCCCGAGCGCCCATACGGTGCCTGTACACCTCAAGCAACCACGAGGTCGCGTAATTTGCGAACCAAGGTCGCGTAAGTGGGACAGGCCCTCTGTATTGGGGAAGTTAAAGCCACTCACTATGCCAACCCCATTGCAATCCTGTGCGCATCTTTCGGTAATGTGTCTACATATCTAGAGGTGTCCAATGTGTCCCCACAGGCTACAGAACTGTGCCTCGGGCAAGATAGTGAGTAACACAGGGGCCCCATAGGGGACAGTCCTCTCTCCCTTCCTGTTCACCATCTGCACCTCAGACTCCAGATAT
The DNA here is from genome assembly GCA_963514005.1 of Raja brachyura. The sequence goes on along the minus strand of OY740804.1, from coordinate 38,140,456 downwards.
AATTTGGACTCCTGTCTCAAACTGCGGAGCATCTTGGACAATGCAGCTCACCCCCTTCATGACACACTGGTCAAACAGAGGAGCACCTTCAGCAACAGGCTGGTCCCACCAAGATGCAGCACAGAACGCCACAGGAGATCCTTTTTCCCTGTGCGTATCAAACTGTACAACTCCTCCCCCTTTTGTCGTGGGGTAGACTGACCTCCCTCCCCCGCCTCCCCTACCCAATCTTTGCACATCCCCAATCCTTTCCACTCATCACCTCAATTTCATGTTTCATGTATCTCGTGCTTTATGACTGTTGGCAGATCAATTTCCCTCCTGCGATAAATAAAGTTTGAACATATTGTATCCTATATTTGTCCTATATCCCAGATATGGGGATATCTGTCCTTGTATCGCCAAGCATTAGTGCAATGCTTGCACCATTTTTATTTCTAAGCTCTGTCCATATCGGCTCAGAGGGTGATCACTCCAGGATGTCTATAATGAGTGTGGTGTGACTGTCTCCCCGAATACTAGCACTACTCTTCACCTCTAATCACGGCTGAAACATTGATATCCCAGGAACATTAAGCTGCCAGTTATGTTCCTCTCATAACCATGTTTCCGCGATGGCTGCGACGTCGTAAGTCTAGAACTCTGATCCGGGCTCCAGGTTCATCTGCTTTCTCTCCAATGCTCCATACATCGAAATAATCACACTTCAGCCCATCAGCTTCTTCATATTCCTTCACCTCTCCTTGCCTGCCCTTGGTTTGAGGCCTCCTGTTCATAACCTCCACATTCCCATCACTCCTTCCAATTTCTGGCCTTCTATTCTGATTCCCACCCCGCTGCTTCTCTAGTTTAACCCTCCCGAGTAGCACTGGTGAATCGTTCTGTAAGAATATTGGTTCCCCTCCTTTTCAGATGCAACCTGTCTCTCTTGTACATGTCAGCTCTGCCCCAGAAGAGATCCCAATGGTCTAAAAAAACCTGAATCCCTGTCCTCCTGCTCCAACTCTTGAGCCACACATTAATCTCTTATCTTCTTATTTGACAACCTCACTAGCCCGTGGCATCAGGACTATTCCTGAGATAACTACCCTCAGGGGTCCTGCTTTTTAACCTTCTTCCTATATTCATTTCACAGGACTTCATCCCTTTCCATACTATATTCCTAATATCCTCATCCCTGTCTCTACCATATTTCTTACTATTTATTTCTCTTTTCCAGGTTTCTCCCCCCCCCCCCCACAATCAGTCTGAAGAAGGGTCCCAGGCCAAAACGTCACCTATCCCTGTTCTTCAGAGATGCTGTCTGACCCGCTGAGTTACTCCAGCACTCTGTGTCTCATTTTGTAGACCATCATCTGCAGTTCTTTATGCCTGCTGCAATCTGTACTCTGCCATAATTAACTAATTAGTCTGGTTGAGGTTTATCAGGATCACAATACATTAAGGAAGTTAAATTGAGATTTGTTACAGCTGCTGAAAATCCTGAATGAGAAATTGAGGAGAAATAATTTCCAAGGCAGAGGGACCTGGCTGCCGAGAACACAGTCCTAATGTAACTGGTAAAAGGAACAGGGAGGATAACATGAACATTTTTAGATTTGCATATTAGTAACATTTGCATTGTTTTGCATCCACAAATGTTAGAGGCTGATTCTAGGGAATTGGATACGTTTGCGAGGGAGGAACATTTTCAAGGCTGTGGGGAAGGTGACGAAAAGTGTGTCTAGTTGGATATCTTTGTCAGAGAACACAGTAAGCAGAATGGTCTCACGTGCTGTATGATTCCGTGATCTTTCTCAGCTACATACTGCATCCCCTTTCTAGGGAAGCTGAGAAAGGCCCGTTCCTTCTCTCCAGAGATGCTGCCTGTCCCGCTGTTACTCCAGCTTTTGTGTCTATCTGCGACTAAACACCATTGTTCACCCCAGCCTACACAGGCTGTCCCACTTACGTGTCCTTGGCACGCAAATTACGCAACCTCGTCGTCGCACTGAGGTGCATGGGCATCGTGTGGCCGCGCGGGGGCGGTCCCACTGAGAAGCATGGAGGGGTAATCGCGCGGGGCTCCGAAATGTTGTAGCGAACAAAATCTTCGTGCGCCACCGGCCTGTCGCGTAACTGGCGGCCAAAGTGGGACAGGCCCAAGACCCTGGCGCGATAGAAACATAGAAACATAGAAATTAGGTGCAGGAATAGGCCATTCGGCCCTTCGAGCCTGCACCGCCATTCAATATGATCATGGCTGATCATCCAACTCAGTATCCCGTCTCACTCAGATGCAACGTCTCACCTCCAACAGCAGCAGAAGCCGGCAAACGATCGCGGAACTTGGCCTGGGGCTCACGGCCGTTGCGGTCCGGATCCGCCCCCACTCCTACTCCCAGAGCGGGGCCAAGAAAATTGAAGATAGACACAAAATGCAGGAGTAACTCAGCGGGACCGGCAGCATCTCTGGAGAGAAGCAATGGGTGATGCCGCCGGTCCCGCTGAGTTACTCCTGCATTTTGTGTCCATCTTCAAATTACGTCACGCGCTCCAGACGGCTGTGCGGTTGAATGAAGTCGCGCGCGACCTTCGTGGGACCGTCGCGGCTCAACGCGACCACGAGGTCACGTAATTAGCGTGCCAAGGACACGTAAGTGGGACAGGGGCTTAATGCCCTGCCAGCTGACTAGAAGTACTTCATTCAGGCCTGAGCCCCATTTTCAGGCCAGTCAATGTCTCTGTAGTGTTGCTTATGGGCCTGTCCCACTTGGCCGTTGTTTGCACGTCACGCAGATGGCACGCGAAGATTTTGTCACAAAATCACAAAATCCTGCAACGCCGCGCGTCACTGCCTATGTCATCGCGCACCATGCGCGCATCACGTGCACGTCATTTCACGTGCGTCGTGACGTGTAAATTATGTCGCGTAATTTACGAGCAAATGGCGGGCAAGTGGGACAGGCCTATTAGTTTACAAGAGGAAGAGGCAAACAATGTTACAGCATTGATAAAGGCGAATGTTCATAGAAACATAGAAAATAGATGCAGGAGGGGGTTATTTGGCCCTTCGAGCCAGCACCGGCATTCATTACGATCATAGCTAGTAATGCACAATTAGTAACCTGTGCTTGCCCTATCCCCATATCCCTTGATTCCGCTAGCCCCTAGAGCTATACCTAACTCTCTTTCAAATTCATCCAGTGAATTGGCCTCTACTGCCTTCTATGGCAGAGAATTCCACAAATTCACATCTATCTGGGTAAAAAAGCTTTTTGTCATCTCAGTTTTAAATGACCTCCCCTTTATTCTTGAACTGTGCCCCCTGGTTCTGGACTCCCCCCATCATTGGGAACATTTTTCCTGCATCTAGCTTGTCCAGTCCTATTATAATTTTCCATAAGATGTTTCCATAAGATATCCCCTCATCCAATGAATTCCAGTGAATTTAGTTTGTATTGTAAAGTGTGCATTGTGGCATTTGAGGCCCGCACTGATTTGTTCTAATATAGATTAATAAGTACAGCAACATCTAGTATTCACATGACTGTTAACTCTGTTCGCTTTGTAGAGGTAAACTTTGCTCACAGTGTGATATCGAGTCAGAGTTGATTCAAAGGATTGACACAAAATGCTCGAGCAACTCAGTGGGACAGGAATCATCTCTGCAGTGACGTTTCGGATTGAAGAAGGGCCCACACCCGAAACATCACCCGTTTAATCTCCCCAGAGATGCTGCCTCTCCCGCTGAGTTACTCCAGCATTTTGTGTCTTTCTTCGGAGTAAAACAGCATCTGCAGTTCCTTCCTATATATTGATTCAACAGATGGTGTCCTCAACGTTAGTAAGTAAGTAAGTAAGTTTATTGGCCAAGTATTCACATACAAGGAATTTGCCTTGGTGCTCCGCCCACAAGTAACAACATGACATACAGTGACTGTTTGACAGCTTTAAAACAAAACTCTGCCTTCTCAGATGGATGTTCAAGATCGCAGCCCGGATATCGGAGGGAACCTTTGTAAAGTACAACGTTTGTGACTTGAAGATTAGGGAAAGCAAAGTTAGAAATGCAACTAGCTCTATGTATTATATGTGGCAAAAGGATCTGGCGATGATTCGATATCTATCATTGCCTCAAGGGGTCAATAAATTGTTTGTTGACGCCTAGCTCCATGTAATGCACAAATAGCAAGAGCAATTTGCCCACATGGGAGCAGGTTCCCATGATTAGCTGTGTGATCACTTGTTGTGTTAACTGTGTTGTGGGTTCTTTCCCAGGGAGGGGAAGTGATACTCTTTCAGCGCACATGCACTGAGACCATGTCTGTATTTTGTGCTCTCGTCTCCAGAGAGATTTTACAGCTTCATAACTCTGAGAGTTACTGTGGTTCAGTCCGGTTGTGGCGCTGGAGATGTTGAGGCTTCACTTTAGATTTTATCCAGAGTTGGAAAACTTAACATGAAGTTTTAAGTGAATCGGTGCTCAGTGTCTGGTGGAGCTGGAGGATAAAAGTGCTCCTAGGCTGCCATCTGCTGGAGGGTGATGCCTACAGCAGATCTTGTGGCGAGTACAAATAAATGGCATGGGGGAAAGTATGTAATGTGGATAGACACAAAATGCTGGAGTAACTTGGCGGGATGGGCAGTATCGCCGGAAGGAATAGGTGACATTTCTGGCTGAGAAGTCTTCAGACTGAGAAAGGTCTTGACCCAAAACGTCACCCATTTCTTCTCTCCAGAGATGCTGCCTGTCCTGTTGAGTTACTCCAGCGTTTTGTGTCTACCTTCCACTATCACTTGCCAGGCATTGATCCACCCCCACCTCCCTCATCCTGGTTTCTCCCCCCTTACTACAAATGGTCTTAAGAAAGGTCCCGACATGAAACGTTGCCTATCTATGTTCTCCAGAAATGCTGCCTGTCCCGCCGAGTTTCTCCAGCATTTTGTGATCGGTGCTGAGATTTCTTTCACATTCTATTCATACAAATTATTTATGTCGATACAATTAAAGTAATGATACTATTAAAATAGGAATGTAATATAGTTTACAGTATTAATGGATCAGGATTAAAGTAGCATTAACAAATTAGGGCATGAGGTGATAGTATTAGAGTTATTCACAGAACTCATATTAAAGAACATTACCATTTTGAACTTTGGAGGTGATAGGACTTGAGGTGTTGTGTGATGTATCACCTCATTAACCTGTCAGGACCTTTAAATGAGTTTGTGGATAGTTCAACGTTTGGACTCACATTTGAACCTCAGGACTCACAAGCACTTCACACCCAAGGAAATGCTTCTGAATTTCACTCACTCTTTTAATGTAGGAAATATGAAGATCAATTGGCAGTTCACCAGGTTCCAACAAACGGCAACGTGACAACAGACAGACAACTTTATTGAATAATGATGACTCAGCAAATAAATAATTATCCCAGGGCTCACCACTGTTCTGTTTTGAAATGGGGGCCATGGGATCTTCTATATTTATCTAATGGAGAAAGCAGGTTTGTTTTAGTGTCCCAGCTGAAAGAGAATCCTTCCACAGTGCACCACTCCTTCAGAAGAGCCTGGATGACTTGCTATGGAACTGAACCCGGACCTACATAGATCTGCCTCAGAGGGCGTTGGAGGTCGGTTCTCTGGATACCTTTAAGAGAGAACTAGATAGGGCTCATAAAGATAGTGGAGTCAGGGGATATGGGGAGAAGGCAGGAACGGGGTACTGATTGTGGATGATCAGCCATGATCATATTGAATGGCGGTGCTGGCTCGAAGGGCCGAATGGCCTACTCCTGCACCTATTGTCCATTGTCTAAAAGTCACACCCATACCCAATCCCATGTCCATGAGTGAATTGATGTCTTAAAGTACGGTTGAGTTATCATTATTGGTCGTAAATATAGTTTAGTTTAGTTTAAAGATACAACGCAGAAACAGGTTCTTCGTCCCACCGAGTCTGTGTCGACCAGTGACCACCCCATACACTAACAATATCTTACACACACTAGGGACAAATTACAATTATACCAAGCCAATTAACCTACAAACCGGTACGTTTTTGGAGTGTGGGAGGAAACTGGAGCACCCGGAGAAAACCCATGCAGGTCACGGGGAGAGCGTACAAACTCCGTACAGACAGTATTGTAGTCAGGATCGAACCCGGGTCTCTGGAGCTGTAAGTCAGCAACTCTACCGCTGTACTACTGTGCTACCCTGTGGAGACTGCTGTCTCCATAGACAAAGAAAGTAGTTTGGAGTGAACAGAACTTATCTTAGAATATGCTGGCAATTGCTTCCTCTGTACTTCCTCTCTAACGCAGTTGACGTGACTTGTGGGTATTTCTATTTTGGTGCCAACATTGGAGTGAGGGTCTCGTGTACTCAGAATCAAGGGGCGATGCACCCACAGTTGCTTTGCTCTAACTCCCACAGACCTTAAAGCATAAACCAAAACTCTGAAGATTCAAACACAAAGTATTGAGGTTTGGCACTTTTGATTAAGGGGAACAATCTTATCGTTCCTCAGTGAAAAAATTCTGTTTGTCCTTTATTTAGCTTTATGACTGAAGCAAATATTTATACTATGAGAGAGTTAGATAGAGCTCTAGGGGCTGGTGGAATCAAGGGATATGGGGAGAAGGCAGGCACAGGTTATTGATTGGGGACGATCAGCCATAATCGCAATGCATGGCGGTGCTGGCTCGAAGGACCGAATGGCCTCCTCCAGCACCTATTTTCTATGTTTCCATGTTACAATCCTTTAATGTAGTAAAACGTTGCTAGGTCAAGAACAAAAAAATAAAATAATGACATAGCTCCATATCCAGAAGCAGGACAGGTGGCAAAGAGTTGTGAAATTGAAATCGATTTAAGGGAGATCTTAATGGGGGATGGAGAGTTTTGGAGAAAGTTCTGGATCGAGAAGGCTGAAGGTTGGACCAAGAATGATGGAGGGAAGATAATCAACCTTGGACAAGAGGCTGGAACTGGTGTGGTGTCGATATCACAAAGGATGGCCCCAATAGTAGAAGAGTCCATGTCGCGGGGCTGGAACCTGGAAGTATCCTGAGCTAATTCTGCGACCACCATCATCTACTGCGACAAGCAATGGCTCCCATTGATTGTCGCCGGAAGCTTGCGTCCTTTTCAGGACGGACGATGACAGCGAGGTCAACATTTGTAACAAGATGGACATGAAAATAAGAAGATCACTAAGGATTGGGAGAGCCCGAGGAGATCACACAGGTAGCAAAGAGCAAGCACATGTAGTTATGTTCAGTATAAACTCAACATGCTGGAAGTATTCAGCAGGTCTGGAGAATGTGGCAGAATTGGATCTTATAGAAACATATAAAATTATAGAAGGACTGGACAAGCTAGATGCAGGAAAAATGTTCCCATTGTTGGCTGAGTCCAGAACCAGGGGCCACAGTCTTAGAATAAAGGGGAGGTCATTTAAAAGAAAACACTTTTTTACCCAGAGAGTTGTGAATTTATGGAATTCCCTGCCACAGAGGGCAGTGGAGGCCAAATCACTGGATGGATTTAAGAGAGGGTTGGATAGAGCTCTAGGGGCTAGTGGAGTCAAGGGATATGGGGAGAAGGCAGGCACGGGTTATTGATAGCGGATGGTCAGCTATGATCACAATGAATGGCGGTGCTGGCTCGAAGGGCCGAATGGCCTCCTCCTGCACCTATTTTCTATGTTTCTATGTAATTATCAACCTGCAATCAATCCTAAACTTATTTCACACTTTTCATGACCTTACTTGACGAAAGTTTGCAGAAACCAATCAGTGATGTTTCTTCATGGTACGAAGGTCCTCACATGAAATAATCAAGTCACATGGGCTCAACCCACAACCCCCCAGATCATGTTTCACAGGTGACACAAGATTGTCACCAGTTTCGGCTTCTAACAAAGCTGTCAAGTTCTTTCATGTGTCCGAGTTACCCTGAAGCAATTAAAACTATAAAAGTATATGTTAAACAAGTAATTCGAGGATTTGAATATAATTTAAAAAACATTATACAATTAAAATCACCTGAAAAGGTTAAGTGAGGGATTACGTGAAGAGCCCGGCAGCCCGCATGTGCGTCAACCTTCAGAGCAACTGTATGAAACCACAGCCCAGTTGCAGAACTTAAACTATAGAAAGATGTAACAACCTTAGACTTACCGGATGATCTTTTTGAGAATCAGGGTTGGGAGTGGAGGGCACGTAATCACTCTTCAACTCCAACCTCTCATAAAATAAAGATCAAACTTCAAACAGTAAGTTTTCGTTTAATCTTTCTATTTTATATTGAAGTCACGTGAATGACTACATGAAGCTTTCAAAGCTCTGTGGTTTGATGCAGTGAGCCAGTCCATATGTGGACACACTGCACCAATCAACCATACATGGTTGAAAGAAAGAAATATCATTGAAACATGATGTTAATTCGCAAAAACGTACATGCTTTAATAGAAACAATCCCTTTACATCAGGGATAAACACTTGTCTATTCAACACAACATAAGATTCTATTAGCAAATAATGCAGGCCTGGTAATTGGTTTATTGTAAAACTTCTGAAAAGTGCGCTCATCGGCCCATCCTGCTGTCGCAAGGATGTGATCCAGTGGAACCTCCATTTTATATGCTGCTGAGGTAGCTGCAGCCCTGGTAGAGTGAGATTTGAAAATATCAGTATCCACTCCCGCATCTGCTAACACGCATTTTATCCATCTAGAAATGGTTCGCACCATTACCCTTTTGTGTGGCTTTTTATAACTTATGAAGACAGCCTGTTCGCCACCTCAAAGGTTTTTTGTAACCTCGATGTATTTCTTAACATAGGTAACCACACACAATCTTCGATCTGGTGGATACGCCAACAGCTCTAATTTGTATCCCAATGCACCTGACCTGCTCTGCTTTGTTAATTCATCTATATAAAAGATCACTTTTATGTTGGATATAACCGCGTTATCCAGTCGCAGTTTGTGCAAAGACTGAACTCTTTGTGCTGAGACGAGAGCCATGAGCATTACCAATTTGTGAGTGAGCCGAGCCAAAGATAACGATGCGGTTGGTGCCAAATTGCGAAGCAGCCTTAACACTATCTTAACATCCCATACCTCATGATATCGAGGCCTTGGAGGGTTTCTGTTAAAAGCACCTTTCATGAATTTAGATACCTATGGGTGAGTGCCCACAGTTTGATGTCGAGACCCGAGCACTAAATATGATGATAAGGCACCATGAGCAATGTTAATAGCACTGTAACTTAACTCTTTTTCAAAATATAAAGTTGAAAGAAACTCCAACACATCGGCTACATCCGCTGTGAAGTAATTTATATGTACCTTCTCCCAAAACTGCTCCCATTGTTTGATGTATGAGTAGTACTGCTTCCTTGTGTCATCTTGCCAAGCTGCAGTTATTACGTCAACCGTCCGGTTGGATAGTCCTAGCCCCACGAAAGGCCTTCTTAAATTCTGCAAATTAATAAGTCAATGCGAGCATGCAAAGGATGAGGCTCCCGAGTGACAGGCTGAATTAACATATGTTTATGCCTGAGAACAACCATGGGTGGTTCCTTTAATAATCCTTTTCATAATGGAAACCATGGTTGCATAGGCCAATTAGGAGCTACTAAAATACCTGATGCGTTGTCTTTTGCAAGCATCTTCCAATAAGGCAGAATGGAGGGAAGGCATAAAATAACATTCCCCCCCCCAGTCTATAGAAAATGCATCTATAGCTTCTGCCCCTGGGTCTGGTTGCCAGGCTATATATCGTGGCAAATGATTATTAAGTCTGGAAGCGAACAAATCAATGTCTGGTGTTCCATAACAAGCTATTATCTTGTTGAATACTGCCTGATTCAACATCCATTCATTGAACATCCGCGATCTAGCATCTGCTACCATATTAAATCTGCCCGGCAAATGAGCAGCTGAAATCCAAATGCTTCTATCTCGACACCACAAATTGCTTTTGCCAGAGCGAAAAGACTTACAAAGTATATGAAACAAAACCATTTCATTGATACGTCAATACAAAAGGCTGGCATAGCAGGCTTCTCGGGATGCCTTGAACATACCAGCATCATATGGCATCAAATCCAGACTGCTAAGAAAGAGCGAAAGAATCTGCATGACTTGTTCCTCGATCTGGCCAACGCCTATGGATCAGTTCCTCATTCGCTACTGTGGACTGCTTTTGAATTCTTTCAGGTGCCGGCAATAATAACAAATTTGGTAAAAAAAACTACTTCCAGGATCTGCAATTTTGTCTCACAACATCAGACTTTACCACAGCGTGGCAACCACTGGAAGTAGGCATCATGGCGGGGTGCACCAGCTCCCCATTGACCTTCACTATAGCAATGGAGCTCATTATCAGAGCATCAAAATGGGTTGTGGGAGGAAAACAGCTACAGTGTGGTCAGTGATTGCCACCGGTACGAGCCTATATGGACGATATAACAACACTAACAACAACTATCCCCTGCACCAAGAGACTTCTGGAAAAACATCATCAAAACATCACATGGGCAAGGATGAAGATTAAACCCAGCAAGTGCAGAAGCATCTCCATTGTCAAAGGTCAAGGATCAAAGATTTCATATTGATGGAATACCTGTTCCAACTGTTTCAGAAATGCCAGTGAAGAGTTTGGGCCGATGGTATGATGCAAAGCTCAAGGACACCGAGCAGTTTGAACAACTGAAAAAGGATACCATCATGCACATAGCTCGCATCAATTCAATTCAATTCAATTCAATTCAATTCAACTTTAATGTCATTGCACAAATACAAGTATAGGTACAACAAAATGCAGTTTAGCTTCGGTTCGTAGTGATAGCAATATGGAAAAATGCAACAAGACCTTGCTACCAGGAAAACTCAGGCTGTGGTGCTTCCAATTTGGCATACTACCAAGAATCATGTGGCCTTTAACTATGTATGAAATCCCCATCAATGAAGTGGAAAAGCTGGAAAGAATGATCAGCACACATGTGAAACAGTGGCTTGGACTTCCATGATGCTGAAGTGCTGTCGGACTGTATGGGAGTGGCAAATTGGAATTACCCATTACTGGACTTGTGAAAGAGTTCAAATGGATGAAAGCAAGGTTGGTTATGACCCTCACTGAATCTGAAGATACTGTTATTCGAACAGCGCCCCCCCGTGTGGCAATGGGGAGGAAATGGACCCCATCTGAAGCCGTTCAGAGAGCTAAGTCTGCTCTTCATTTCCGGGATATGGTTGGCTAAGTCCAACACGGGAGAGCCGGGCTTGTCCCAAAAGCTCCTCAATGGCACAAGGCAACATCATTGCAGAAAGGACGGCTCGTGGTGGAGGTGGTGAGAAGATGGGAGGAGGCGGAGCGACACGCCAAGGCCGTCTCAATGGCCAAGCAAGGCCAATGGACTAACTGGGAGAGCCTGGAAAAGAGGAAACTCAGCTGGCTTGACATCTGGCAAATGGAGGAATCTCGGCTCAGTTTTGTCATCAGAGCCACTTATGATGTTCTACCCTCACCCCAGAACTTGAAGCAGTGGTTCGGAAAAGACCCCACTTGTTCCCTTTGCCAAGTACGTGGATCACTAAGGCACATTTTAACAGGATGCACTGCGAGCCTCGGCCAAGGGCATTACACTTGGCGGCATAACCAAGTTCTCAGACATCTGTCATCAATCCTGGAACAGAGGCGAACGATCACAAATGCTTTCCCACCAACATCGGCAGATAATGTCCACTTCACAACATTTGTACCAGTAGGCCAACCTCCAGAGCACCAGATAACATCAATGGGTGCAAGCATTCTGCAGCCTGCTCGGGATTGGAAAATGGAAGTGGACTTGGAAAAAAGGCTTGTGTTTCCCCCAGACATTGTGGTTACAACACTCCGGCCAGACATGGTCCTGTGGTCCACAACAGCCAAGTTAGCATATGTTGTGGAATTGACAGTTCCATGGGAAGATTGTATTGAAGAATCTTATGAGAGGAAAAAGACCAAGTACTCTGAACTGGCAACTGAATGGCTGGAAGAACAAGATTTTTCCTGTCGAAGTGGGATGCAGGGGATTTGTTGCTACGTCTATGACCAGGCTATTAATTAAAATGGGGGTGAGGGGTCGCTCCTTCCAACAAGCAATCATATCATTATCAAATACTGAGGAAAAAAGCAGCAATTGGATTTGGATCAAAAGGAGAGACAACAATTGGGCTGCAAGATGAAGACAGGAGGGTATGGAATTGAGCGAGGTGGAACTGAGACGCCAGGTATCACCATTGAGCCGTCTGGAGATGTTGTGGGCTTATCAATGAAACGTCAAAGAAGGAGGGTGCCCACCTGATGACCCCGATGACACACCTACCCTACCTTTCACCACTCCAATCCCACTGCAAATAGCAAGAGTGCCAACTTATTACAGGGATTGAAACATAAAATCCTATTGGCTCGACTGACAGTAATCTACAACCACCCATGTCATTTACATATGTCACCACTGTTGTGTTATCCAATTGTAGTCTAATATGCACACCATGTACCTTTCCACAATATGCTTTCAAGGCATGAAATGCTGCCAACATTTCTAAATAATTGATGCCATATTTCTGACCAAGGCATAACTCCTCCTTGTTCCATCTACCACCACAACTAGAGATAGTGTTAGTTGCACCCCATCCTAGTTCACTAGCATCACTCTGCAGTGTTGTTGTGGGTTTACCAGGTAGAAAGCCGCCTGAACAACAATGAATATTTGCAATCCACCATTGTAATTCCGCTTTTGACTCTGTCAACTTCATAGGTCTGTCAAATGACCTTTGTGGAGTCTTAGTTGCCAATCCTTTTCACGCTCCAGATTTTGATAATGCATAGGCCCATAACATGCGGCTGGGAAGGCAGCTACCATCTTGCCTATTACCCTTGCAACCTGGCAGATAGATGGCTTCTCATTAATCAGTAGAGCTGAACAAGCCTCTACCAAATTCAGTTTTTTCTCCATGGTCAGGGTCACAGACATCTCTGCCGAATTGATGACAAACCCTAAATAAGAAATAGATTTTGTTGGTATCAACTTGGATTTAGCTGGATGAATGAGAAATTCCAATTTCTCAAGGGTAAGTTTGGCAGATGAAACAGCTAGCTTTGCGAGACGTAACGTCTTCCCGACTATGAGAATGTCATCTATATACCCAATATTAATATGCCCTTCAGCTCTGAGTAGGGCAAGCACTGGTTTAAGAGGTTTGGTAAACAGCCTAGGGACTGAGCTCAAACCATTAGGTACAACATTAAATTGCCATAACTGCCCCAGCCAGCTAAACTTCAGATAGTTTCTGTGATTCCTATGAATAGTAACTGAATAATATGCATCCTTATGATCTATGAATGCCATAAATCAATGCTCAGTAATCAGCTGTTTTGTGGTGTGGACATTTTCCATTTTAAAGTGTTTATACTGCACATAAGAGTTGAAGCTTGCCAAATCAAGAATGATACGGCATCCTCCATTTTTCTTCTCCCTTGAGAAAATGTTGGAGATATATTCCTCTTTCTCATGGACTGACTGCTCAACCACTCCTTTTTTATGCAATGCCTCTATCTCTGCTTGCATATCCAAAGTTTCCTTTCTTGGATGAATATGCGCCGGTCTCGGCATATCCTGTCGAGGTGGAAACGTGTCAGCCAAGAACTCAATTTTGTAACCCATTAGTCTGAAGAAGGGTCTCGACCCGAAACGTCGCCTATCTCCTTCACTCCTTAGATGCTGCTGCACCCGCCGAGTTTCTCCAGCTTTTTGTGTAACCCATGCTACAGTACGCAGTATAAACGGATCAGAGGTTATCTGTTGCCATTCGTGTGAAAATAGCCTTAGCCTGCCACCGACTTGAAATTCCTCCACACACCCCATGTGACTGATGGATGCACATCCACCTACCTCAATGGTCATAGGCAGTTTATCACTAGGGCCAGCAGACCCTAAGTTTTGTTCGGTCTCCTTCCCTTTGCTCTGATCTCTTGACCCGCTGGGAACTGAGGCTGACGCATTTTCCAAGACGGACGAGATGGGTCTGGGCCTAAAAAAGGCCTCTGGCTGAGTCTAAATTGAGCAGGCCTGGTATTCCACCCAGCCTCAGAGAACCGATTCCTGCTGGTTGTCACATTGGGGTGATATTGCCGGAGTACAGGAGCCTTACCCATATAGGGTGTATTAACCATGCCAGCAGCAGCCTTCAATCCGTCCAGCAAGTCCTTGACTTGTTTACAGAAATCTTCTCCGAAGAGATATTTAGCAGGCTGAACATTACTGGCCCTGCATAAGTGTGCAAACTCAGGGTTAATTTCAAGCGTAATGGCATCTTTACGGAAGCAGTTTATCTCAAAATGAGTATTGCACAACAGTGCCATCGCATCCTGCTGTGCTTCCGACAGCTGAGCCCCATTGACTGACCTAGCAAAGGCCGTAATATCTCCTGACAATAATCTCAGGATTCGCTGTAATTTCAGCTCTTTGGACCTTGTTCTGCCTCCAATGTTGTCCCAAATGGTAATATTGACTTTCGGGACATCCAAGGTCTTGCAGGTTTTCTGGGCTGGGAAATTTTCCTACGCATCCAGCATAACTTCTTCCTTCAGCTGATGCGAGGTTAAATAGCTGATGATGGTGGCCAGTTCCTCCTGTAGTGGCTTACCTGTCCCTGAGGGAACGGCAAATGTTGATGCAAGAGCAGGTAGCTCTTCCTTATGATGCGTCAGCCGCATATCATCGGTTAAGGCATGGGATTCAGATATCCTGTTAATATCCCTATAATCAGAGTCACCTCCATAATATTTTCCGATACTCCCCTCATCAGAGTGGGAGGAATACTGCAACCCTGAGCCAGGTGTTGCCACAGGCATTTGGCTGGAGCCGCCTGTGCACGGAGCATATTTTGTTCCACCATTTGTTCAATTAGTTGTTCTAGTCTAGATAGTCAGCAAACAACATCTTCCATAGATGTTGGGACAATGTCCTTCTGTCCAGAATCATCCGAATGGACCTGTGTTACACACTTAGCTTTGGCTTTGCCCCGACTTGGGGTTGCCAAGCTGCTCCCTCTTGGAGCTGAATCGGAACTTGCTGTGCAGATCGTGGCTGCCAGCGACTCCCAAGTAGAAACGGACGGCCATCGGCTTTTCCCACTGCTGAGGTTCTCTGCTGCTGCTTTCTCAGCAGCCCGTTTCCCTTTTGCCCGAGGTTTCTCCGTCACAGCAACCAAGGTCAACGTCAGAATTAATTCAACATTTTACTCACCTGTTTGGCTTTTAAACCTTACCACTGGGGAGACCGACGTTGATCCCCAACCAAACCTCGCACCATGCGTCGACGTATTGACGTGCATGCGGGTTGTTGGGCTCTTCACGTAGTCACTCACGTGACTTTGATATAAAATCAAAGGATTTTTATAAAACTGAATTTGTCTGATGATTGAAAATCTTGATTTAACAGAATGTGTTGTGGATCCAGCGTTAGATCCGGCCTGGTGTAGGGCCCATGAACTGATTCCCAGAAGTTGCAGTAAACTTGCGCTGTGCTGAGCAGAGCCCAGCAAAGGAAGCAATGATCGATTAGAAGGGTCCGAACCTGAAATGTCACTCATTCCTTCTCTCCAGAGATGCTGTCCGACCCGCTACTTCAGCTTTTTGTGTCTCTTCAGTTTAAACCAGCATCTGCAGTTCCGTCTTACACAGTGATCGATTAATAAGCCGGAACTGTCAGGAACTTCAGAACTTCCAAGTTTAGACAAACATGCAAGAATTTCCAGAAGCTGCTGGCATTTCCAGGTGAAATCCAGTATTCCAAGAATTACTTTTTATTAAAAGTCTGGAGAGAGGTCTCAACCCATTCCATCTCTTCAGTGATGCTGTCTGACCCGCTGAGTTACTCCAGCTTTTTGTGTCTATCTTCGGTTTAAACCAGCATCTGCAGTTCCTTCCTCAACATTACTTTTTATGAATGACTAATGTTGTTTGCATCAATACAAAATATTTATCTCTGAAGATACTTCTAGACCAAGTGGGTTTGTTCAATGTTTTACTTTTTTCTGGATCCATTGCATCTTGGTTTTTGCATGAAGGAACCCAAGAAGACAGGAAAAGAGAACATGTGCAGGACCTGGCACCTCATGCTGGAGAGAGTGTTGGAACAGCATGGAACCAGGCCCTTCAAGCCTGCAATTCAATGGTTCAGTGGTTCAATGGTTTATGTTTTGTCATGTGTACTAAGATACAATGAAATGCTATCCAGTAAAATCATACCCTGCATGGCTGCTATAGAACCTCTTCTGGAACGGAATGCGGAGAGTTGCCATGTTACTGCCACCATGCAACTTCCAAATCTCTGCAAAGTCCGATATTGGCCCAAGGAGATAGGCAATTCTTATGTTCCCACGTTAAGGCCCGGTGGCCCTGGATTGATAAAGTAGCAATGCCATCATCTCCGTCCACAGTCTCTCCGTGCAGCTGCCGCAGACTATCCCCAGTGTGTAAAGACGGAGAAAAAGTACTTGCACATCAATCTATAAAGTAGCAATTGCTTGTAGAAGCAATGGGGAAAACACCTTATCCTGCAACCATCCTCGATGCCAAATCCTCTCAAGCCAATACATTACGTTTACTCTCCACACAGTACTTGCACCTCCATAGGGCCGGCCATATCCCCCTACGCTTCCCCATCGGTGTACCTGCCCAAATGCTTTTTAAATATGATAATTCTACTGGCCTCCACCACCTCCTTGGACAGCATGTTCCATATATCATCATCACACTCTATGTAAAAACCTGCCCCTAGATTGCCATCTCGCCTTAAACCAACGCCCTCTAGTTATGGACTCCCTAACCTTTGGAAAAAGACTGTGACACTCTTCCCTATCTATGTCCCTCAGAATTTTATAAACCTCTACGAGGTCACCCTTTAGCCTTCTGTGTTCCATTGTGAATAATCCCAGTCAATTCAATCCCTCCTGGTAATTAAAGCCTGTACATCAATGCTTCTAAAGTCCTTCCCAGTTACTGCATATGTCCGACCAGCGGGAGATAGTCAAAAATGTATTAGCTTATACATGTCAGCATTAAATTCAACCTGCAACCTCTCCACCAAAGTCACCAACTAATGTACAGTGGCTTGCAAAAGTTTTCATACCCCTTGAACTTTTCCACATTTTGTCACATTGCAACCACAAACGTAAATGTATTTTTTGGGGATTTTATGTGATAGACCAACACAAAGTGGCACATAATTGTGAAGTGGAAGGAAAATGATACATGGTTTACAAATTTTATTACAAATAAAAAACTGGAAAGCATTGATGTACAGAGGGAACTTCATAGGCAAGATATTGAGGATACGAGTTGGGACTTTATGTTCGAGCTGCACAAGACACTGATTAAACCACACGTGTAATATTGTGTGCAGTTCTGGTCACCAAGCGTTAGAAAGGAAGTAGTGGTGCTCGAAAAAGTGCAGAAGATATACACAGGACATTTTCTGGAATGGAAGGCTTTAATTACCAGGAGAGATTGAATTGACTGGGATTATTCACAATGGAACACAGAAGGCTAAAGGGTGACCTTGTAGAGGTTTATACAATTCTGAGGGCATAGGTAGGGAAGAGTGTCACAGTCTTTTTCCAAAGGTTAGGGAGTCCATAACTAGAGGGCGTTGGTTTAAGACGAGATGGCAAGCTAGGGGCAGGTTTTTACATAGAGTGTGATGATGATATATGGAACATGCTGTCAAAGGAGGTGGTGGAGGCCAGTAGAATTGGTCTATCACATAAAATCCCAATAAAAAACATTTACGTTTGTGGTTGTAATGTGACAAAATGTGGAAAGGTTCAAGGGGTATGAATACTTTTGCAAGCCACTGTACTTCCCTCTGTATCCTGAGCCAACTATCTGCACTGCTGATTAACCATAGAGTCGTAGAATAATACAGTGTGAAAACATAGAAACATAGAAAAATAGGTGCAGGAGTAGGCCATTCAGCCCTTCGAACCTGCACCGCCATTCAATGTGAGCATGGCTGATCATCCAACTCAATATCCCGTACCTGCCTTCTCTCCATATCCCCTGATCCCTTTAGCCACAAGTGCCACATCTAACGCCCTCTTAAATATAGCCAATGAACTGGCCTCAACTACATTCTGTGGCAGAGAATTCCAGAGACTCACCACTCTCTGTGTAAAGAATGTTTTCCTCATCTCGGTCCTAAAGGAATTCCCCCTTATCCTTAGACTGTGACCCCTTGTTCTGGACTCCCCCAACATCGGGAACAATCTTCCAGCATCTAGCTTGTCCAACCCCTTAAGAATTTTGTAAGTTTCTATAAGATCCCCCCTCAATCTTCTAAATTCCATCGAGTACAAGCCGAGTCTATCCAATCTTTCCTCATATGAAAGTCCTGACATCCCAGGCCACAAAACAGGCCCTTCGGCCCAACTTGCCCACACTGGCCAACATGTCCCAGCTAAACTACTTCCACCTGCCTGCGCTTGGGTCCATATCCCTCCAAACCTGTCCTATCCATGTACCTGTTTAACTGTTACTTAAACATTAGGATAGTTCCCAGCCTCAACTACCTCCTCTGGCAGCTGGTTCCATACACCGATCACCTTTTGTGCAAAAATGTTACCCCTCAGATTCTTATTAAATCTTTTCCCCTTCACCTTGAACCAAGGCCAGATTTACATATAAGCTTCACAAGCTTAAGCTTAGGGCCTCGAGATATCGTGGGTCCTCGGCAAGGCCGGATTTACCTATAAGCTTCGTAGGCTGAAGCCTAGGGCCTCAAAATCTAGGGGGCCTCCGGCCAAGGTGTTTATTTCCCAGAGTAAAAAAAATCCTGAGAGAAAAAAAATGGGATACTTTGACGGAAATCACCCGAAATTCTGGTTCCGGCCGCTGGAAATTTTGGGGAAAAAAATTGTGACCATCCGTGCCTGCGCAGTTGGGGGAAGCTGGTGACACAACAGCGACGCAAAATGACGCTGTCTCTCCGCGCGTGCGCAGTGGGCACGGGCGGGTTCAGATCTCCATTTGCACTCCGCACAATCACCTCGATGCCTCGTGTCTACCAAAGATCCTTAGGTGTCTACTCCAGGTAAGTAGTGGGAGTGCCTGTCTCTCCGGGCCGGGGGGGGGGGGGGGGGGGGGGCTGCGGTGTCTGCGGTGTGGAGTCGGAGCCTCACTGCATGGGAGGGTGACAGAGGGGGGGGAGGTATGTGAGAGGGGGAAAGGGAGGGGTTGAGACAGAGGGGGGAGGGAGAGAGAGATGGGGAGGGAGAGAGAGGTGGAGAGACCTAGACTAACGTTTTAAAAATCGATAATTATTTAGTCGCAGGTCTAGTCGAAGCCGGTTTTCGTCATGGTCGAGGAAGGTTTTTAACATATGCGTGGGAGGTGGTAGGAGGTTGCAGAACACCTCGACCTTGATTTTGTTTTGGGTGGTGGACAAGGTCACCAGAGGTTGCTGTTTAGGTCTCATAACTGGGACGTGGCATAACTCTCTTTACTTCTGCTAGCCAGGGCTACTTCAAGAGTCAAGAGAGTTTTATTGTCCTCTTTTACCCCTCCTCATCACTTTCTTAAGCTCTCTAATATCCTTTACAAACATCAAAGGACTCTCGATAGCAAATTCTTACACCTGACATACGCTTCCTTCTTTTTCCTGATTTAAGGGCCTGTCCCACCAGCATGCAACTCCAGGCGATGAGCGCGACTTAACGTGGTCGCTTGAGCCGTCCGGCGTCGTGGGGCCGGTCCCACTTCAATCGCCGGAGCCGTGCGAAATTGTGCGGAGTTCGTCCCGACATCGCGCGTGGCTCCAAAAAACTGACCATGTTCAAAAATTCCGCGTGGCAACGGCTTATCGGCTCGCAGTCGCCTCGACGCATTACACACCGCCTTGACATCGTGCCTCCGTGACCCTCCCTGTAGGTGCCTCCGTGACCCTCTGTGTGTGCGGCTCCGTGGCCCTCTGTGTGTGTGCCTCCTTCTTCCTCTTTCTCCTATCTTCGTGCCGATTTTACATCCACTTGATCTAGCTTTCCAGCCTAGCCCATCAGCGTAGTTAAGACATTGGTGAGGCCAAATTTAGAGACTTGGGTTCAGTCTTGGCCATCATGTTATAGGAAAGATGTTGTCAAGATGTTGGAAAGGGTGTAGAGAAGATTTATGATGATGTCGTCAGAACTTGAGGGCTGAGCCATAGGGAGTGGTTGACCAGGCTTGGACTTTATTCCTTGGAGTGTAGGGAATAATGTTGGGTTGTTAGCTACCCAAGTGGAATTTGAGGTATTGTTCCTCTAGTTTGCATGTGGCCTTGTTCTGGCAATGGAGGAGGCCCAAGAAGGAAAAATCAGTATGGGAATGGAAAGAGGAGTTAAAAGGATTAGCAACTGAGAGATACAGCAGGCCTTGGCGGACCGAGTGTGAGAGTTGATTAAAAAGTTACCGAGTCTACGCTTGGTCTCGCCAATGTCAAGTAACTTGTCCAATGTTCCTGATGTTCTCCCTTTGTCTCACACTTTCTGTCTTTGCATCTCTGGCCTTTGTCTATCAAAACGCCATCCTCATCTGTAGAGCCAGGATGTTTAGGCACTAAAAAACTCTGGAATAGGCAGCAAAAAGGCTTAATAAAATGTCAAAAAACACACAAAAAAGGCATTTATTGACAAAAAAAGGCATAAAAAGACATTTATTTCCACCACCAAAATATGGTTAAAAATAACAATATAAAGGAATACTACATTAAATGACCAAAGTTGCCTAATTGCACATAATTACTAGCTTTTTAAAAAAATGATCTAGTGTTAAACTATGCCGTCTGTCATGCTTCAGTTGGGAAAAACTTATTTCTACCCCAGCTGAGGTCACTGGTGCATACCCAAAACAAGCTACAGACTCTATATTCATGTCAATATCTTGTGCATTACAACGACCTTTGAGAACTATAGCTATGTTTTGTGTTTCTTCATGATCTTTGTTAGCTAAAGTCACTCTCTCACATTTTCCTTGGTTGTCTTTACCTAAATTGCCAAGAACTTTACGAATATCGTCAGTTACTTTGTTGAAAACCTGCAAGTTATTCACTAATGTTTCACACGTTTCTCAAGGGAAATGATAGTTTGCAAAAATTGGAAGCAATAATCACATGATCGCAGTGGAGGGTCTTTTTCTGCATGATTTCACTGACGATCCTGACTGTGGCAGATTCTTCTTCCTCAAAACAGTTGACTATTTACTTTATCTTTTCAAAATGTGCAGCAGAGTACAGCAGAGAGCCATGTACCCCACCTGGTCAAAATGGGCTGAGAAGGTAGCGGAATCTCGGGTGCCATTTCCTTGAACAACTGCGCACATGATGGTACTTTGAGGAAGATTTTCTTGACATTGGAAACTAGGCGATCGATATTTGGAAACAAGCTACGTCTGTGCTTGCCAATTCTATGAAGTCCTTGAGCTAAGCATGTCAAATGCAACATTTTGGAGAATAAAACTTTAAGTCACAAACAGAAGTACAATCCCATGTTTTATACCTTCTGGCCAAAGTATAGCAAGTGAAGATGTAAACAACTGAGCAATAGTTAAGCTGTTTGACTTCTCCACTACTTCCGATGTCAACAAATACTCCTTTGATGGTTGACCTGCCTGCAGTGTACCGATGATCACATTAGAAACATATCTCTCCCATAGCATCGGTTGTCTCGTCCATTGAGATCCATAATTTGTTGCATGCAACTTCATCTCTAATTTTCTGCACAACAATGTTGAAGTTGCTGTCAACATAATTTTTCCATAATGATGACTCGCTTGGTATATGTTCCATTGTATATTTCTCTAAAAAACCTCTGAGAGATTTGTTTTCCAATTTTCACAGTGGAATTCCAGCATCAATGAATGCCTTGCACAAATCACTCAAAAACTCAGATTTGTGACTGGAACCAGCAGGAGACAAGCGTGGGTATTTCGCTAGGGCAGTCTACACCCCAGCGGTATCAACATTGACTTCTCTAATTTTAGATAGTGCTTGTTTTCTCCCTCCTCCCCCTCCCCTCCCCTTTCCCAGCTCTCCTTCAAGTCCTACTGTCTCCACCTCTTCCTTTCTTTTTCCCGCCCCCCCACATCAATCTGAAGAAGGGTCTCGACCCGAAACATCGCCTATTCATTCTCTCCATAGATGCTGCCTCACCCACTGAGTTTCTCCAGCATTTTTTCTCTACCTTCGATTTTTCCAGCATCTGCAGTTCTTTCTTAAATAGATCTTGGAGAAAACTGAACCAGCGGGCAGCGGCACAAATGAATGAATGACCGACGGTGACGTCTCCAGGTTTCGTCCCAGTGGTGGAAGAATATAGCACGCCCTTTTAGCAAAATGGCAAAAAAAGGCTGATTTAGGCACTTGATCGTGAAAAAGGCATTATCCTATTGAAATCATCAAAAAAGGCATGAAAAGGCACACGGTATTTATGGCAAAATCCTGGCTCTACTCATCTGTATCAACCTATTACTTGCCAGTCTTTGTCCCATCCCTCCTCTTTTCCAGCTTTCTTCCCTTCCCTCCCTTACAATCAGTCTGAAGTAGGGTCCCAACCCAAAACGTCACTTATCCAAGTTCTTCAGAGATGCTGCCTGACCTGTTGAGTTACTCCAGCACTTTGTGTCTTTTTTGTTATCCCCCTTTCTCATTCACTATCAAAATATTAAGGGCATTGTTTTTATAGAAGCCCATTAAACTGGGTTGTGGGAAGAAACCGGAGGATCCTAAAGGGCCTGCCCACCAGCATGCAACTCTATGCGATTAGCGCGACCTAACGTGGTCGCTTGAGCCGTCCGGCATCGCGGGGCCGGTCCCACTTCGATCGCCGGAGCCGTGCGCAATTGTGCGGAGTTCGTCCCAAGTTCGTCCCGACACCGTGCGGGGCTCCGAAAAACCGACTATGTCCAAAAATTCCGCGCGGCAACGGCTTGTCGGCTCGCAGTCGCCGCGCCATTTACACACCGCCCCGACATCGTGCCTCCGTGAACCTATCTGTAGGTGCCTCCATGACTCTCTATGTGTGTGGCTCCGTGGCCCTCTGTGTGTGTGCCTCTGTGCCCCTCTCTGTGTGCCCCTCTCTGTCCTGGTGAACTTACCTTGGACTTTGCTCCAAGTTCGCCTCACTTTGCGCCGCGTTGCGTCACTCACCCGACCTCCGCACGGCCCTCGCTGCTGGTTTGGTCGCGCTTGCCGCATGAAGGCGCATGCTGGTGGAAACGGCTCTGTACAGGAGATCACCCGACCTCCGCGCGGCCCCCGCTTCTAGTTTGATTGTGTTCATCGCATAGAGTTGCATGCTGGTGGGACAGGCCCTTTAGGAAGCTCACATTGTCACAGTGACAATGGCTAAATTCCATACAGAATGTACCCGAGGTCAGGATCGAACCTGGGCCACAGGTGCTGTCAGGTAGCAGCTCTACCAGTTGTGCCACTATGCTGCCTGACAGAAGGATGGAAGGTCTGAAATATCTGGTTATTTGATTAAGTATGTTATCTCAATGGTGTTCAAGTTACGGTAGAATTATTCGTTAAGGAGCAGAAGTTCACTCAGCACCCCGAGTGAAATGGACACCAGCATCTTCATCTGCACTCTCTTGGGTCTTGAAACACAAAAGACTGCAAGTGACGATCCAGACCTGACACGGTATTTCAACCTGAAATGTCACCGATTTCTTTCCCTCCACAGATGCTGCTCGACCCGCTGAGTTCCTCGGGCATAATGTTTGTCACACAAAGTTGGACTCGGTTGCATTAAACCATTCCCAGTAGCTGTTCCCTCTTTAAGTGATGCTGCTGACGAGAGTGTATCACTGTGTGACCGGGTATGGGGTGTATATGGGTTGTGTGACTGCTGCCATGTGCAAGGGCTTTGTTACTGCAAAGGTCCGTGTGAGTGCTGAACCTGTGATTAGATGAGCATATTTCTCAACACTGTGACTGGGTGAGCACACAGCTGGATCCTCAATGCTGTGATTCCGTGAACATATGATTAGTTACTATGGGTGGGCAGGGATATCCATACAATGGCTGGATGAGTGTATACATTTAAAATTCTTAAGGGATTGGACAGGCTAGACGCAGGAAAAATGTTCCTGATGTTGGGGGAGTCCAGAACCAGGGGTCACAGTTTAAGAATAAGGGGTAGGCCATTTAGTACTGAGATGAGGAAAAACCTTTTCACCCAGAGAGTTATGAATCTGTGGAATTCTCTGCCACAGAAGGCAGTGGTGGCTAATTCACTGGATGTTTTCAAGAGAGTTAGATTTAGCTCTTAGGGCTAATGGAATCAAGGGATATGGGGAAAAAGTAGGAACGGGGTACTGATTTTGGATGATCAGCCGTGATCATATTGAATGGCGGTGTTGGCTCGAAGGGCTAAATGGCCTACTCCTGCACCTATTTTCTATGTTTTCTATGTTTCTGTATTACTTGGTATTGTGAGCAGGCAGAGATATTACTCGATAGAATGATTGGATGAGTGTATTACTAGGTATTGTGAGTGGATGAGGATAGCACAAAATACTATGATTGGGAGAGCATATTACTAACTGTGTGATCATGTAGCATATTACTGGGTACTATGATGCATGAGTATATCAATGGACACTCTGGTTCAGTGACTGTATTACTGAATGCTGTGCCTGGGCCAGTGTGTTACTGGGTAGTCTGACTGGGCGGCTATGCCTCAGGTCTATGTAACAATGTTGGGTGATCTGTTTTTATCATGATCTGGAAAAGTTGGGTTTGTTGTATTTGGAGACAAGATCAATGTGTTCAATACCGGGATGATCCAGACATAAGTGAACAACGAGGAACTGTTTACTTTGCGGGAGGTTAGAGAGCCAGATGATGCAGATTTAAGATCATTCTCAAGGGAACTGAGGAACTGGGGTGAAATGAGGAAAGAAACATTTTTTGTTCATCAACCAGATATAATGTGGAAGTCTCCGGTCGTTCGGGAAGCAGATCCAATGTTTCTGTAAAAAGGAATTATTTGGATGAGGGAGAAAACACTGTCAGGGCTGTGAGTAAAGGGCTGGGGAATGAAGCTGACTGGACACCATTTGCAGAGAGCAAACGTGCTCAATGGGCTGAATGGTCCCTTTCCATGGGATATATTCTATCCTGCTTTGATTCTAACTCAGTTGCGGACTAATGGCGCTGGTTATTGTGGGAATATGCCTAATAACCATTTTAAGATTGATCTATTTTGTGCTTGATTGTGAATGACAATAGAAAATAGGTGCAAGAGTAGGCCATTCGGCCCTTCGAGCCAGCACCGCCATTCAGTGTGATCATGGCTGATCATCCCCAATCAGTACCCCGTTCCTGCCTTCTCCCAATATCCCCTGACTCGGCTATTTTTAAGAGCCCTATCTTGAAAGCATCCAGAGAACCTGCCTCCACCGCCTTCTGAGGCGGAGAATTCCACAGACTCACCACTCTCTGAGAAAAAGTGTTTCCTCGTCTCCGTTCTAAATGGCTTACTCCTTATTCAAGTGGAACATTTGCTGTATGTAGTTATTTCAGACAGAAGTGGTCTATTTCCACGTGATGTTCCCTCGATCTTTGGATGAAAACCAAAGAATATTTACACCCATGCAAAACTCATGGACTTCATCAACCTCATTCTTTAGGGAACGGGGGTTCCCCTCTCCCATCATACATGAGGCCCTCTCTCGTGTCTCCTTGGTACCCCGCAGTGCCACCCTTGCTCCCCTCCCCCTAGTCACAACAGCAATAGAGTCCCCCTCGCATTTACCTTCCACCCCACCAGCTGTCGCATAAAACACAATGCATATTTTGCATATCTTTCATTCATTGTTCTTTATCTCTCCACATCACCGTCTATATCTCTCATTTCCTTTATACCTAACCAGTCTGAAGAAGGGTCTCGACCTGAAACATCACCCATTCCTTCTCTCCAGAGATGCTGTCTGTCCCGCTGAGTTACTCCAGCATTTTGTGTCCATCTTCGAATATTTTTTCCTACTTAACAACGATGTTTGCTTTGTCCACCATGTGCGATTGCTGATAAGATCTTGCAAAATTCCCTATTATACCTGAACTTTCTACCCAATAGATCTGTGAGCTCACTCTCAAATGTTGCCTGTGTCTGAATGCTGATCTCCTCGAGACAGACTGGTGAAGAAGCACTTGGGACTAAAGTTTCTGTAAGTTGGAATTCCTTCTATTGTAAAGACTTCAATCAGCTCAGTGACAATTCATTACCTTGGCAGAGAGGGGATTAAACAGTCAGTTTTCATCAGTCCAAAGACTAACCATTTAATACAGGTCTTAATTTAAGAGATTCAAAAGGTGAAGGTCACTTTTAATTCCCAGAACAAAATCAATATAGTTTGACTAAGATGAAAAGAGGAGGCTGTGTCAACGTGAGCTGGGTTCAGGGAGAGTCACTGACGATATTTGTCCAAGTATGGTGTGTGGAGGGGAATTTGGAGGTGATGATGTTCCCATGACATTGCTGCTGCTTCTTATCCGGTGGCAAGAATAGATTTTGCATTTTAGTTTGAGCGATTTCAGCCTGAAGCGTAGACTGGGGGGGGTGGATGATCCCAACACACACAGGTGGGCTCCTAACCCTCAATGTCTAAAACCAAAGGGCATAGGTTTAAGCTGAGGAAATAAAAGGTTAGAATGGATCGACATATTTAAAAAAATCCAGAGGGTTGCAAAGCACTAGCTACGAAAATGGTGGAAGCAGATATTCTTGCAACGGGTACAAAGTATCCGGATGAGAACTTGAATCACCAAGGCCAAAGGCTGGCAGAATGTAAAAGGCGTACACCGGTATATGTGGACATATGCATTTTGAACACAAGGAGTTGACAAAAAGTGTGTGCAGTTTTTTCAACAGCTTTTTTCCCCCGGAAACCATAGTGTATCCAGAGAACAAGACACGTTCTTAAGAGGAGTGACAACCATGTTTTAAAAGTGATTCATATATATATAAATAAATAACATGCTGATGCTGGGAGTCTGAAATAAAAACAGATAGGAGGTCAACAGTATCTGTACAAAGAGAAACAATTAACCATTCAGGTTAAGAAGGGTTTCAGCCCGAAACGTTGCCTATTTCCTTCGCTCCATAGATGCTGCTGCACCCGCTGAGTTTATCCAGCACTTTTGTCTACCTCGGGTTACAGGCGATTTGCCTTTGAACTGAAACATTAATTCTGTTTTCGGCTTCCATGACCAGTTTTTTGTTTGAGTCATTGAGTCACAGAAACAGGCCCTCCAGCCCACTGCATCAATGCAGGTTACCATACCTCTCTACATTCCCACTTGCCTGTGTTAATTCTATATCCCTCAGTGCTCTGCTCATTCATGTACCGGTCCAGAGGCATCTTCAATGTTGCTGTTTCTGTCTCCATCAGCTCCTCTGGCAGTTCATTCCAGATACCAAGTATTGCTTGTGTGAAAAATGTACCCCATAAACCTTTAAACCTCCTCCTTCTCACCTTGAGCCAAAGTCCTCTAGTTTTAGACATGAGCTACAGTCACCTCACCTTTGCCTCTCATCATTTTATGTACCTCTAGCATGTCACCTCTCAGCCTCCTTCACTGCAGGGAAAATAGCCCCAATCCATTCAATCTGTCCTGATAATTTAGGTTCTCCAATCTAGGCAACATATTTGTGAATCTTTTTTATAGGTCGTCGAGTGCATCATTCGTTGAATAATGAATAAGGATCGGGGCATTGGGACCAAAGGGGTTGCTGAATGAGGAGGCAGTACGGACCTGACGGGCCAAATCATCTTGTTTTGTGCCTTTGAGATTCTCAGATTCCATGAGCGGTCCGGCAACATTGGACTGTTGCTGCTGTGTTTCCTGTAAATCGGGATGCACTGTGCCCGTGTACAAGTACTGTACCGGATGGATGCATAGTCTCACCGTGCTGCTGTGGAGTTACTGCACTGCCCAATCCTTGGTGTTGTCAATGGGAATTATCAAGCTCAAAATATCCCCATGGGTACTCCTTGATAGGACATCCATTCTTATGTTGGCATCAGAGTCAGTCATCAGGACTCAGTCTTCATTTTGCATGAAATTGGGCACTGAAGAACTAGATCAAACTCTTCAATGCAACTCTTCAAAGTGCGGGAGTTTTTGGAGTTTTTAACTGGGCGGGGGGGTCAGATGACCACTGGCCTTGAAACTAAAACAATTCATGTGGGCTGTATCCTTTTGGCTTAGCGGAAGAATAGAAAGATCTCATTTTGAAGGAAGCTGAAACTCCTTTGGATTGACCCAGAACTTCTGTTCCTATCTCCTTGCTTATGGAATTCCTGCTGCCTTTTTCCAGTGACAATTGCAGAGATAATCCAGAGATAACTCTGAACTGCTCTACGGATACTAACTGATAATGGTAACACAATCATTCACCAGTTCCTTTCCCTGACCCTTGGAGTCTGCCGGCTTTGGTATAGTTAGAGTAGATTTGAACCATTATGTGCTGTGTGGATGAATGGTCATCTATAGGTAATAACATGGACAATCTATTGCTTTGTTGTTTATGCATTCATTAAAATGAAAGTGGTCCCTTGCTCAGTTGATGAGATATGAAAATGGTGGCAAAATTAGTGACACCATATCCTGTCTCAAGATGCCATCCACTTGTACTATAGTTTCGATGCTTATCTAAGATGTATCTAAGTGCTTATTTATAGTGATATTTGTACTGAACTGTATACAAAAATGAATGTTACTGTACCTCGGTACATGTGACAAACAAAGTACCATTGATCAAAGTACCAAAGTTCAACCATTGATATAGCCTAGAGGTGCTAGCGCTGATAATTGTTTGACGAGAGGCACCATGGACTGCCAGATAGACCACCGTCTAATCCGCTTTATTATCTTCATCCACTTGGCCCCAAAATATCAATATCATCAGAAGAACTGCTACATGATTAATGTCGAAACACTCAAGGATCCTCCAAAGATGGCACCTTGCAGTCTTGTCATGTCCCAGCAAACAGGAACTGCAAAGAGTCCAGTCACGGAATCCTCCATAATTGGTGAAGCCACTCTTGGCTTCTCCACCAAGAACTCGGACTGCATTAATGAGAACGAGATTGAACAATTACCGGGCTGCAACGTTCATAAAAAATAGAGCATTCAGCCCATTGAGTCTACTCCACCATCCAATCTACCTCACCCTTACAACCCCATTCTCCTGTCTTCTCCCCATAACCTTTGACATCCTTAAGGGCCTGTCCCACTAACGCGACATTTCAGCGACTGTCTTTGACCTTCAAGCTCGAGGGCATTCGCTTGAAAAACCGCGAGCTGGATCGACCGTCAGCGTGCGCAGATGCGCACACACACGCACACACACGCACACACGCACACACCCACACACACACACACACACACATGCAGCAAAAGCGGGGGCCAGGGAGAGCAGGGGAGCGCTGTCTGAAATTCACACCCGCGATGAACAGGAAGGTAAAAGACGGCTGGCACAGTTAATTTTAAGTCATTTAGAGAGCGCTGGGGGGGGGGGGGGGGGGGGGGGGGGGGAGAGAAGGGGAGAGAGGGGAAGAGAAATGGGGGAAGGAGTGGAGAAACCTTTAAGAAGCCACACAACCTTTAATGAAGTTTAGCGGGCATTTAACATTACCGGTCGGTTTACTTACCTTTTTTTCTCAACGAACTTTACCTTCGACTACCTTCAATTATCTTCGATTGCCTTCGATTATCTACGATAGCATTACGACCTACTACGACCTACCTCGACTAAATCTACGAGTAAAAAATATATCGATTTTTTCCATGGCGACCTTTTTTTACTCACAGGCATTTTTCAGCATGTTGAGAAAAATGCCGTGACCGAGCTGAGGCCTCGAGTACGCGGCGACTACTCTTGAGCATGAAGGAGAGTTACAAAGACCTCCTAGGACCTCGTGTCGACCATGCTGCGAGTATGAGTCGAGGGCAAACTCTTCTAAACTCGCGAATTAGCTTGCCACAGTGGAAAAGCCCCTTAACTAATCAATTTCCACTTAAGAAAAACCCACAGAGCTCCACAACTGTCTGTAGCAATGAATTCCACAGACTCACCACCCTCTCGCTAAAGAAATTCCTCCCCATCTTGCTTATAATGGGACATCATTTAATTCTGAGGCTGTGCCCTCAGCTCCTAGAATCTCCCACTGGTGGAAACACCTCCTCAACATGCACACTATTCAGGCCCTTCATTATTCGGCAAGTTTCAATGGGGTTGCCCCTCATCCTTGTCAACTCCAGTGAGTACACGCCCAGAGCCGTCAAACACTCATCACATGTTAACTCAGTCATCCCCGGGATCATTCTCGTAAACCTCCTCTGGACCCTCTCCCACGCCAGCGCATCCTTCCTCAGATATGGGCCCCAAAACTGGTCAAAATAAGTATAATAATAATCACAATTATAAAGCCTCGGTATTAGATCCCTGCCTTTATACTCTAGTCCTCTTGAAATAAATGCTGGCAATGTTTTTGCCTTCCTTACTACTGATTCAACCTGCAAATTCATCTTTTGAGAATCCTGCACCAGCAGTCTCAAGTCCCTTTGCCTCTCTGATTTCCGAATCCTCTCCCCATATAGAAAATAGTCTACGCCTTTATTCCTATTACCAAAGTGGATGACCACACACCTTGCTATGCTGTATTCCACCTGCCACTTCTTTGCCCACTCTCCCAACCTGTCCAAGTCCTTCTGCAGAGTTCCTGCTTTCTCTGTACTACCTACCTTCTTATCATCTACAAACCTGGCCATGAAGCCATTCTGATGATAGACACAAAAGGCTGGAGGAACTCAGGGCAGGTAGCATCACTGGAGAGAAGGAATAGGTGACATTTTGCGTCGAGACCCTTCTTCACACTGAAAGTCACAGAAAATGGAAACGAGAGATATTGACGATGATGTAGAGAGATAAAGAACAATGAATTGAAGATATGCAAAAAAATAACGAGAGCTAGATAGGGCTCTTAAAGAGAGAGAGCTCGATAGGGCTCTTAAAGATAGTGAAGTCAGGGGATATGGGGAGAAGGCAGGAACGGGATACTGATTGAGGCACGATCACGTTGAATGGAGGTGCTGGTTTGAAGGGCTGAATGGCCTACTCCTGCACCTATTGTCTATTGTCTATTGTCTATAAAGGAAATAGGCCATTGTTAGCTGTTTGTTGGGTGAAAACGAGAAGCAGGTGCAACTTGGGTGGGGGAGGGATCTAGAGGGTGGGAATGCCAGGACTACTTGAAGTTAGAGAAATCAAACTCATACCACTTGATTTGTAAGCTGCCCGAGCGAAGTATGAGATTGCGTTTGATGCTCTGAAGACACGGAATTCCAATATTCCTGCATGTTTCTTTCTTCCAGTATTCACGTTCCAGCAGTACCCTGACTGCACACAACATGTTGCAAATGTAATTGGATGTCGGGACATTGGAACAAGTCAATGTCAGTCAGCCCAGCCCATTGAGGTCGTTACCAGTCAATGAGATCATGGATGTGTTTAAGAAGGAACTGCAGATGCTGGAAAATCGAAGGTAGACAAAAGTGCTGGAGAAACTCAACGTGTGCAGCAGCAGCATCTATGGAGCGAAGGAAATAGGCAACGTTTTCGGGCCAAAACCCTTTTTCAGACTGAAGAAGAGTTTCGGCCCGAAACGTTGCCTATTTCCTTCGCTCCATAGATGCTGCTGCTGCACCCGTTGAGTTTCTCCAGCACTTTTGTCTACCAATGAGATCATGGATAATCTTTACTTTAGACAATGGGGATAATTCTAGGTTATTTTACTGGGTGGGATTGCTGGAACTAAACATATTTGATAACTTTCAGTTTTGTTCAGAACTAAATGGTCTATCTTCTCTGACCACTCTCAGCCGATGCAGGCAACAAGCTAAAACTGGACTCAGTGCCGCAAACCTCAGTACTGAAAATAAGGTACATTTTTTTTAAATAGGTAAAGCAGAATGAGGACATTTTATGGTACAGGGGGAAACTTTTTAGCACCTGATTAATTTGTTGGCCAGCTGTAAGGTCTGACAATTTAGATCCAATTTGCTGTCCTTGCCCAATCTATTAATATCAGTATATTTACATACATATTAATAAATTGTTCAATACGGTCACTTTTCCATTTAAAAGTTTTTTAATAACATGCCTGTGACTCTTTCGAAAATTAATTGAGTTCTGCTCTGGTGACACAAGCCATGTAATGTTTTTAATAGGATTTTCCCTTTCATGTGACCTTGTAGTTCCATCGTCTCGCCACAGAGTGTCACTGTGGAGCTTCTAGATTTGACATTTTTTTCTCATCAGCTGAAAATTGAAATGCTTAAAACTAAATTAAAAAAAAACATATTTTACAACCGAGCATTTATGAGGTTGTATTTCATCTTACCAAGCTGGTGTAAAGTTAATGGAAATGAAATGAAAGTCCGGTGAGATTTTGTGCAAAAGCGCATCAGTAACAGGTTGGCGTGTTTGTCTAGTGTTTGGGACTCAAGACCTTAATGGATCTCAGACAGTGCAGGAGGCTTTTAATAAAACAGCGCTGGGTAAGATTCAGACCTCTTCAATCTATGTCTCAACGTGGTGTAGCACTGAGGAAGTTGAAGTTGATGCTGAGTATCTCATCTCTTTAACAATGACTGGAAATTGTCTTATCCCAGAGTAGACCTGATGGGCCAAATGGCCTAATTCTGCTGCTATCACTCGCTTATGATCTGTTAAGGAAGGGAAGCAGAGTGGGGCAGGGAGCATGGACATGTACACTTTGTACATCGGTACCCACACAGTAATGTCCAATTGCACTCAAAGTTGAAGGTACCTGTATTAGATGGAGCTCATTGTGCCTTGTTTATCAAATGCCTTCATGTTGCCTGTTTTGCTTTTGTACAATTAGTTACGGAAGTCAGGTAATAGAAGATGAAGCATGGCTCATATGGAGGGAAGACATTCAGACACACTGTCCATGAAGGCATAAGCTAGGTGGGCAGGGCCAGGAACTGCTCTGGCAGGAATGGGAGCGGAGATTGTCATCAGTTGGAGTGGTGGTCAGGGCCATGGTCTTCTGTTGGGCGGCCTCACTGAAGCACGCAGATCCTGTCCGGCTTACCAATAGGGAAGATTCAAACAAGAGGGTATGATATGAGAATTAAGGGACAGAAGTTTAGGGGTAACATGAGGGGGAACTTCTTTACTCAGAGAGTGGTGGCTGTGTGGAATGAGCTTCCAGCAGAAGTGGTGGAGGCAGGATCGATTTTAACATTTAAAAGTAAAGTGGATAGGTATATGGACGGGAAGGGAATGGAGGGGTATGGTCTGAATGCAGGTAGATGGGACTAGGGGAAAATAAATGGTCGGCACGGACTTGAAGGGCCGAGAAGGCCTGTTTCCGTGCTGTAATTGTTATATGGTTATAACCACACTCATGCCACTGGAGTTTATGGAGGACGTTTCACCAAACATGCATCGCATGGCTTTGAATGCCATTATTCTTGTCCAGAAACCCACTGCAAATACTGTCACCCGACCATGTGGTGCACACAAAATGCTGCAGTTACTCAGCAGGACAGGCTGCATCCCTGGAGAGAAGGAATGAGTGGCGTTTCAGGTCGAGGCCCTTCTTCAGACTGTCCGAGACTTCTAGTCTGAAGAAGGGTCTCGACCTGAAACGTCATCCTTTCCTTCTCTCCAGAGATGCTGCCTGTCCCGCTGAGTTACTCCAGTATTTTGTGTGCAGTATTACTCCAGTATTTTGTGTCTATCTTTGGTGTAAAGCAGCTTCTGCAGTTCCTCCCTACACATGTAGTGCACATGAAGGTTAAGATACATAGGTCAAGTTATTGCTTAATATTTGTAATACTCTATTCTATATCCTAATACCTTCACAAATGACAGAGTATCTCCGCATCCAAAACAATGATTGTAATAATACTAAAACACTAATCAGACAGACACATTTTATCTCATCATAATTGTAATGAAACTTTAGAGTTCCTGTATTAGCTGTAAATCCCTTTCAAACATCACAAAGTCATGAAAGGCATGATGTACATGCAAGCCTTTCTTGCTTGCTTGTTTAATCTGCTGGATACCTTTCCCTTTAATCAGTGCAGCATTTAGAGGAGCGTCTTGTACTTTGTTAGGTGGACTTTCAAGGGCTGCTGCTGTTCTTGTGACCTCTGCTAATGCCTCTCTCTGTTTGATGCGTGACAGCACACAAGAGACTGATGTGGGGGAGCTGCTCTCTGTTTGAACGCAGTCTCTCTCTGCGTCTCTTGAAATGGGATCAGGATCCGCTGTTTGACAGCTCAGTGATGAAAGGTCGAAGGGCACGGAAAGGGCATCAGTTGGTTGATTTGTTTCCTCGTGTATTCTACGGACAACAAAGAGAAGCCCAATCCGGGTCAGGGCTGCGGTTATCGTTCTCTCCATTGGCCTTCTCTGCGCCACATTTCAATCCTACGCTAAACCGAATACTTCAATGATATGCCCTAGCTCTGCCTATAGCTTGCTCTGGAGACAAAAGCAAAGGAATCCCTCTCCCTCTTGAGCATTAGTGCAGGCTAGCTTACTATGTAATGCAATGAAAGGTATCAGCATACAGAAGCATATAAAACTATGTGTGTAGGAAGGAACTGCAGATGCAAGGACAGACACAAAATGGTGGAGTAACTCAGCGGGACAGGCCGCAACTCTGGAGACAAGGAATGGGTGGCGTTTCGGGTTCTTCAGTCTGAAGAAGGGTCTCAACCCAAAACGTCACCCATTCCTTCTCCTCATATAGAAATACAAGCTGACATAAACACACATATTGGCTGCTATATTTTGCCAAAGGAACCACTCATCGAAAAAAATTCAATTAGTACCATTTTTAGATAATTTGCTGTAGTGAAAAGTGGTCAGCAGTGCAGGTCTACCTTTACCTTTGAAATTTGGTTAGTTTGAGATGGAGTCTTTCGCATGAGAAGGTGAATTACGACAGTTTGCAGATGCGTGCTTTCAAACGGTAAGATGTGTGACAAGTGCTTTAATTGCATGTGATCTAACTTGCTACAGGGTCTGTGGCACTTCATTATTCATTAAAATATTCAGAATTAGTTAATTTTTTTTTAGAATGTTTATATTTTAATTTCCTGGTCTAGAAGGTTCGAACAATTGGATGACTTCAATGTTCAGTTGGATGGAAAATGAGTTAAGAACCTGCATTCATCTTGCACTTTCCCCATCCTTAGAATATAGAGCCAAGTGTAAATAATGCTGTAATGCAAGCAGCCAATTTGTGCACAATTTCTCACAAATGCCATTTGGATCGATGAGCATTTTAATGTGTGTTTTTGTCAGTGACGATAGATGAATTATAAATACTGGAAGCCTTAGTTCCCAAGCCTCAGATAAACAAACAATTGATTAGATAGCTCGTCCCTCCAGAATTATTGTGGAGTCATCAGGAATTGAAAATTAATGTCTAGAACAATGCAGCAACAAAATCTTGGTGCAATTAAAACAAATGCATGAAACGGTGAGCTGCAACACTCTCTTGAACAATTTTTCTTCTTTGTTGGGAATATTAATTGGGTGGGAATATTAATTGATCTGGGAGGGTTGGTTAGATTAGGAGGAAGTGCAATGTGGACCTCTACAGAAACAACCATTCTCTATTGTTTTGAGTTTGTTCTGAGGAAACCTCGCATCTTACATTGCCGATAATTCTGAGTCTCCTCGTTTGGGCCATCCAAGTATTTTCCTGGTTGGCTCAGTTCAAAAGTAATGATCGTAGTGCTGGTCCAGATTCATTGAGACCAGAATCGATAAGAAATGTAATGTTCCTTCGCAAAAGGGACATTATTGAACCAGATGGATCTTCAAAGTCTTTTGATACCTGAGTCACGACACAGAGTGATAGAATCATACAGCACGGCAACAGGCCCTTCAGCCCAAATTGCCTGTGCCCATCTCGATAGTCCCATTTGTCCATGTTTTTTAAATGTTGCTATTCCACCTGCCTGAAGCAGTTTCTCTGGCAGTTCACCTATACATATCTTGTTATCTTCCGGTTTGGCGGTCATTCTATTTGCGCAAAAACGGTACGTGATAGCGCTACGATTTTGCTCCAGCTTACTCACCGTTCTCCTATGCAGCGATTGCACCAAGTGTCGTTCCAATTGGTGGAAGCTGGTAAGAGCTATCGAGGTTTAAAAATCTTAATGCAAACCCGTTGGGTCTGTTCCCCCATCGCGCGGGTGCGAGGGGAGGGGGCAGCCTGAGGCATCACACACACACTAAACAACCTCACACGCACACACACACACTAACCACCCCTCACATACACACTAACCACCCCCATTGATATTATATTAATATTATTAATTCACTCCTTTTACCCCATTCCCTGCCCTATCCACTCACACATAGCCCCCAATTTGCAGGCACGGAGGGAGAGACGGAGGCACAGAGAGGGAGACGGAACACAGAAAGGGAGACACGGAGGCACAGAGAGGGACAAGGGCATCGTGACATCCACAGCTGCCGCAACAGTTTGATTTAAAAAAACACAATCCGTTTTGTGAACAACTTTATTAAAAATGTAGGGAAATAATTGATCAAATTTAGGGAGGAGTCGATTTCTGAAATCGTAAGTTAAATCGCAAGTTAAACACACACACACACACACACACACACACACACACACACACACACACACACACACACACACACACACACACACACACACACACACACACACACACACACACACACACACACACACACACACACACACACACACACACAGAGTTTTAAAAGTATATAGATAGATAGATAGATAAGGGGGAAAAGGGTAACTAGAGAGAGAATGGGACCTCTAAGGAATTATCTCTGTGCGGAGCCAGAAGACTGGAGGGTGGCAAATGTTGTGCCTCTTTTCAATAAGGGCTGCAGGGAAAATGCTGGGAACAATATGCTGGTGAGCTTAACATCTGTAGTTGGAAATTTACTAGAGAGTATTCTGAGGGATAGGTTATACCTATCCCTCAGAATCCCTCAGGTTTGGATGGGCATTGATTAGAGATAGCCAGCATTGTTTTGTGCGTGGGAGATCGTGTCTCACAAATCTGATTGATTTTTTTGAAGACATAACCAAAAACATCGATGAGAGCAGAGCTTTTGTTGTTGTGTACATGAATTTCATTAAGGCATTCAACAAGGTTCCACATTCTAGGGTGCTCTGGAAGGTTCGATTGCATGGGATCTAAGGAGAGATAGATGAATGGATAGCAAATTGGCTCCATGAAAGGAAGCAGAGGGTGATGGTGGAAGGTTGCTTTTCGGAATGGAGGCCTGTGACTAGTGGTGTGCCTCAGGGTTCGGTGCTGGGCCCGTTGCAGTTTGTCAGCTACATCAATGATTTGGATGAGAACATACAGGGCAAGATTAGCAAGTTTGCTGATGATACAAAAGTGGTTGGTTTTGCAGATAATGAGGATGGTTGTGAAAGATTGCAGCAGGATCTGGATCGATTGGCCAGGTGGGTGGAGGAATGGTTGATGGAAGAGCAGTGTGAGGTGTTGCATTTTAAGACATCTAACAAGGGCAGAACCTACACGGTAAAAGGTAGGCCTCTGGGTAGCGTTGTAGAGCAGAGGGATCTTGGAGTACAGGTGCATGGTTCCTTGAAGGTCAAGTCGCAGGTAGATAAGGAAGTCAAAAATGCTTTTGGCACTTTGACCTTCATCAGTCAGAGTGTTGAGTTTCGAAGTTGGCAGGTCATGTTGCAGTTGTATTAGGCGTTGGTGAGACCGCATTTAGAATATTGTAGGTATGTTACAAAACTTACCTTGAACAACGCTGCAGTTCTGCCGCTCCCCGTGAGCGCGACTTTGGCGCCTTTCAGAGTGGGACGGGCTTAAAGTACCGTTTTTCAACAGGCAGGAAAAATCGATGAATGTCGGGCGATTTCGTTGCGGAAGAAAAATCGCTCCGACATTTCATGAATGAAGGTATTTTTAAATTAAATTATTTGTTAACTAGAGTAATTTAAAAATCACCTTCAAAAGCCGTGAGAACCGACAACCGGAAGGATTTTGCGTAGGGGAGAAAAAAAGGTAAATAGTTTATTTTTATATTAAAAGTTGGTTTTTCGGGAGGCTTTAATCACATTTTCATGTTGCGAAATTGGATCCAAAAAAATGTATGAACAAACAGTACTTTTCCTCCCGACTTCACCGCTAACCGCTACGTTCCAATCCACCGCATTCCACTAAAACCCACTCGCTAGTTGATTTAAAGGGCGATTAATTTACAGGAATCAAACACTAAATTCCTTCTAATTGGCCCAGAAATTCATGAAAATGAGATTTAAAAATTATGTTATATTGTGGATTATTGTGTGAATGTTATTTGGACACTTAGGCAATTTACAAAAAGTTTATCTTTTCTTAAGAAATGGATAGATGTTTAGATCTACTCATTGAATTTTGTAATTAGCTACAATTAGATAATTAACTAATTATATACTTTATTTTCAGGTCATCCAAGTAAGATTGTTTCATATTTATTTCAGAATGCTTCAATCTATAATAAGTGAAAATTTCATTGAGTTCTATTAATTTTTAAGAAAGGTATGGGCTTTTAACTGATCCAGATCACAGCTTTTGAGTTAAGTCAATTGAAAGGCAATGGGGAACAAGATGCTAATTTCCGAGTATGAAAATGGCCATACCTTTCTTAATACTGAAGATATGAAAGTGAATTAGGTGTCAAATTAAACTTCTTTTTATGCTTTATCTGATGGGATAAATTGCAGACTTGATTTTTAAAATCTCAAAATTTTGTAACATTGCTAAATATTGTGTTCAGTTCTGGGCACCATGGTATAGGAAAGATCTTGTCAAGCTTGAAAGGGTTCAGAGAAGATTTACGAGGATGTTGCCAAGACTAGAGGGTGTGAGCTACAGGGAGAGGTTGAGTAGGATGGGTCTCTATTCCATGGAGCGCAGGAGGATGAGGGGTGATCTTATAGAGGTGTACAAAATCGTGAGAGGTATAGATCAGATAGATGCACAGAGTCTCTTGCCCAGAGTAGGGGAATTGAGGACCAGAGGACATGGGTTCTAGGTGAGGGGGAAAAGATTTAATAGGAATCTGAGGGGTACCTTTTCACACAGATAGTGGTGGCTGTGTGGAAGTTTAGGGGTAACATGAGGTGGAACTTCTTTACTCAGAGAGTGGTGGCTGTGTGGAATGATCTTCCAGCAGAAGTGGTGGAGGCAGGATCGATTTTAACATTTAAAAGTAAAGTGGATAGGTATATGGACGGGAAGGGAATGGAGGGGTATGGTCTGAGTGCAGGTAGATGGGACTAGGGGAAAATAAATGGTCGGCACGGACTGGAAGGGCCGAGAAGGCCTGTTTCCGTGCTGTAATTGTTATATGGTTATATGGTTATATAGAGGGTGGTGGGTGTATGGAACAAGTTGCCAGATGAGGTAGTTGTGGCTTGAACTATTCCAACGTTTAAGAAACAGTTAGACAGATACATGGAAAGGACAGGTTTGGAGGGATATGGACCAAGCACAGGCAAGTGGGGCTGGCATAGCTGGGACATTTGTTGGCTGGTGTGGGGAAGTTGGGCTGAAGGGCCTGTTTCCTCACTGTATCACTCTATGACTCTATGCTGCCAGATCAGTTGAGTGTTCACAGCATTTTCTGTTTTTAATTCAGATTTCCAATATCTGCAGGTGTAAAGTCATAGAGATAAACAGCACAGAAACAGGCCTTTCACCTTATATCCTCCATGACATCCTGATGAGCGAATTTTCAATTGCTTGTGCCTTGCCCTATCCCTCCAAACCTTCCCTATCCAAGTTCTTGTCCAAGAGTCGTATAAATGTCATAATTGTGTCTGTCTCCACCACTTCCGTTTTAGTTTAGTTTAGTTTAGAGATACAGCATGGAAACAGGCCCTTCGGCCCAACGAGTCTGCACTGACCAGCGATCCCCACATATCGACACTATCCTACACACACTGGGGACAGTTTTACATTTTTATACCAAGCCAATTAACCTACAAACCTGTGTGGGATGAACCCGAAGATCTCGGAGCAAACCCACGTGGTCACGGGGAGAAGGTACAAACTCTGTACAGACAGCACCCGTAGTCGGGATCGACCCGGGTTTCCGGCACTCACTATTAATAATTTAGAAACATTTAGAAGCCACGATTAGGAAGTGCGCAGATTACATTAAAAATGACCATGTCTCTTATAGTGAGGTCAATGTTTGTGGCTTGATGAAATTAACGATGTCAGGCGAGCACAAAATTGGCCATTGGAATTCATTTTAGTAAAGAGTGGCATATTACAAAATAGGAAATACACAATAGATGGTCGAATTACATCAGTTCTTGGAGAAACAGGGGTCTTGTGGAGCATTTGACAAACCCCTGAAACAGTAGCACAGATGCATGAGAGCTTGTAACAATAGCCTCAGTAGCACTTGACATATTGGCAGAGGCGTAGAATGCAAGAATAAGGATTTATGCTAGCTCTGGGTAAAACAATAGTTAGGCAATAGCAGAAGCGGTAAAACCAGTTATGAACTCTGCTGGAACTATAAGCTTGCAGAGAAAATTGATGCTTAGGCAGAAGAATTTTATGATTGTCAAGGCTGTGGTTGTTTTAATTTGAAACATCATGACACTTAATCAACATGTATCCTTCTTCAGACCATGATGTGTTTGACAAATTTGCTTTTGAGATCAATAACTGAGGAACATAGATTTAAGGTAATTGATGGAATGATTAGGGTAGTTATGAGCAAAAGCAAAATTACGCAAAATGTGCTGGGCTCTGGGAACCATTGGATGTAAAGGTTGTGAAGATAGAAGCTCTCATCTATATAACTAAAAGTCTCATCTTGACCACTTCCTGTCTGCGCTGCATATTGATTTTAGAAAAAACGCTACCATATATCGCTATCATTTTTGGCCATCTTACTCACAGTCCTCCTCTGCTGAGGCAGCCCCGAGGATTTTTCCGATCGATCAAAAGAAAAAGTTATGAGTGTTTACAAAATCTTGAGATCAGCTTATTGGTCCCCTCGCCTGTCAATTACCATGATGAAGGTAACATTCCTTCCTGGAGGGGCAAGACTATAAAACCCTGGATGCCTGGACGTGAGTCAG
This sequence comes from Raja brachyura, assembly GCA_963514005.1. The sequence continues at coordinate 38,099,184 of OY740804.1, read as the reverse complement.
TCACTCTGGAAGATTGTGAGGGAGACTTGCAATAAATTATTTGTTAGCCCTTAATGACAATGCAATGAGTTGTTTGGCAATTTGGTGACCAGCACTCTGCTTGAAATGCTATGAAATTGAATTTGGTGGCCTGCACTCTGCTTGAAATGCTATGAAATTGAAATGTTATGAAATTGAATCAGGCCAGCCCACCACCCCTGAGTGACTGATCTGCCAGCCCACCAGCCCTGAGTGACTGAGCTGCCAGCCCACCAGCCCTGAGTGACTGAGCTGCCAGCCCACCAGGCCTGAGTGACTGAGCTGCCAGACTACCAGGCCTGAATGACTGAGCTGCCAGCCCACCAGCCCTGAGTGAATGAGCTGCCAGCCCACCAGCCCTGAGTGACTGAGCTGCCACCCCACCACCCCTGAGTGACTGAGCTGCCAGCCCACCAGCCCTGAGTGACTGAGCTGCCAGCCCACCAGCCCTGAATGACTGAGCTGCCAGCCCACCAGGCCTGAGTGACTGAGCTGCCAGACTACCAGGCCTGAATGACTGAGCTGCCAGCCAAATAATCCATTTGGCCCATAATGTCCATACTAGCCCTCTGGAAACCAGTCCCTTTGGCCCACAACTCCCATACTAGCACTCCAGAAAGCAGCCCCCCCCCCCTACTGGCCAGCAATATTGGAATTGGTGGAGAGGTGGAATATTGCGTTGGGGGACTAAATGTGACTAGACTAAGTGGGACCGTTGGGCCCCATGTGAACATGGGGCCCAACGGTCCCACTTAGTCTAGTCACATTTAAACATAGCTGATGTTTCACAGCCAGAGACTAATACACCAAGATATATGAGTGGGATTCATCTATATAGCTCTCCCCTTGGCTGGGACGCACAACATGAGCCCAAGGGCTTCTTTCTCTCCTGCAGACCAAAACTCAAGAATCAAGAATGTTGCATTGCCATGTACACTGGCAAAAGAACAATGATATTTTTCTGCAGCTTTACAGGTTCATTAAACCATAGCACACAAATAAATATACAATAATCAATAATATAATAAATTAACAATCAGTACTTGGTAATAAGAGTGCAAAACCTGAGTATGCAGTGCAACCTGAACAAGGTTCATAATAGCTCATAGTTTGGTTTAATTTAGTTTTATTTAGAGATACAGCGCGGACACAGGCCCTTCGGCCCACCGGGTCCGTGCTGACCAGCGATCTCCGCACATTAACACTATCCTACACCCACTAGGGACAATTTTTACATTTACCAAGCCAATTAACCTACAAACCTGTATATCTTTGGAGTGTGGGAGGAAACCAAAGATCTTGGAGAAAACCCACGCAGGTCACGGGGAGAACGTACAAATTCCATATAGACAGCACCCGTAGCTAGGGTCTCCAGCACTGCATTTGCTGTAATGCAGCAACTCTGCCTCTACATCACCATGACTGCCCAAGGTTGCTGATGCAGGGTTGTGGTTAGTGTTGTGCAGTATTCAAGAATCTGTCTGTTGCTGGGAAGAATCTGTCCTTGAACATTTAGGTCACGGTTTTCAGGCTTTAAGTGTACTTTCTTCCCAATGGTAGTGTGGGCAGGGTGAGAGTGTGGCCAGGGTGATGTGGTTCATTGACCACATTAACAGTGCCTCCTGTAGATTCTTCCAATGGTGAGATGTCAGTAACCATGATGGACCTGGCAATGTCCACCACCTTCTGCAGTCCCCTTCGTTCGCAGGTGTTCAAGTCGATGAACCAGGCCATGTTGCAACCCCTCAGTAAGCTCTCCACCTGTAGAACCTGCAGAGGTTCGGTTGAGTATTCGACCACATACTTAATCTCCTCAACCTTATTTGTGACTGCAGCAATGTGCTGGGTTCAGGGCAGATCTTCAGAGACATGCATGTCCATGAACATGAAGCCATACACTCTCACCATCACTATTTCATCAATGAAGGCTGGTTCACGGATCTTTATGAATTTTGTGATTCCTTTTACCTTTCTTACGTTTTCTTTCCTTTCCCTTTCCGAGTTTTTTTTTTGCTGTGGTTGGCTGTTGGATCCGGCCAATCTTTTGATGTTGAAATGGATGTTGACAGTCTCCTCTCTGAGTTAGAGAGATCGTGTCACCTGAAGCTGTGCTAACTATGAACAGTCCTTGACCCAGCTGATATAGCTCTGGGAATCTACAGAGAGCCAATTGTCATCCATGTCAAGGTTGGCTTCAAGGGTTGATGAGTTATCTCAAATTCAGCAAAATGACTTCCAGCGGATGGGCGAGAAGGAGCGAATGGAGTTGTCATACTTACCGATCCTATTGATGAATCAATCAGTGGGAACTAGCGAGGGAATGTTCTACTGCCTCTCTGGTAAAAAGAACGATTTTCAGTGCTTGCATTTTGCACTGTTTGTTTCTAGCATGTTTCGTACTCCTGTTCGAGTTCTGTTTAGTTTAATTGTCCCGTGTACCGAGGTACAGCTAAAACCTTTTGCTGCATGCTAACCAGTCAGAGGAAAGACAAAACATGATTACAAATGAGCCATTTGCAGTTTATAGATACATGATAAAGGACTAACGTTTAGTGCAAGCACTCTGCGTGTCACAGTAAAATATTCTTAAGTGATTCTGCATAGAATCTGCTTTGGCTATGACGGGTACTTTGGGAGTTTAGGTACTAAAGCCCTATGGGGTCATAACTGTGAATCCAATTTCCTTGGTTCAGTTCCCTCGTGTTGCAGTTGTGTCTGATGAGCACAGCTCTGCAGCAATCCACCTCACTTCGTTTCTTCTTGACTTGTTTTTCAATTGCTAAACCGAGTTCAGGTTTATTCCCACCTAGGCAAACGCGCATCGTTTGTAGATTAAATGAAAACAAAATGAATGAAACACAAAGACAACAGATCACCTGCTCTAAAACATAAAACTGCAGATGTGGGAAATCTGAAATTAGGACACTAAATACCTGAAGTGAAATACTCAGCAGGCCAGGCAGCATCTACGCCAAGAGAAACAGTGCTAATGTCTCAGGTTAAAGACATAGGATCAACAGATGCTGCCTGATCAGTTATATGTTTTTAGCATTTTCTGTTTTGATTTTGGTTGCAATGAGGGAGGAGATATCATCGTTCTTAGATACCAACCCTTATGGTAAAGTGACCCACTCTCATCATCTCTGATGCTGAAGGCACTCCCTTCTCAATCATCAATCCTTAAAGTGAAGTCTCCCTTTTCTCAGTCACCTACTCTTACAGCAGGGCATCCCCATTGTTCCTTGCCACCTCTTATGAGTGGCGTAGAGGTAGAGCTACTGCCTTACAGTGCCGGAGACCCAGGTTCAATCCTGACTACAGGTGCTGTGCCTGTGTGGAGTTTGTACGTTCTCCCTGTGACCCAGTTTCCTCCAACACTCCAAAGACGTACAGGTTTGTAGGCTAATTGGCTTGGTATAAATGTATAATTGGCACTCGTGTGTGTAGGGTAGCGTTAATGTGTGAGGATCACTGGTCGGTGCGGACTGGGTGGGCCGAAGGGCCTGTTTCTGCGCTGTATCTCTAAACGAAACTAAACTAAACTAAATTTAAGTGCAAGAAAAGTGGAAGGGAAACATTTCTGGCAATTTTTCAGTGTATTTTGCTCAAGATACCTGCATCTGCTGCTTCTTCTGTCTCCAAGTTGACTAACTGATTCAGCCCCAGTTGACTGGGCCTATCCCATCTTCCTCCAACCTTCCCCATCCATGCACTCGTCTACGTGTCGTCTAAACTGAACTAAAACTCTTCTGGTTCGCAGTTACCAGTCCTGGTCATGGTCAATTGCAATTAACAGCCATCAATCCTTGCAGAGGAGGATCTTTACATGGATGAACTGGTCATTGATTAACACTCAGTATTAAATTATTGGCTGAGGATGGCAAGAGTATTATTGAGCTAAAGTCATAAACCCAGTGGCACTAAGTTGCCCTGTGGAATCACTGAGATCATGTAGCTTGTGTATTATGAGAAGCATCCAGCGGAGTTTCGTGCAATTGATTGTTGAAATACTGCCTGACCAGTTCAAGCCATCACATGCAAATCTCTGGGACAAGATGGTGAATGACGGTGGATATAATAATCCCATTGCACCCACTTTCGATAGGCATGGCATGGTTAAAATCAGTTCTTTCAAGAGAAAACAATGACCTTTAGGGGCTGGTGAAGCGATGGCTGATGAAATGGTAGATAGATCCAATTTGCTAGAGTAACTCAGCGGTACAGGCAGCTTCTATTGAGAGAAGGAATGGGTGAATTTTCGGGTCGAGACCCTTCTTCAGACTGATGAAATGCTGTTTGCTGGATAATCTTTGAGTTTAATGAGCCATTTACATCTCATAAATGTAAGCCCTCTTGAAAGAAGCTTTGCTTGTGCTTCCATTGTTAATCATTTAAACAAATGAATTCTTAATATATTCAATTTCGAGTCTCAATTTAGATGGAGATATATGTTCATTAAACTTTCACCTGCCTCCAGCTTTTCACCCATCCACTTGTTCAGCAGATTACAGGTTAGATATGCTGCAAATTGGTTCAGGCATCTTGGAGAACATGCTGTCCTTTGAGCAAGTGGGAATGTGAAATATGTTTAAGAAGGAACTGCAGATGCTGGAAAATCGAAGGTAGACAAAAATGCTGGAGAAACTCAGCGGGTGAGGCAGCATCTATGGAGCGAAGGAAAAAACTTCCCTTCGCTCCATAGATGCTGCCTCACCCGCTGAGTTTCTCCAGCACTTTTGTCTACCATGTGAAATATGTTGCCAGTTTCCGAGTGTGCAGACTGAGAGGAGCGTGGTGATCTCAGCCTTCATCATGCTGACAGAAACAGTGGAAAACATGCTGCTTCAGGGCAGGGAGGGAGGAAGCTGAGAGAGAGATGGAGGGTGACGGGGAACCACATACTGTCAGCGATAGGTGGATTACCACTCCCTGGGAGGTCAGTCACGTTCAACATTGTTCTGAGGCTGATGAAAACTCCCAACCAATGATTAGCAGGAACCTCGAGGGGATTACACAAAGCTCATTCAGGCTTAAATTCAACGGTGCAAATTAATTTCCTCTCTCTAAATGCGCAAAGGAGGTGAGTTGTAAACAGATCGGAATTGTGAAAACAAGCAAGTTATTTTGAGGAGACGGTAGTGATTGTGTTTGTTTGTGTGTGAGTATGTGTGTGTTTGTGTGTGTTTGGGTTAGGGTGAGTGTGTTTGTGTGTGTGCCTATGTGTGAGTGTATGTATGTGAGTGTGTGAGCGTGTGAGTGAGTTTGAGTGTGTATGTGTTTGTGTGTGTGTGCGAGTGTGTGTGCGCGAGTGTGAATGGGTGTGTGAGTGTGAGTGTGTGTTTGGGTGAGTGTGTGTTTGTGCGCGTATGAGAGAGTGTGAGTGTGTGTGTGTTTGTATGTTTGTATGTTTGTGTTTGTCTGTGTGTGTGAGGGAGTGTATGAGTGTGTGTTTGTTTGGGTGAGTGTGTGACTGAGTGTGTAGGTGTGAGTGCGTGTTTGGGCGAGTGTATGTGTGTGAGTGTATGCATGAGTGTGCATGCTTGTGAGTGTGTGTGTGTGTTTGGGTGTGTTTGGGTGTGTGTGAGTGTATGTGTTTGGGTGTGTGTGTCGGTGTGTTTAGTGTGTGTGACTGTGTGTGTTTGGGTGTGTGAGTGTGTTTTTGTGAGTGTATATGTTTGAGTATGTGTTTGAATGTGTGAGTGAGTTTTGGTGTGTGTTTGAGTGTGCCTGTTTGTGTGTTTGAGCACGAGTGTGTGTGAGGGTGTGTTTGTGTGTGTTGTGTGTGTTTGCGAGTGTGTGTGTGTGTGTTTCGGTGTGTGTGTATGTGCATGCGAGGGTGTGTGTGAGTGTGAGTGTGAGTGTATGAGCGTGTGAGTGTGTGAGTGTGTATGTGTGAGTGTTTGTGTGTGAGTGTATGAGTGTGTGAGTATGTATGTGTGTGTGAGTGTGTATGTGTGAGTGTTTGCGTGTGCTTGCGTGTGTGTGTGTGAGTGTGCATTTGTGAGTGCGTGTGTGTTCTTGTGAGTGTGTGTGAGTGAGGGTGTGAGCGTGTGTGTGAGTGTTTATGTGTAAGTGTGTGTGTGTTTGTGTGTGACTGTGTGAGTTTGTGTGTATTTGGGTGTGTGTGTTTGTAAGTGTTTGCGTGTGTGTGTTTGAGCGTGTGTGTGTTTGTGTTTGTTTTAGTGTGTGTGTGCGCGCGCACGTGTGCCCGTCAGGACACATTTGGGTGAGGAGAGGGACATGGGTTGGCGGGCCGAGCTGGTCGAGGGCAAAGGAGGAGACCCTACAACAGCCTGAGGCCTACCTGGGCCTACCTGGGCCTACCTGGGCCTACCTGGGCCTACCTGGGTCTACCTGGACGTGGGGTGCTCCAGTCCATCCAGCATGTGGCTTGGAGTTGCATTTTGGATATTTTCTTTTTCTTTTGTATAGGGTGCCAAAATATGGCGACGGGTGAAGAATCTGACGGTGCAGTGCTCATGTGACAACAAAGAACCATAGAACAGGCCGTGCTGGGAAATAAAAAGTTGATGATCATCTTGATAGGAATGTACTACAGACCCCCAAATAGTCATCAGGATTTAGAAGAGCAAATATGCCAGGAAAATGCAGGCAGTCGCTAGACTAATAAGGTTGGGAATTTAACTTCCCCAATTCAGACTGGGACTGTCATAGTGCCAAAGGCTTTGATGGGTGGGATTTGTCAAATGTGTTCAGGAAAGTTTAATCAGGCAATATGTAGACAACCCTACACAGGTGAAAGAAATCTTGATCTTAGGAAATCGGAAAAGACAAGTACCTGAAGTGTTCGTAGATTAGCCTTGTGGGACTAGCGACCACTATTTTCTTAACTTAAAAAAGTTATGGATAAATACAGGGTGAGCCCACAATCTAAAACTCTGAATTGGGGCAAGGCCATCATTGACTGTATTAGATGAGCATTTGCTCAAGTTCATTGCAGTAGGTTGCTTGCAGGCAAAGGAACATCCAGAAAGTGGGATGCTTTTAAAATGCGATGACAAGAGTCAAGGCACACATGCTCATGTTGTGGTGAAGGGCAAGGCAGGTGGGAGTAAGGAATCTAGATGAGAGATATTGAGGCTCTGGTCAGGAAAATGAGGGAGGCAATATTGGCTGTTGGGATCATGCGTATTCATCGATACATAGACAACAGGTGCAGGAGTAGGCCATCGGCCCTTCGAGTATGTGACTACACAACTTTCTGTTTGGGACACCGTGACGCAAGCTGAGCAATTAAGGTTTGCCAAGTGACTTGATTTTTCTCGTTAGTCAATTTAGAATATACCCAGGGTACACAAAAGGCTGGAGAAACTCAGCGGGTGCAGCAGCATCTAAGGAGCGAAGGAGATAGGCAACGTTTCGGGTTGAGACCCTTCTTCAGACTGGTCAGGGATCAGGGAAATGAGAGATATAGACGGTGATGTGGAGAGATAAAGAACAATGAATGTAAGATATGCGAAAAAGTATCGATGATGAAGGAAACAGGCCATTGTAAGCTGTTTGTGGTGTGAAAATGAGAAGCTAGTGCGACTTGGGTGGGGGAGAGATAGAGAGAGGGAATGCCAGGGCCCGAGGGCTGAGGGAGAGGTGGGAAGGGGAGGAGGCAGCAAGGGTTAACAGAATTGAGAAACGTCGCCTGTCTCCTTCACTCCTTAGATGCTGCTGCACCCGGTGAGTTTCTCCAGCCTTTTGTGTACCTTCGATTTTCCATCATCAGGCAGTGAAGAGGCTTTAATCCTGCTCTAGGAAAACTTTTACTCCTGTAATGGGAAGGACCGGCAATAAGACCTTATTAGGACATTTGGGCTTTAAGACCATATTGCCCTGACCTGTCATGAAGTTCATGGATACTGTTGCTTTATGCCTTTGATGGGATGTTCCACACATAGTACTAATGCATGTGACTAGGGGTAATATATTTAATGAGCACATAAAGATGAAAAGAGAGCATTGAGACGATGCCTGGCAGATGCAGTAACATTCAAGCATGTCTGTGGGCTTTATGCCTGCCATTATGAGCTATGCTGTGGGCTTTATGCCTGCAGCCCAGAGCGATGTGGAACTTATGCTGGTGGGGGAGGGGAGGCAACATGATTTCTAGTTCTTATATTATAACCAAGGGGTGTGGGAAGATGAAGGCAGGCACAGGTTATTGATTGGGGATGATCAGCTATGATAACAATGAATGGCGGTGCTGGCTCGAAGGGCCGAATGGCCTACTCCTACACCTATTTTCTATGTTTCTATGTTTCTATGTTTCTATGAGCCTACACCCCCATTCAATGTGATCATGTCTAATCATCCTCATTCAGTACCCCGTTCCTGCCTTCTCCCCATACCCCTTGATTCCGCTAGCCCTAAGAGCTCTATCTGACTCTCTCTTGAATGCATCCAGTGATTCGGCCTCCACTGCCTTCTGAGGCAGTGAATTCCATAAATTCACAAATCTTGGTGTTTAAAACTTTGTCCTAATCGCAGTTCTAAATGACCTACCCCTTATTCTTAAACTGTGGCCCCTGGTTCTGGACTGCCCCAACATCGGGAACACGTTTCCTGCATCTAGTGTCCAATCCCTTAATAATTATATATGTTTCTATAAGATCCCCTCTCATCCTTTTAACTTCCAGTGAATACAAGCCCAGTCGCTCTATTCTTTCATCATGTGACAGTCCTGCCATCCCGGGAATTAACCTTGTGAACCTATGCGTATCTACACTGCACTCCCTCAATAGCAAGAATGTCCTTCAACTACAGTGCACAGGCAAGGGTGTCCAATGAGGTCGATGGGAGGTCAATACCATACTCTAGTTTATAAGAGGATCATTCAGATGCCTGATATCAGCCAGGAATCTGAAGGTATAAGTTTTCAAACTTCTGTATCTCTGGAAAAGGGGGAAAGAGGGAGTGACTGGGTTGAGACAGGCCCTTGATTATGCTGGTGGTGTTGCTGAGGCAGTGTGAAGTGTAGATGCAGTCAATGGAAGGGAGGTTAGTTTGTGTGATGGTCTGGGCTACGTCCATAATTCTCAGTAATTTCTTGCAGTCCTGGATGGAGCTGTTCCCAAACTAGGCTGGATACAGTGGCTTGCAAAAGTTTTCATACTCCTTGAACTTTTCCACATTTTGTCACGTTACAACCACAAACGTAAATGTATTTTATTGTGATTTTATGTGATAGACCAACACAAAGTGGTGCATAATTGTGAACTGGAAGGAAAATGATACATGGTTTCTGAATTTTATTACAAATAAAAAACTGAAAAGTGTGGCATGCAAAAGTATTCAGCCCCCCTGAGTCAATACCTTGTAGAACCACCTTTCGCTGCAATTACAGCTGCAAGTCTTTTGTGTGCAAGTGTGTGTGTATGTGCGTGAGTGTGTATGTGTGTGAGTAGGTGTGAGTAGATGTGAGTAGGTGTGTGTGTGCGTGTGTATGTGAATGTGTGTGTGAGTGTGTATGTGTGTGAGTGTGAGAGTGTGCGTGCGTGTTTGTGTGTGTGAGTGTGTGTGTGTGTGTGTGTGTGTGCGAGTGTGTGTGTATGTGTATGTGTGTGTATGTGTGTGAGTATGTGTGTGAGTGTGTGTGTGTGTGTGTGTGTGTGTGTGTGTGTGTGTGTAGATTAGTTTGATATTTGGCTGCATAGTCATGAATGTATAAGGAGTATAGTCGGGGGCTGAGAACACATCCTCGTGGGGCACCAGTATTGAGAATTATTGTAGTGGATAGCTTGTCACCTCTCCATGACCTCAACTACTCTATACTTGGCCTTTGTTGCAAGATTCATTTCTCTTCAATTCTAATCACAAGGGAATGTTAATCATTGCACTGTGGAAGATGTCTCCAACTGTCTAGGCCATAGCTCTGGCATTTTCTCTCATGCTTCATCTGCTGTTTAAGTGATTTTTCTTTCAATAACTTTTGTTGTCATCTTTCCTTGTGCCTGGTGCTGTCATACTCTGGTTGTATTCCTGTGAGGTAGATTTGAACGTTGTCCTTGTTAAAGATGCTGCATGAATGCGTGCAGCCTGAGGCCACATTAACTTGGAAGTTAAACTCAAGCCATCACATTGCAACAGGTCAGTCTCTGGAAGAAGATGATGCAGGAGTCAGTAGAAACACAGGGAAGCGATCGCTGAGCTCCTCAGATGTTGACAGAATCACTTGTCCTTTTCAACAGCTGACTACAGATCACTGATCTGGAGTATGAAACGTGGCCTCACACGAATCAATACAGCAGTGAAACTAAACAGCGGTAAACTCCACCACACACCACTGCCGCGGCAACATTATTTTCAACATTACAGCATCTTATGGCAGATGAGATACTGTTGACCTCACTGAGTTCTACCAGATGAGGGTCAGCACAAGGCTGCCAACACACTAGGGCACTGAACATGCATTGCCACATCAGGAAGACATTGTGGGATCACATTGTAAAGGGCCAAAGTAGGTCAAGGCAGATAAAGGGTTAAAGTGGACATTAGGTTAAGGCAGATAAGCCCAAGATGTAAGAATGGCCAGGCCTAGGTCTCACTGAAACCTCGTTAAGACTGAATGATACCAGTTTCAGTGACCAGTTGCAAATAAAGTGACCCGTTAGGGAGTGCATGCCAGATACCACTTAGCAAGCACTCTAAGGTAGGGAGAATGTAGATAAAGGTGGAATAAAAAAGCATTGTTGGCTTTGTATCTGTCAGCATCTTCCCTGGCACAAGAGAGCATATATCCTTGGACACGTGTCTTCCAAATTGGCTGATTTCTCTCTCAATAAAGAGAGTTTGTTCTGAAAATAAACCCCGGACTCCGCGCAAATGTTCCCGTTTTCAACACGAAAAGTCTGAAAACATATCTAAGCATTCAGTGGGCCGAAAGCTGGATGACCCCAGGTATGGCAAACAAGATCCATCGTTGAAGACCAAGCAATATCTGACATCAACATGCCTCAACCAGACTCTCCCACATCTGGAATCATGAAGTGGTGATGGCAATAACTCCAGCCTCCCAGCGAGCCTTGTTCCGCCATCGTTCTCTTACCATTGCAACAGATCTACTGCTAGATGCCATCTCCCTGGCCCTAAACTCATCAAACTGCCCTAAATTGGAACAGCTAGACAACTAAGATGTCTACGCTAGACTCCTATTTATTGACTACAGCTCTGCCTTCAATACCATAATCCCATCCCAAACTCATCTCCAAACTCATGGTCCTTGGAATCGCCACCTCCCTCTGCCACTGGATCCTTGACTTTCTGACTTAAAGACCACAATCATTGAGGAAAGATGACAGCACCTCCAATACAATACTTCTCAACACCAGTGCCTGTAAGGATGGGTTCTCAGTCCTCTGCCATTCTCCCCATATACTCACGACTCTACGGCCAAATTCGACTCTAACTCCATCTACAAGTTTGCAGATGACACCACTGTGGTAGGCTGAATCATGAAAAATGACAAGATGGATCAGAGGGAGGAGATAGAGAACTTCATAAAATGGTATCAGGCCAATAACCTCTCCGTCAGTGTCGGCAAGACAAAGGAGCTAGTTATCAACTTCAGGAAGTATGGTGGAGTACATGCCCCATGGTGCCGATGGAAATGGTTAAGAGTTCCAAGTTTCTATCATGAACCGACCACATTGATGCGACAGCCACAAAGGCAAACCAACGACTTTATTTCCTGAGGAAATTCAGCATGTTTGCAATGACTCTTTAAAAACCTCCAGAGCCGTGTTATAGAAACCACACTGTTGGGTTGCATCACAGTTTGGTTTGGGAACAGCTCCGGCCAAGACCGCAAGAAATTACACATAGTTGTAGATGTAGCCCTGTCCTTTGCACAGACTACACATCCCACTATTGACTCCATTGGCACTTCATGCCGACCTGGAAAAGCAGCCAACATAAGCAAAGACTTGACCCACCCCAGTCATTCTTTCTTCTCCCTTCTCCCTTCAATAGAGGATACAGAAGCCTGAAACCACGTGCCACTAGTCCCGGGAACATCTTCTTCCTCTCTGTTTTCAGGCTTCTACATAGTCCTTCCATCAGCTAGGATACCGTCCAATCCATATATGTCCCATTGCGAACATTAGACTTTGTCTATGGGACTGATGTGCTTGAATGCTGACAACTATAATCACTCTGTATCGTCTCCTTTGCTCTCTATTGTACTTGAGTTTGACTTGACTAGGTTTGTATTTAGGTTCAGTATATCTGACTTGTTTAGATAGCATGGAAAATAAAAAGTTCACTGTACGTCGGTTCATATGACAGTAGTAAAGCTAAACCTATTTATCATTACTGTACTTTGTTGACTCAAAGAGCTCCATGTGAACAAGCAATTTCATCGTATCCCGGTGCATATAAGAATAAATCCTGGCCACACACTCATCTCCCCGCTACCTTCAGGTAGAAGGTACAAGCACCAGAAGGCTGCAATGTCCAGGTTCAGAAACAGCTGCTTCCCCACAGCCATTAGGCGATTGAACTCAACTCAAACAAATTATCAGTTTATTAACACTTTATCTATTCTATTTATTCATGTGTGTATATATTTATACAATGGTATATGGACACACTGATCTGTTCTGTATTCATACTTTCTATATTCTGTTATGCTGAAGCAAAGCAAGACTAAACTCAACATTTTAGTTGCTGCTCAATCAGTCCTGACCTAATCTGAATGCTTAGTTATTTTCCAGTCTCAGCTTGCTAAGAGGGGATATATTGCTGGGCAGAAATAAGAGAATCTTACATCATTTCACAAGTCCTTCTGAGTGGCATGTTTATTAATAATTGGCTTTCTGCATTTTGTCCAGGGTTTGAATATCAAGGCTCGTGGGGTGAGTCAATATACGACTTCCATAGATCAGTCCCATCAGTCCCATAGACAGTGTTGCTTTCCAGTTGAGTCCCATATTTCAAAGACTGCAACTTCCACTCTCATTTCTTGCTAACGTTTTCACGTTTGCCTTCTGGCTCACTTTCAAGGTCAGCTTTGGCAGATTTTTACTGCAAACTCAAATCTGAATGAACGGATAAATAATTGTTTTCAATTTCTGTTTGGCAACTCTTACCAAGAACTGTGCAATGGAGCCAATCGATATTTTGTGGCGTGCAGGTGGTGTCGAAATAAGTAGGAAGGAACTGCAGATGCTGGTTTACATTGAAGATAGAGGCAAAATGCTGGAGTAACTCAGGCAGCATCTGTGGAGAGAAGGAACGGACAACGTTTCAGTCATTACCTTTCTTTGCTACTGACCTTAAATTGCTAAAAACCTCTTAATCACTGCTATTGTATCGACCTCCATCACCAGCCGCACCCCTGGTAATATGTTCCAGCCCCCACCATTCACTGCATGAAAGACATGCCCTACACATCTCCATCACACATTCCACCTCTCACCTTATAGCCATGCCTTCCTGTATTAGACATTCCCACCTAGAGAAAATGGTTCTGACTGTCTACCCTATCTCTGCCTCTCATCATTTTATATACAATTATGTCATTATTAGCAATTAGGAGAATCAGGTTGGAGCTGATAAAGTACATGTTACAGGGGAGCATGCAAGATTGGGAAAGATGATTTTGCTTTGGGTATTGGTATATACTCGCTGGGTTAAACAGCTTCCTTTTGGTCTTCAGTCTGAAGAAGGGTCTTGACCTGAAACATCACCCATTCCTTCTCCCCGCAGATGCTGACTGTCCCGCTGAGTTACTCCAGCAATTTGTGTCTATCTTAGGTAATATCTCCAACCTGACCCTGGGCAATATTAGCAGATGAATGTGAATGTATGTTTGATGTTCTCATGCTTGCTCTTTCATTAAACATTCATGTTAAAATTCTTTCACTAGGCTTTTACTCATCTGTCCATCTCTTTGCGTAACTTTCTGCCAATTATTTCAAGTAAAGTGCTGCATGATGGAAATTGTTATTTATCATAAATGGCTTAAAATCAACACTGCCATGGGCACAGGCAAGAATGATAATTCTGTCTAATATTTGCCTGCCGTCAACACTCTCAGACATCTCATAACCGTAAAAGTTACTTCAGAGACGAACATAAAATCTAGACAGACACTCGGCAGTACTTAGACAGTGATTTATCTCTGTCACCCTTCCATAGCCCTCTTAGAAGGAAACCGTGACTCCACAGATGAACACCAGGGAACATATCACAACCTTTTAGTGATCTCCTCACCTGGATGATCTCCTCAGCTGGTAGTTTTCACCCCAGCGGTATGAACATTGACTTCTCCAATTTCAAGTAGTCCTTGCTTTCTCCCTCCTTCCCCTCCCCTTCCCAGCTCTCCCACAACCTACAGTCTCCACCTCTTCCTTTCTTCCCCCCCCCCCCCCCCCCCACATCAGTCTGAAGAAGGGTCTCGACCTGAAACGTCGCCTATTCCTTCGCTCCATTGATACTGCCTCACCCGCTGAGTTTCTCCAGCATTTTTGTCTACTTCCTTACCTGGAGTGATCACCTCTGTCAATGGATATTTTTAAGGCAGAGATAGATAGATTCTTGATTAGTGCGGGTGTTAGGGGTTATGGCAAGAAGGCAGGAGAATGTGGTTGGGAAGGTGATATAGAAGAAGAGTCTCGACCTGAAACGTCACCCATTCCTTCTCTCCAGGGATGCTGCCTGTCCCGCTGAGTTGCTCCAGCTTTTTGTGTCTAGCCATGATTGAATGGCAGAGTAAACTTGATGGGCCGAATGGCCTAATTCTGCTCCTATCACTTATGCCCTAATGACCTGATGACCTCTATAAAGTGTTGAACCTTATAGTTCCTCAGTGCCGTACCTGCCCATTTCCATCCCCTTCCCAAAACCACCAAACAGGACACCCATTGTTTCTATCTTTTCCTCCCCAAACTCATCTTCAAACGTCTATTCTGTCTCATTCCCTCATGTCCTGTGCCTTCTGACCTACAATTCAGTCACCTCACACCAACACACTCTTCAACACTTCAATAACTTTCATTAACTTCAATATCCTACACTAGGGATGATTTTTACATTTATACCAAGCCAATTAACCTACAAACATGTTAAACAAGGAACTACAGATGCTGGAAAATCGAGGGTACACAAAAGGCTGGAGAAACTCAGCGGGTGCAGCAGCATCTAAGGAGCGAAGGAGATAGGCAACGTTTCACAACACTGCCCTCTCTCCCCATTCCCCCACTCGCAACAAGGGCAGTCCCCCTGGTCCTCACCTTTCACCCCACCAGCCGGCACATACAACACATAGTCCTCCGCCAGTTTCGCCACCTCCAAAGTGACCCCACCACTCTCCACATCTTCCCATCTCCTCCCCGTCTGCCTTCCGCAAAGACCACTCCCTCCGCAACTCCCTTGACAATTCTCCCCCTTCCCTCCCACTCCACCCCTTCCCCGGGCACTTTCCCTTGCAACCGTAAGAGATGCTACACTTGTCCCTTTACCTCCCCCCTCCACTCCTTTCAGGGACCCAAGCAGTCCTTCCAGGTCTGACAGAGGTTCACCTGCACCTCCTCCAACCTAATCTACTGCATCCGCTGCTCTAGATGCCAGCTGATCTATATCGGTGAGACCAAGCGGAGGCTTGGCGATCGTTTCGCCGAACACCTCCGCTCGGTCCGCAATAACCAACCCGACCTCCCGGTGGCTCAGCACTTCAACTCCCCCTCTCATTCCGTATCCGACCTCTCTGTCCTGGGCCTCCTCCACGGCCAGAGTGAGCAACACCGCAAGTTGGAGGAACAGCACCTCATATTCCGCTTGGGGAGTCTGCATCCTCTGGGCTTGAACATTGAATTTTCTCAATTCTGTTAACCCTTGCTGTCTCCTCCCCTTCCCACTTCTCCCCCAGCCCTCGGGCTCCTCCTCCTCCTTTTACCTTTCGTCTCCCCGTCCCCCCCACCTCCCATCAATCTGAAGAAGGGTTTTGGCCCAAAACGTTGCCTATCTCCTTTGCTCCTTAGATGCTGCTGCACCCGCTGAGTTTCTCCAGCCTTTTGTGTAACCTACAAACTTGTACGTTTTTGGAGTGTGGGAGGAAACCGAAGTTCCAGGAGAAAACCCACGCAGGTCACGGGACAAATGTACAAAGTTTTGGAAAGAACTGCAGGTGCTCGTTTAAATTGAAGGTAGACACAAATTGCTGGAGTAACTCAGGAGAGGCAGCATCTCTGGAGAGAAGGAATGGGTGACGTTTCGGATCGAGACCCTTCTTCAGACTGGGAGAACGTACAAACTCTGTACTGGCAGCACCCATAGTAGGGATCGAACAAGGGTCTCTGGTACTGCAAGCATTGTAATGGAGCAACTGGGCCACCATGATCTATTTAATACCTGTGGGAATCGGATAGGGGATCAGTACGCTGAACATACTGCCACCAAGCTCAACCCACATATATTAAATAAAGAAAGATAAGAGGCATTACCAAGGGTTTGCTCATGGTATTTGATGTTTATGGAAAGGGTTTGGTATTCTAAAAGGAAAAGAGGTGTCTACAGAGAGATTTAGGTGTTTACAGAATGGATTGACAATTTATAGAAGGGCAGGTGTTTACAGAGAGCAGAGAGTCATAGAGTGATTCAGTGTGGAAACAGGCCCTTCGGCCCAACTTGCCCACACCGGCCAACAATGTCCCAGCTACACTAGCCCACTTGACTACACTTGGTCCATATCCCTCCAAACCTGTCCTATCCATGTACCTGTCCAACTGTTTCTTAAATGATGGGATAGTCCCTGCCTCAACTACCTCCTCTGGCAGTTTGAGCCATACACCCACCACCCTTTGTGTGAAAAGGTTACCTCTTAGATTCCTATTGACTCATTCCCCCTTCACCTTAAACTTATGTCCTCTGGTCCTCGATTCACCTACTCTGGGCAAGAGACTCTGTGCATCTACCCAATCTATTCCTCTCATGATTTTATATATCTCAATAAGGTCACCCCTCATCATCCTGCGCTCCACAGGATAGAGTCCCAGCCTACTCCAACCTCTCCCTATAGCTCAGACCCTCGAGCCGCGGCAACACCCTTGTAAATCTTCTCTGTGCCTTTTCCAGCTTGCAGATTTATGGTGGGACAGGGGATACACTGAGCATTGTCAGTGTCACTGGAGTCTGGGAACTTACGGAGCAGGCTGTATTTACGGAACAGAGAGAATATTTAGATAGTAAGGCATATATTTTCAGAGAAGTTTGGGTATTAATAAAGTCTGAGTATATTTACTTGGTTCTGTAATTATTTAAAGACAAAGAATATTTATAATTATCCTTGATGCTACATCTGATATTGATGTGTGTTTACTCAGCATGGAACCCAGGGACATGCAAGAAAACTGAAGCCCAGATCACATTGACATTGGGTGCAGATCCGTTACGTGATGGTGCTCTGTTTGAGTCCATGGAATTTTCCTCTCAAATGCTCTTCTGGTGCAACTCAAAGAGTGTAATTGCAGGCGTGACTTCACCGGACGTTCTTCTCGAAAGAAACCTCTCCAACCTCTACGCGTTAGAGCTCCCTGTTGGTGGAAAGACCCCATGCTAGCCATGATGTGGGGGAGCCATCACAGGCCAACATGCCTTTAAGATGTGGTGGGATCTGCAGGCTTGAGTTATCCTCGAGCATCCCTGTTTATAATTGTGAGATATTCAGCCGATGAGTTATTAAAGGGTTCTCACAGGTACACCGTTAGTGATGTTTTCTCACCTGAGCTTTCACAGTGCCAGACTCTGCCTTGCGAACACAGTCATATCTGTGATAGTGAAACTTTGGGTGGTTTGAGCATTTAATATCCTTCTCCTCAGAATGTAAGATATGGAAAATGGATTGAATTCTAAGCAAACTTTCTCTCTCTCCCTCTCCCTCTCCCTCTCCCTCTCCCTCTCCCTCTCCCTCTCCCTCTCCCTCTCCCTCGATTTCTATCACTCTCTCTCTATTTCCCTCCCTCCCTCCCTCTCTCTACCTCTCTCTCTCTCTCTCTCTCTCTCTCTCCTCTCTCTCTTCCTCCATTTCCCCTCTAACCACCATACTCTCCTGATCTCCTCTACTTTGCTTCCTGATTACATTTACTTCCCAGTAATTCTCCTTCCCTCCCGTCCTCCTGTTATCCAGTCTTTGCATCACACCGTCACATCTTCCCATCTCCACCCCTTTCTGCCTTCCACAGAGACCACCCTCTCTGCAACTCCTCCGTTCACTCATCCCTTCCCACCCAAACCACCTCATCCCCGGGTACATTCCCCTGCAACTGCAGGAGAAGTAACACTTGTCCCTATGCATCCTCCATCCAGGGACCCCAGCTGTCCTTCCAGGTGAGACAGAGGTTCATGTGCACCTCCTCAAACCTCATCTTCTGCATCCGGTGTTCCTGATGTGGCCTCCTGTACATCGGCAAGACCAAGTATAGACTCGGCGACTGCTTCCTCGAATATTTGCACTCTGTCCACCAAGGCCTCCTAGATCCCCTGGTTGCTAACCGTTTTAACTCCCCTTCCCATTCTCATACTGACCTTTCTGTCATGGGCCTCCTCCATTGACAGTGAGAATCCATTCAAACTGGAGGAACAGGACCTCATATAACAGCACTGCCTGGGTAGCTTACACACCAATGTTCTAAACATTGAATTCTCCAATTCTAGGCAACCTTTATAATTCCCCTCCCTCCTTCTCCCCCTTCCACCCCGATCCCGACTGACCTTGCTCCAATCTCTCCCCTCCCCCTCCCACCAACCTTCCCTCAACAATTCTCACCTCGTCAAACTTCGCAACTCTCACAATTCGCAACTCCCTAATCATTTTGTCTCAAGCATCGTGCATGTTCATCTCTGGCCTTTGCCCACCATCTACCTATCCAAAACCCCGCTCGCCTGCCTGTTCTTTCTCTCCGACCCTGCAATCCGTCTGAAGAAAAGTCTCGACCCATTAATGTTCAGTAGACTTGTTGCAGCGTCCACATGGTCAAGTATCCTGACATCCTCTCTGGTTCAGAAATGTACTCCAACATAGTGCTTGACTGCTTTAAGAGAAATTACTTTCAAAGGTCCGAATGCCAGAATGCTTACTGGTTACGAAGGTCCAATTTTAGTTGGGCCTTGGACATCCTTCTTGTGAACCAGTCTCCACTTATTTCAAGCCTGAAATCAGGCCAAAATGTGTTTCCACTCACGGAACCTTATTTAGCTTCCTTCACGGCTGAAGTTAATACAATATAGATGTAATGTTAATTAATACAGTGGGAGTACATCTAAACTTATGTGTGGCTGTCTACTTCATGCTATGATACAGTAAATGCCATGAAACACTTATTATTGTGAATAATGCCTGTGGGGCGAACTGGTCTCACTAATTTCACATTTTGATTCTGTTGAGAATATGGAATATGTTATGGTACAAGCTTATTCAAGAATTTGCATTTTAAATTAATTATTTCTCTCAGATTAATTCAATCTTACTTTGATTATTTCTGGTTCATAGACACATTCTATTTCCATTCCTAACATCCCTGGGGACATTGCACATTTGTTTATGTTCCTTCCCCTGACTCCACCCTCCTTTCCCTCCTTCACATAGCTCACAAATGTTGATACTTCATAGCAGGTTTTTTGAACTACAGTAGTATATCTCACCTTAAGTGCCTGCATCACCTCGCACAATCACAAACGCTCACGGCAAATTCAGCCCATCCAGTCTACACTGACCTCATTGAAGTGCTTTAGAATTAATTCCCACATTTCAATCATTTAACCCAGATTTTTGCCAAGTAGCTCTCCTTAAATATATGCCCGGTTGACTTTCGCAAGTTTCTACACCATCTGATTTGGCCATACTTTGAAATGCTTTGTTTCAAATCTTGACACAAGCCTAAGAACACATGAAATATGGGTGGAAGACAGGATGCATTTGTTAGAGTGAATTAATCATCGGTAGTTTCCTTTATTGAGTAGATACTAGTAGCACAGGTGGTGAGAGTAGTTATTGAGGGTTATGTTAGTTCTGGGACACCAGAACTAACTGTTGAACCCTCCTGAGGTTTTGTGGGCCTAACTCACCGAAACACCAGTGAAGCGAAGTGCCCACATGCTAACCGCAATATACTTGCATCTACACAATCAGTTTTTCTTGTGTGCTTGTTAACATGTAGGTAGCATGGCGGTGCTGGCTCAAAGAGCCGAATGGCCTACTCCTGCACCCATTGTCTACTGTCTATTGATTATTGCATATGGGGTTAGTTATTGTCCTTAGCATAAGTTGGTTTAATCAGTTTAGATAGCACTGCCATTGGGCTTGGATTTCTTGATTGAGCAGTTATCCTGGTGTTATAGCACGTGCTTTGTGTTTTAATTTAATTAGTGGGAATAGACTGTGCCGTCCCTAATGCATGTTCTGTAATTAATTCAGATCACAGCCGAACGCTTGTCTCAGTGCTTCTTTCTTGCACTAATTCTGTGCCACTTTTTTTCCTCTTAATATCTAAAAATCTATCAATTTCTGACTCGAAGCCTTCACAACCGTTCTGTTCCAAAAACTCACCATCCTCTGAGTGGAAGTAATTTCTCCTCACCACTGTCATGAAAGGCTGATATTATTATGATTTGGTGATACTCTGGTTTTTGACACCTTTGACAACCCGCAGTGTGATAAGATTCTAGTTCTTCTGCCAATTATTTTAAGTGTTTGATCTCCGTTCACTGACAACCTCGTCAGCAGAAAGACTCTCTCCCTTCTTTCTCTCTGAACCCATTTCATAATTTTGAAGGCTTCTATCAAACGTCTTCATGGCCTCCCAAATGCAAAGACTGCAGTTGAAGGATATCTGAAAGCAACATTGAAAAAGCTCGAGAGGCTCTACGATCGACGATCAGGTGGAAAGAAAAATAGAGTTAACTTGAGTTTTCATCAGAAAGGTGGAAAGTGTATAGAGAAGATAGATCAAAATGCGGGTCAGACAGCGTCTCTGGAGAAAAAAAAAGGTAATATTTTGGGTCGAGACCCTTATTTGGAAATATGGCACTTATAGTAGCAATGTTACAAAATTTTAAGATTTTAAAAATCAAGTCTGCAATTTATCCCATCAGATAAAGCATAAACATAAGTTTAATTTGACACCTAATTCACTTTCATATCTTCAGTATTAAAAAAGTTATGGCCATTTTCATACTCGGAAATTAGCAAATTGTTCCCTATTGGTTTTCTATTGACTTAACACAAAAGTTGTGATCGAGGACAGTCAAAAGCTCATAACTTCCTTAAAATTTAAGAGAACTGAAAGAAATTTTCAGTTATTATAGATTGAAGTATTCTGAAACAAATATGAAACAATCTTACTTGGATGACCTGAAATTAAAGCATATAATTAGTTAGTTACCCAATTGTAGCCAATTACAAAATTCAATTCCTAGATCTAAACATTTATCAATTTCTTAAGAAAAAATTAAAAAAAATTTAAAGCCTAAGTGTCCAATTAACAGTCACACAATAATTCACAATATAACATGATTTTTAAATATAATTGTCATTAATTTATAGGCCAAATTGAAGGAATTCAGTGTTTAATGCCTGTAAATTAATGGCCATTTTAAACAGCTTGCGAGTGGGATTTTCTGGAACGCGATGGATTAGAATGTTGCGGTTGCGGTGAATTTAAACCCAATTTCGACAGGAAAAATTCTGCCAGTTCATATGGGGGCTAAATCACCGTTTCGCAACACGAAATATTGAGTAAAGTCCCCTAAAAAAGCAAGTGTATATGTAAAAATAAACAGCTTTCACTTACCTGTCCCCTACGTAAAATCCGTCCCCGTTGTCGGCGTTCACGGCATTAGGAGCTAATTTTTATTTTGCTGCAGCGATGAAATAGTCGGGCTATTTATTTAAAAAAATGGGCTTACCGGCAGTAGGAACGAATCTCCAAAAATAGCTCGCACTCCGATAAAAAAAAGCTCCGGATAGCAAGGGGAAAACCGCATTTTAACCCCGCCCCCCCCCCTTAAAGGCGCCAAAGTCGCGCACACGGCCAGCGGCAGAACTGCAGCGCGGCTAAAGGTAAGTTTTGTAACATGCCTACTTACAGTGTCATAGAGTCATACAGCATGGAAACGTACTTAGGCCCAACTCATCCATGCCGACCACCATGCCCCATCCAAGTTAGCCCCCTTTGCACATGCTTGGCCCTTAACCTTCTAAACCTTACCCATCAATGCACCTGTCCAAGTGTGCAGGGTTGTGTAAGGGGCTATCACTTTAAATTGGAATATATAGCAGATAATGGCACAAGTGAACAGCTGAGCATCAACACCACCAACAGTGGACAAGTTTGAGGCAAGAGCAAATCTTGGTGTCTAGGAGGGCTGCAGACTGTGAGTCAGTGGGCACGGTACTCCTCGCTTGCATCCCGCTCTGATCCCAGTCACGGCAGGGAGAAGCCTGAGATCTCCAAACCTCCTCCTTCAGACCTGGACCGAGCTGCTGGGGCAAGATCACCAGCGACCCTGCACATGCACCCTAATGGCAAGGAGCAGCGCCCCCATATGGTCATGGACTCTGTAAATGCAGTCCAGACTGCAAATGACATATGTATGTGATCTCACCCTACTGCAAGCGTTGGTATAGTCACTGCTGAACCCGAGGGGTAGAGGGGAGGAGGGGAGGAGGGGAGGAGGGGGGTGCTTCTTGCTAGCTGTGTTCCACTGCTGCAGGTTCGAGGAAGACTGAATGGTGGAGTACACTTGATGGGCTAAATATGTCACTTATGACATTAATGAATTCAGGTTCAACGCAGGACAATGGTACACAGGTAAAATCCCACTGTGATCTTATTAAATGGCAAAGTAGGTAGAAGGGCCAAAGACCTGAATCCGGGTGCTATTTTCAAGTACTTACATAAAAGAAATATCATTCACTTCTAAAGTTCCAAGAAATGTTCATTATTTCCAAATGAAGTTCCTAGAAAGTTCCAAGAAAAAACTCGGCTAAAGTTCCAAGAAATGTTGTGATCATTAGTTATTTGCACGTGTGAGCATTGTTGAACTCACTTGACCTTTAACTTGTTAATTGATTGGATCCAGTCTTGTGCAAGTGGTTCCATTGTCTTCACTAAGTGCCATGGCTGCTACTCTCAGAAGCAGCCCGCATCATTGACCTAACAGAAACCGCTTCTCCTGTCCATTCCCCAAAGCTACAGGGTGCTTGGCTGCTCATGAATGACAAGTCCATTTGTCATTCCAAGAGCAACAAAGGTGACTTCAATTGAGGCCACTTGTTTCCTGTGACTCGTCCACTCCGGGAAGTTGAATTAGATCCTGTCTAAGATGCCCTTCGCAATGTAATATATGAGGATTGGAGCTGGATGTGGGTGATAGCAGGAGAGGTAGCGGAATACACAAACAATGCATGAAGGCAAATCCACAAAAGCGGAACCAAAGATGCTAAAAAGGATGACCAAGCCCTGTGGCAACAGATAGGGTGACTGAGTTGATGTTGAATAGACCCGAGTTCGATCTTGACTACAGGTGCTGTCTGTACGGAGTTTGTACATTCTTCCCGTGACTGCTTGGATATTCTCCAAGATCTTTGGTTTCCTCCCACACTCCAAAGACGTGCAGGTTTGTAGGTTAATTGGCTTGGTGTAAATGTAAAATTGTCTCTAGTGTGTGCAGGATAGTGTTAATGTGCGGGGATCACTGGTCGGTGCGGACTCGATGGGCCGATGGGCCTGTTACTGCACTGTATCTCTAAAACTAAACTAAACTAAACTAAATGCATGTGAAAGAGATCAATGACTTGACATATACAGTGGCTTGCAAAAGTTTTCATACCCCTTGAACTTTTCCACATTTGTCATGTTACAACCGCAAACGTAAATGTATTTTATTGGGATTTTATGTGATAGACCAACACAAAGTGGTTCATAATTGTGAAGTGGAAAGAAAATGATACATGGTTTTCAAATTTTTTTACAAATAAAAAACTGAAAAGTGTGGCGTGCAAAAGTATTCAGCCCCCTTTACTCTGATACCCCTAAATAAAATCCAGTGCAACAATTGCCTTCTGAAGTCACCTAATTAGTAAATAGAGTCCACTTGTGTGTAATCTAATCTCAGTATAAATACAGCTGTTCTGTGAAGGCCTCAGAGGTTTGTTAGAGAACATTAGTGAACAAACAGCATCATGAAGCCCAAGGAACACACCAGACAGGTCAGGGATAAAGTTGTGGAGAAGTTTAAAGCAGGGTTAGGTTATAAACAAAAACCCAAGCTTTGAACAGCTCACGGAGCACTGTTCAATCCATCATCCGAAAATGGAAAGAGTATGGCACAACTCCAAACCTACCAAGACATGGCCATCCACCTAAACTGACAGGCCGGGCAAGGAGAGCATTGACCAGAGAAGCAGCCAAGAGGCCCATGGTAACTCTGGAGGAGCTGCAGAGATCCACAGCTCAGGTGGGAGAATCTGTCTACAGGATAACTATTAGTCGTGCACTCCACCAATCAGGCCTTTATGGAAGAGTGGCAAAAAGAAAGCCATTGTTGAAACAAAGCCATTAGAAGTCCTGTTTGCAGTTTGCCACAAGCCATGTGGGGGACACAGCAAACATGTGCAGGAAGGTGCCCTGGTCTGATGAGACCAAAATTGAAGTTTTTGGCCTAAATGCAAAATGCTATGTGTGGTGGAAAACTAACACTGCACATCACCCTGAACACACCATCCCCACTGTGAAACATGGTGGTGGCAGCATCATGCTGTGGGGATGCTTTTCTTCAGCAGGGACAGGGAAGCTGGTCAAAGTTGTTGGGAAGATGGATGGAGCCAAATACAGGGCAATCTTAGAAGAAAACCTGTTAGTGTCTGCAAAAGACTTGAGACTGGGGCGGAGGTTCACCTTCCAGCAGGACAACGACCCTAAACATACAGCCAGAGCTACAATGGAATGGTTTTGATCAAAGCATATTCATGTGTTAGAATGGCCCAGTCAAAGTCCAGACCTAAATCCAATTGAGAATCTCTGGCAAGACTTGAAAATTGCTGTTCACAGACGCTCTCCATCCAATCTGACTGAGCTTGAGCTATTTTGCAAAGAAGAATGGGGAAACATTTCAGTCTCTAGATGTGCAAAGCTGGTAGAGACATACCCCAAAAGACTTGCAGCTGTAATTGCAGCGAAAGGTGGTTCTACAAAGTATTGACTCAGGGGGGCTGAATACTTTTGCACGCCACACTTTACAGATTTTTATTTGTAATACAATTTGGAAACCATGTATAATTTTCCTTCCACTTCACAATTATGCACCACTTTGTGTTGGTCTATCACATAAAATCCCAATAAAATACATTTACATTTTTGGTTGTAACGTGACAAAATGTGGAAAGGTTCAAGGGGTATCAATACTTTTGCAAGCCACTGTACTTCAGGTTACAGACCTAAGAGATGATGCTCGCATCTTGTATTGAGATTCCTTTCTGCATGAGTTGCTTTGCAATTTCAGAATTGGCCTCAAAAGTTCACTTTGAATCTAATCAACTTAATGCTGAGTGGGCAGGAACTGAGAGGGAGAGATACATGCAGTAGGAGTGGAAGGAAATAAAGCAAAAGAGCAAGCTCTAAGGAGCAACAAATATGTTGATAGGAACTGGAAGCAATGGTATTGGCAGGAAAAGCTAAAAGTTGTCAATGTTTCCACCCCAACAGCCGTCGCATACAATACATAATCCTCTGACAATTTCACCACCTTCAATGGGATCCCACAACTAGTCATATTTTCCCACTCCACTATTTTTCTGCCTTCTGCAGAGACCATCCCCTCTGTAACTCTCTAGTTATCTCATCCCTTCCCACCCAAACCACCCCTTCCGCAGGTAACTTCTCCTGCAACCGCAGAAGGTGCAACACCTGTCCCCATACCTCCTCCCTCGACACTATCCAGGGATCCCGAAAGTCCTTTCAGGTTAGGCAGAGGTTCACCTCCTCCAACCACATCTACTGTATCCGTTGTTCCATTTATGGAATCTTATACACTGGCAAGACCAAACGTGGACTGGGCAAACGTTTCGCTGAACACTTTAGCTCAGTCCAGCCAAACCATCCTGTTCTCCTGGTTGCCAAACACTTTAATTCCCCTTCCTATTCCCACACTGACCTTTCTGTCCTAGGCCTCCTCCATTGTCAAAGTGAGGCCAAACACAAATTGGAGGAACAGCATCTCATATTCTGCATGGGCAGATATATTGTTTTCTCTAACTTTCAAGTAACCCTTGCATCTCCTCTCTCTCCCCATCCCTCCCCCACCCAAGTCATTGTACCAGCTTCAAAGTCGTCTTGTTGAGTCTCATTGTCTGTAACTCGTTTTCACCTAGCACTAGCTAATAATGGGCTTTTTCCTTTATCGTCGTTACTTTTTTGCATATATTTCATTCATATGTTCTATATCTCTCTACAGCACCGTCTATATCTCTCGTTTCCCTTCCCCCTGACCCTCAGTCTGAAGAAAGGTCTTGACCCGAAACGTCACCTATTCATTTTCTCCGGAGATGCTGTCTGACCCGCTGAGGTATTCCAGCTTTTTATGTCTATCTTCAACATTTCCATCTGCTGATATAGTACCTAGTGTGTGTAGGGTAGTGTTAATGTGCGAGGATCGCTGGTCGGTGCGGACTTGGTGGGCTGAAGGGCCTGTTTCTTTTTCTCTAAACTAAACTAAACTAAACTAAACTAAAGACCTGGGATTGGTTCTGACCTCGGGTGCTGACTGTGTGGAGTTCGCACATTCTCCCTGGGATCACACGTGTTTCCGCCGGAACAAATTACCATTGTTCTATCCATTCCCCCACATCTCAAAGACATGACTGTTTGCAGGTCAACTGGCATCTGTGAGTTGCACAAAGTCTGTAGGGATTAGATGCAAAAGAGGAATAACTTAAAACTAGTGTGAACAAGTTGGCATGAACTCGGTGGGTCAAAAACTATTTTCATGCCGTATGTTTCAATCAATTCAATCATGCTTTCCCTCTCTCTCCATCCCTCCCCTCCCTAGTTCTCTGACCAGTCTGACTGTCCTCCTGATTAAATGTTATCTCTGTATGCTTCATTGTCACCTTCTTCCAGCTAACAATGATCCATTCTGCATTTTCGTTGAACAGCATCCCCTTTGATGTCTCGTGTCCACACCTTAAGGGCCTGTCCTACCAGCACCCGACTCCATGCGATGAGCGCGATCAAACTAGAAGCGGGGGCCGCGCGGAGGTCGGGTGATCCCCTGTACAGGGCCGTTCCCACCAGCATGCGCCTGCATGCGGCAAGCGCGCCCAAACCGGCAGCGAGGGCCGCGCGGAGGTCGGGTGAGTGGTGCAACGCGGCGCAAAGTGAGTCGAACTTGGAGCGAAGTCTTAAGGTAAGTTCGCCAGGACAGAGAGGGGCACACAGAGAGGGGCACAGAGACACACACACAGAGGGCCACGGAGCCACACACATAGAGGGTCACGGAGGCACCTACAGGTAGGTTCACGGAGGCACGATGTCGAGGCGGTGCGTAATGCATCAAGGCGACTGCGAGCCGACAAGCCGTTGCCGCGCGGATTTTTTGAACATAGTCAGTTTTTCGGAGCCCCGCGCGATGTCGGGATGAACTCCGCACAATTCCGCACGGCTCCGGCGATCGAAGTGGGACCGGCCCCACGACGCCGGACGGCTCAAGCGACCACGTTAGGTCGCGCTCATCGCATAGAGATGCATGCTTGTAGGACAGGCTCTTTACATTTCCTTATCTCGGTGTCTCCCTCTCCCCTGACTTCAGTCTGAAGATGGGGTCTCGACCCGAAACGTCACCCATTCCTTCTACCCAGAGATGTTGCACGTCCCGCTGAGTTGCTCCAGCATTTTGTGTCTTTCTTCAATCAAAAATATGACTTTCCAGTTCTGACGAAGGGTCCTGCCCCTGAAACATCAATGTTTTCTCTTTTTCCACACATGCTGCCTGACCTGCTGAGTGTTAGCTACTATTTTTGTGTTATTTTACCAGCACTTGCAGAGCAAGAGTTGCATTCAGCAGATCTGCTTGTTTTCTCACGGGTAAAGACGCCATGACGTTGAATCAATGAAAAGCAAGTCAAGTGTGGGAGAATGTTACAAATGGATTGAAGGTTCTGTCCATAATTATTGATGGGTGTAGCCACATGCTGATTAAATTCTAATTATGAACACATTTGCTTTGATTTTTCAATGGCTTATTAGCTTTTAGTGTGAAATAATTAAAAATAAACTTTATTATTGTTGCAAAACCGTATTAAGTAATCAAAATATGTTTATTGCACTCTGAGATGGTGGCGATAATGGTTTAGATGAAGGCTTTTAGGTAGCCAAATGGATATGTAGGAAATGGGGGATATGGATTATGTCCAGGCAGATGAGATTAATTTATCTTGGCACAGACATTGTGGGCTGAAGGGCCTGCTCCTGTGCTGTACAGTTGTGCTATGTTCTATGAACAGTTCTCATGCAGTAATGTGAAAAATATACATCTTCTAGATGCGCTGGGACGCATCCTCAGTGATGTGACCTGGGGTCATCGGGTGTTTCGGGTCCCACAACATCAGACACCCTCGCCCAGGTGACCCAGCCGGGGTTGATCAGGCCCCGACTTGCATCCCAGCAGCAACCGCCCACGGATCAGCCATCTTAATAACTACTCTGCAGGGGTTGGGAGACTCTAGTGCGTGGAGGGACTGGGCTCTGTGGGATGACTCCCGGCCGGGCTCCTTCTGCGTCTCACCAGGTTCAAGGCCTGTGCGCTGCACCTCTTTCTCCATCTCCGAGCATTTCATTCTCGCCTGATGGATGTTTAGGCCACGATGGTTCATTAGGCCTTTCCGTAGCTTTGTTGGGTGTCTTGCTCACGAAAGACACGGACTGGGGTGCTAACCCAGCCTTTCCCGGGTGCCGTCTTTCCGTGCCGTCAACTGTCTCTCCAGTAGTCACCAAACTATTCTTGGTTGTCACCCAGTCTATTCCTAGGTGCCACTGGCTGAAAATATAGAGACCAGTTTTGGAAACCTGAATTTTTAGACGAATGAAGTTTCCTGATTCCAGAATCATAATTTACAGGAAATGCAGTTGAGAAAGTAAACTATGACTGTCAAATCATCACAGCCTTCTTCAATATTTTGCTGTGTTTCAGCCTGT
Organism: Raja brachyura; assembly: GCA_963514005.1. Next base: position 38,069,971 of record OY740804.1, on the reverse strand, counting down.
ACAAGATCATGATCAATCCTTTCCACTTATCCATCCTCAACCACCTCCACCAAGATCCATCTTCAGGCTGATTGTGGTTGGGTGGTTTGGGGATGGGTTGGCGATAGAAAGCAGGAAGAGAGATAGGGTGGGTTTGTTCTATGTTCTCCAGAGATGCTACCTGACCCGTTGAGTTACTCCTGCACATTGTGATGGTTTTTGTAAACCTCCATCTGCAATGGAGGTGGGGGGGGGGGGGGGGGGGGGTTGAATGGGTTGGTGGGGAGGGGTCAATTGGATCACAGGTTGTGAAAAAGCGCCCTTTATGGGTGACTATTTGCATACCGTGGCAAGGTATGCAAGCAAAGAATTTCACTGTGACTTGTCACAATAAAGTATTGAATTCAATTCAATTCAATTCAATAATTATTTGAACGTGGCAGAGCAGCACTGGAACAGTGGTGGAGGATACCGCCTGTATCGTCAGATCAGGCCAACTCCTGCCACTCCAACCCAGTGCCATGACAGGACAACGGGATTCTAAGGCCAAATTAAGACCCTATATTTAAAAAAAATTGAAACTTGAAGGATGCAAGACGATACTGGAAACGTGGTGATTCTTGTGTAATCCCCTATTCTTACATTATTTTATTTAAGTATGATTTTGCTTATATAAGCAATAAACCCTTGTTTTAATGGACCCCCTTATAATGGATCTTGGATACAGTTGTCGGACCTCCTGACCCATCCCCGGCTCCCACCGTCTCCCCGGCCATTTAGAGCCCCGGCTTCCGAACCCTTCACCCACAGCGTGAACCCTTCAACAGTCCAGTGACATGCTGTTGTTGCGGCTCACATTGTAGCCCCTGGGAACAGCGCTTCCTTTGGGCTGCCGCTGCAGACAGTCACCATGGGGCTCCCTCCCCTCTCACCTGCTGCTGTTTATTGCTTTCGGCGGTAGTTTTGTCAGCTCCCCACTCCACCGCCACCACCTCCTTCTCCTGTCGCTCAGTCCAGTCGGCCCCTTCCTTCCCCTCCCGTCACTCCCTTCTCCTTCTCCCCTGGAGTCACCGATGGACTCCACCTTGGAAGCAGCAACAAGTGAGAGAGGAGGGAGCCCCGCCGTGTCCGAGTGCGTCCTGTAGGTGGCAGCAGCCTGAAGAAAGCGCATCCCGTCAGGGGCTACAACGTGACCCAGAACAACAGCCGTGTGAACTGGTGAAGAAGGGCTCGCTGCTGCAGACCAGTGGCATCATCGCAAAGTTTTAAAGTGAAATAACACAAAGTGCTGACGTAACTCAGATGACTGAACCGTCTGAAGAAGGGTCCTGACGTTACATATCCATGTTCTCCACAGATCCTGACTTGCTGAGTTACTCCAGCACTTTGTGTCCAATGTCAATTAACCATCAACTGCAGTTCTTTGTTTCAACTGCATAACTGCATAACCTTACTCGGTTATAGCAGACAATCTGCAATCACGGACACCACTCCCCCCACTATGATTCCTTTTTACAAGGGTTTACTGTAGTTAGTTTTTTTACTGAATTGTATGCAAAAATGGAATTTCACTGTACCTAGCCGGGTGACAATAAAATACCATTGGATCATTGGACCACTGAACGCTCAACACCTTCACAGTATTTTATGATGAGAGGAAGAAGGGTTTCGGCCCAAATTGTTGCCTATTTCCTTCGCTCCATAGATGCTGCTGCACTCGCTGAGTTTCTCCAGCATATTTGTCTACCAACACATCTACTGCGTCCAGTGTTCCCTGTGTGCCTTCTGTACATCGGTGAGACCAAGTGTAGACTTGCTGACCATTTCACTGAACACTTGTGCTCGGTCCGCCACGTCTGGCGGGATCTTCAGGTTTCTAATTATTTTAGCTCTCCTTCCCATTCCCACGCTAACCTATCTGTCCCAGGCCCCCTCCATTACCAGAGTGAGGCCACGTACAAAGTGGAGGAACAGCACTTCATATTCTATTTGGAAACTTTACAACCCAATGGTATGAATGTTGAATTCTCCAATTTTAGATACCCTCTAACAATACCCCCCTATTTCTCCCCACACTTCTCACCCCTTCTGTTTTGTGCCCTACCAGGACTCCCACCTATTTCTCCCCCTCCCCTTCTCCCCTTCCCCTCCCCCCCCACCACCTACATTCCTCCGCCTGGCTTCACAATCCGCAAGTCTTCAAAATGTCTCACGCATTTGGTTTGCAGGAAGGAACTCCAGATGCTGGTTTAAATCAAAGATAGACACAAAAATGCTGGAGTAACTCTGCTGGGACAGGCAGCATCTCTTGAGAGAAGGAATGGGCAAAATTAATGGAAAGGATACTTAGAGGTATTATATATAAGCACCTGGATAAACAGGGTCTGATCAAGAACAGTCAACATGGATTTGTGCCTGGAAGGTCATGTTTGACAAACCTTCTTGAATTTTTTGAAGAGGTTACTAGGGAAATTGATGAGGGTAAAGCAGTGGATGTTGTCTACATGGATTTCAGTAAGGCCTTTGACAAGGTTCCCCATGGAAGGTTGGTTAAGAAGGTTCAATCTTTGGGTGTTAATGGCGGAGTAGCAAGATGGATTCAACAGTGGCTGAATGGGAGATGCCAGAGAGTAATGGTGGATGGCTGTTTGTCAGGGTGGAAGCCGGTGACCAGTGGGGTGCCTCAGGGATCTGTGTTGGGTCCACTGTTGTTTGTCATGTACATCAATGATCTAGATGATGGGATGGAAAATTGGATAAGTAAGTATGCAGATGATACTAAGATAGGTGGTGCTGTGGATAATGAAGTGGATTTTCAAAGTCTACAGAGAGATTTGGGCCATTTGGAAGAGTGGGCTGAAAGATGGCAGATGGAGTTTAATGCTGATAAGTGTGAGGTGCTACATCTTGGCAGGACAAATCAAAATAGGACGTACATGGTAAATGGTAGGGAATTGAGGAATGCTGTGGAACAGAGGGATCTAGGAATAACTGTGCATAGTTCCCTGAAGGTGGAATCGCATGTAGATAGGGTGGTAAAGAAAGCTTTTGGTGTGCAGGCCTTTATAAATCAGAGCATTGAATACAGGAGTAGGGAAGTAATGTTAAAATTGTACAAGGCATTGGTGAGACCAATTCTGGAGTATGGTGTACAATTTTGGTTACCTAATTGTAGGAAGGATGTCAACAAAATTGAGAGAGTACAGAGGAGATTTACTAGAATGTTGCCTGGGTTCCAGCAACTAAGTTACAGAGAAAGGTTGAACAAGTTAGGTCTTTATTCTTTGGAGCGCAGAAGGTTAAGGGGGGGACTTGATTGAGGTCTTTAAAATGATGAAAGGGATAGACAGAGTTCACGTGGATAAGCTTTTCCCATTGAGGGTAGGGAAGATTCAAACAAGAGGGCATGACATGAGAATTAAGGGACAGAAGTTTAGGGGTAACATGAGGGGGAACTTCTTTACTCAGAGAGTGGTGGCTGTGTGGAATGATCTTCCTGCAGAAGTGGTGGAGGCAGGATCGATTTTAACATTTAAAAGTAAAGTGAATAGGTATATGGACGGGAAGGGACTGGAGGGGTATGGTCTGAGTGCAGGTAGATGGGACTAGGGGAAAATAAATGGTCGGCACGGACTGGAAGGGCCGAGAAGGCCTGTTTCCGTGCTGTAATTGTTATATGGTTATATGCATGGGTGATGTTTCGGCTTCTCCAGTCTGAAGACAGTCTTGACCTGAAACGTCACCCACACTGACCATCGAACAGCTGTTCACACGAGTTCTATGCTGCCCCACTGTTACATCCACTCACTACGCACTAGGGGCATTTCGCAGAGACCAATTATCCTGGAAATCTGCACGTCAAACGTCAAGAGAGTCAATAGTGTTTTATTGTCATGTGTCCCAGATACAACAATGACATTCTTACTTGCTGCAGCACAACTGACTATGTAATCATAGTACACTGTAAACAATATAATAAATGGGAGAGAATCAAAAGTTCAGTGTGTGTGTGTGTATATGCAGATACTCACAACTAGACATATATGTATATTTAAAAAAAAAATATATATATATATATACACACACATGTGCACACAGGTACACACAAAAAAACAAACAATAATAGTGCAATAATAACAATAATAGCTGTGTAGTCAGGGCTTATTTGAGTTTGTAGTGTTTAATAGCCTGTAGGGAAGAAGCGGTTCCTGAACGTGGATGTTACAGTACACTGAGGGACCAGGACTAAGAGGAAGCTTGTTGGTCAGGATTTCAGAAAATATTGCCCAGGATTCTGAAACGATTGGTAGCCACTGACCCTGTCCCAACCTGGTCTGCTCTTCTTTCACCCTGACCTACTGTTTAGCTCTATGCACTTGTCTGCTGGTATCCTCAAAACCAGGTTTCATCCAATTCTGTCTGGCCTTGGCTCTTGTCTGATCCTTTTCCGCCCTATCCTCATGATTACTCCTTTATTCTGTTCCGTCTCTCCTGGTGCTGTCCCATCCCACCCCTCCCATGGTCCTTACATTGCCCACATCGTGTATCTTAACCCTATGCAATTTCCAATCCTCTTGTTGGATCAAATGCCTTGGAATACCCTTTAAATTGCCCACTACACCTATTACTGATCCTGCTTGTTCCCCACAATGTTTTGTTACTTCAATAGCAGAATGCGATCTGGTCTCCGCACAACACGAGTTCATTCTTCTGAATAAAATAAATTGTTGACCCTGCAAAGAAGTCCCACAGAGACTGAGCTCCCAATATATTCACAGGAAACTCTCATGACAGAAATACAAGCCTGATCCCATTAGCCATTTACTGCCTTGCTCTCTACATGCCAAAGATTGTATGTCTGATTCATTTTTCTTAACATAGCAATATTGTTGAAATATTGACACAGTAGGTAGGAACAAGTCATTCGTCACTGGTGATTAGTTTAGCTTAGTTTAGTTTAGAGTTGCAGCGCAGAAACGGGAAACGGATAATCTCAGAGAAAACCCACGCAGGTCACAGGGAGAACATACACACTCCATACAGACAGAACCCATAGTCAGGATCGAACCCGGGTCTCTGGCGCTGTAAGGTGGTAACTCCTCCGTTATGCCACCATGCCGCCCATTTGATCTGTCAAATTTTGTTGCAGACTATCTCTTCCTAATGTGACACAGTTCAGTGCTGGTGTAAATACATTTTTGGTCTCAATGTAAGTGAAGGGGGCAGATTCAGACTTCCAGAAGGAACAACAGTCCGACACACTCCATCATTTGCCTGTTACGGGTCCTTACATGCTAGCCATTTTATGTGGAGCACAGGGTATCTGAGAAAATGGAGGCCACAATTTTACTGCTGGGATCGGACAACTGGGAGGTTCCACATCACGTAAGCACAAAACAGTCTGAGTGGTAAATGTCATCTAAATTTAACTAAAGGGCCTGTTCTACTTGAGCGTCATTTGCGCGTCATGCAGGTGGCGCGCGAAGATTTCATGAAGCACAAAATCCTGGGGCACCGCTCGCGACCACACGTCACTGCCTACGCCAGCACGCCTCACCACGTGTCTAATGCACGCCATGTGCGCGTCACGTATCAGATTCAGACTTCCAGAAGGAACAACAGTCCGACACACCTTTACACAAATTATGTCGCGTAAATGACATGCAAATGACGCCCAAGTGGGACAGGCCCTTAAGATATCACTGTCATCTTCATTGAAAACTTTTACCCGTCTGTCAAAATGAAGGAGCAGGTTTTGTCTTCTGCTTGGTCAGGGCTGAGATTTATGCTTCACACAGTCTAGTGTGGAAATCATGTCAGATTGGAAACTAGTCACCAAGGACTAACATTCAGGTGAAGCAAGCAATTAGGAAAGCAGATTGTATGCTGGTATTTGTTGCTGGAGGATATGGGGACAAGAGTAAAGACAGGTTATTGTAAGTATTGTTGGCCCTGCGAACGTGTATACCTTTTTGTTTCCCTTACTGAAAAATTATACACTTGCTGTAGAAGAAGTGTAATGAACCCTGGTGAGCATGCAACTAAAAATTTTCTTTGTACCTCGGTACACGTGACAATAAACTAAACTGAAACTGAAAGATTCACCAGACAGCTTCATGGAGTGGCTGTGCATGGTGAGCGTAGGGGCGGTTGCTGTACTCTAAAATGGGGTTAGGAGGGAAAGATAGATTAGCCATGATTGAATGGCGGAGTAGACTTAATGGGCTGAATGGCTAATTCTGCTCCATCACTTATGACTTTATAAAAATTTAGAAGAACGAGACCAAATTTCAATGAAACTTACAAAATTCTAGCAGGATTGGAAGGTGTTTCACCGAGCTTCGGACTCTAAAATGAAGGGTCCTAGTCTCACACTAAAGGGGAGGTAATTAGGACTGAGACAAGGAAGAATTTCTTCATTCAAGAAAGTGGAACGTCTCTGCAATTCTCAGCCTCAGATCTCAATCATATTCATTGAAAAAAAGTCAAATGATTGATGGATTTCTGAAAAGCAAGAAAATCAATGGATAAGAGGCGGTGCTGAGATAGAGCATCAGATGTGAACTTGATGAGTAGCAGAACAAGCTCAAAGGGCTGATGGTCTCCACATTCCTCTCTCTCCCTCCCTCTATTCTCCTCTCCAACCAAAACAATTCTGTGATCTCTTGTGTTCTTCTGATTCAGGCATTGTGGTTTATTGGTACTTGCACTGGCAGTGGCACTGTTTGCCAAATCTTCACCCTCCTTTCCTTCATTCTTATCACTACTTTCCTTTAAAATACTACTCAAACAAAGCACTTTAGCAGTGTTGGTCACGTCTCCTTACATCACTTTAACTAGTTTGGCATCAACTGAACGCTGCCCAGACCATCACACAAACCAGCCTCCCCTTCCATTGTCTCCCTTTATACCTCAACAAGGCAAGCAGCATAATTAACGATCAGTCGCACCCTGGACACTCCCTCTTCTCCCCTCTCCATCGGGCAAAAGGTCCAGAAACACACACCCCCTGATTCGGGACATTTTCTTCCCAGCTGTTATCAGGAAACTGAACCATCCTTCGGCAACTGGAGAGCAGTCCTGAACTATTATCTACCTCATTGGTGACCCTCGGACTATCTTTTATCGGAGTTTATTGGCTTTATCATGCACTAAACATTATCCCTTATCATGTATCTTTACACTGTGAATGGCTTGATTGTAATCATGTATTGTCTTTCCACTGACTGTATATCACGCTACAAAAGCTTTTCACTGTACCTCGGTACACATGACAATAAACTAAACTGAAACGGCATCTTTTGATTGATGATCCATGGTTATAAACATCAGTTTATATATTAAGGAGCAGTATAAAAACGCTATTGTGTTGTTGGATATTTAGATCAGATGCTTTGAAGAAATGATCTGAGTTTTGAAAAGAATTGCAGCCAGATTTTAGAACCCAAACGGATAGAAGTCACAGAACGCGAACTCTACTGCCTGTCAAGACATTGTTGTTTTTGCAAAGGTTCGATACTCTTGTAAAACAGGCCTGTTAGATTGTGAGCATGAAACATTGATCTTTCACAATGCATAACAAGGCATGACATGAAACAAAGAATTCCCCGGACCAGCCAGATCTGGTGAGAAACCTGTTGCGATGTGTTTGACAAATTGTCTTGTGTAAGCGGAGATTTGAAACGAGGCAACATTGCCTCAGAGCATGTTGTGCGTGTTGAGTAGAATTGAACCTTTCAGTCACTGTGGACAGTTGACAGCTGCTTGTGTCTCATCGACACTCCAGTCTCTCTCACTCTTGCAAGTTGCATCACCTGCCCTTTTATTGTGGTTTTACAATTTGAAGCTTTGATTGAGGAGTTGTCTGCTGCTTCCAAAGTCCCAGTACCTGATGTGACAGAAGTTAGACACAAAAAGCTGGAGTAACTCAGCGGGACGGGCAGCATCTCTGGAGAGAAGGAATGGGTGACGTTTCAGGTCGAGATGTGACATCTTTGCTGTTCCCACTGTCTCTCCTGATGGTGCCTATTCTTACAGGGGGTCCTATCAATGTTCAGGATTACCATGAGAGAGACGGGTGACAGGAAGTTGGGACAGATCTTCCAAAGAGTCAGCGGTGGTACGAAGGACCAACTATCCTCCCACTGTGGCGTAAAATGGTGCAACTCGTTTTTCCACAGCCATCTGTAGTCCTGATTGTGGTGGTGAATATGTGTGTCGGGGGGGGAGGGGGAAGCAAGCTGGAAGGGAGAAATAGAAAGGCAGGGCAAAGCCTGGCAGGTAATTGGGAGCTTCTTCTTCTTCTTCTTCTTCTTCTATGTTTTACTTGTGTTGGGTGAGTGCAGAGCGCTGGATGATGTCTCCATTAGAACTACATAGCTCTTTCCCAGTAGTGGTGTGGGATATATTGGCATCAGAACAAGCTGGTGGAGCATTGGCCCATCTTCACATTCAAGAAGTACGCTCACAACATCAGATCGTACTGTTCTTCTTTCAGTCATTTGATGCCATCCCACACCAGAGACTGCTTCGGAAGCTTGACTTCTACGGTATTCGTTCCAACACGAAACGATGGATTTCCAGTTACCTGACAAAACGTCTTCAGCGCGTGTGTGTGAACGGAAAGAGCTCCAATTGGCACCCAGTGTTGAGTGGTACACCCCAGGGCACAGTACTTGGCCCACACCTATTTTTGCTTTACATCAATGACATCCATGAAAAAGTCGCAAGTACGACCAGACTATTCGCTGATGATTGTTTGCTGTACCGTCCAATTAAGTCAGCTGATGATGAAGATGCTCTCCAAAAGGATCTCGATACTATGGTCGAGTGGTCACAACAATGGGGCATGCAGTTCAACCCTTCCAAATGTGAAACCATGCGTGTCACCAGAAAGAGGAATCCAGGCGTCACATCTTACAACATACTTGGTGTCACCCTTGAAGAATCCAAACAAACCAAGTATCTTGGCATCAAATTGCAGAATGATCTACGTTGGAATGGTCAGACTCATCATGTAACAGTGAAAGCAACAGGTGTCCTAAACTTCCTGAGGCGCAACTTCCATCATTGTTCAGCTTCTGTCAAGGAGAAGCTGTATTTCACCCTCGTTAGACCTCATCTGGACTACGCAGTTGCAGCTTGGGACCCATACACAGATAAAAACATTTCATCCATCGAACGTGTCCAAAGACAGGCCGCTCGATTTGTTACTAACACCTACGCGAGAGAAGCGAGTGTCACCAAACTTCTGAATTCTCTGGGGTGGAACCCTCTCCAAGACAGACGTGAAGCTCACCGTTTGACCTGTTTTTACAAAATGGTCAGCTAGACATAGATCACAAGACCTACACCAACCCCTAACCAATTAGGAGCAGACGAGGGCATTCGATCCAATTTGTGGTCCCAGCCTGAAAGCAGATGTGTACAGCAATTCGTTCTTTCCACGCACTATTAAAGCATGGAATAGTGGCTCCACCAAGCCACGGTTGCCCAGCCAGATGCAACTAAAGTTAAAGTGGCACTTTCTTCCCAATAACCCTCTCTGGCTAAACCCCTCCCTTCACCACCTCCAGTTTAAATTCCAGTTGGAATATTTTGGAGGACCAAGTAACCAAGAACCAAGTCTATTTCTGCCATTGAGGAATTCCATGTTTCCTTAAACCAAACTATTTAACAGCAAGAAAGGAAGTGTGCACAGATTGGTGACATCATTTACGCATCACGACGTACAACACACGCATGGTGCGCATTACGTGCGCATGGTGCGTGGTGACATAGGCAGTGACACGCGGTCCCACATGGCGCCCCAGGATTTTGGGATTCACAAAATCTTCGCGCGCCATCTGCGTGACGTGCAAATGACGCCCACGTGGGACAGACCCTTTATCCATTGTTTTCAGGTCCAGCGATCAGTGCTCAGGAGGAGGAGCAATGTTTGAGCTGAGTGAAAACGGGCTAAATTATGAACATAGTATTTTGAGTGCAATTGTATGGAGATTGCCTGCCTGCCTGCTGAGATGTACCTCAGTCATCATTCTTCATCTGTGACTGGAATATACTTAAACTGAGAGATACGTAAAGGATGGCACGAGGTGGGAAAGTCACTTTCAGATCTCTTCCCTACCTCATCTGAGGCCAAAGATGGACACAAAATGCTGGGGGAACTCAGCGGGTCAGACAAAATCACTGGGGAAAAGGAATAGGTGACGTTTCGGGTCGAGACCCTTCTTCAGACTGAGAGTCAAGGGAAAGGGAAACAAGAGATATAGATGGTGATGTGGAGTGATATAGACCAAATGAATTAAATATATGCAAAGAAGTGAGGCCAATATGTACATCTTACACAAGAGCATATATATGTAAACATGCAAAGCCACATACACACACTCAGAAAAACAGAGCTCATGCTTGTACACATGCATGAACATATACATGTATACATTGCCATGCACACGCATACATGCACAATGCACGTGTACGGATACACAACAAAAACATAGCAAGCTGCAGACAAACGTAACACGGATGCACTTGTGCTGAGTAAAGGCTGCAAGTAAAGTGTAAAGGAACTAATTGAAGACCAATTAAACTGCAGATCATCTGGGGAGAATAGAGTGCTGGCTCCTGAAGGAAGGCATCCAATTTCACCTGCGTGAGACTGTCCCTTGTTAAACTAGATCCCAGGGGAGAGAACTTCACAGCAGCAAATAATGAGTTCAGTGGCGATCTGAAGTTACATCTACATCAATAAACCAACTCATTTATACAAGAAAAGAAGATTTTAAATTGAGTAAGAATCAATGTCAAATAATTTGTGACGCTGTATGTATCTATAGGCATGGGCTGAGGGGACAGACCCTAGCAAAGGTATTTAGGGTTATATTTCATCATTTAAACTACAATTAAATTGTGTTATTCGACTCTTGCAGGGCATCCATGCATAAATACTGTGTTCATCAGTAATTTTAGCATTTAATTAATTGCAACCTTTACAGGATAATTCTCATGATAACCCCAAAGACCAAATGCAAAACAATCGGCAGAGGTGAACGTGTTTTTGAGTCATCATTAGGACACGGGCCAATTGGTTATTTTCCACCTGGAAACAAAGGCGAATGATTAACCTCTTGCTTCATAAAAAGGTACTGGTATTTCCAGAAAGACCTTTTTGAAGCTTGTCTTTTAACTGAACCATTCTAGGTACATGAATGTGCTTTTTCACACAGTGGAATCCCACCGATAGCAAAGTAGATAACTTGGAAATTAATAAAACGGAAGAATCTCAAAATCTGAAAAAAACCCAGAAAGTGCTGGGAAAACACCAGTCTCATCCGTGTCAATCCCTCTTCTCCCCTCTGCCATCAGGCAAGATGTACAGAAGTTTGAACACACTTACTTCCGGATTTAAAGACAGTTTCTTCCCATCTGTTACTGTCCTCTCACCAGCGGCCCCAGCCTCCCATCTATCCATTGGAGATAGACACAAAATGCTGGAGTAACTCAGCGGGACAGGCAGCATCTCTGGAGAGAAGGAATGGGTGACGTTTCGGGTCGAGACCCTTTTCCTACACTATTCATTGGAGACTTTTGAACAATCTTTAATCGGACTTTAATGCACTTTATCTTGCACAAAATGTTGTATCCTTTATCCTTCATCTGTACTTTCGGCACCGCTTGATTATAACCATGTGCAGTATTTTTTTTGACTGAATAGCATGCAACATCACCTTTTCACTATACCTTGGAACATGTGACAATAACAATAACCTAAACTAAACTAACTAAATAACCTTCTACGACCAGGTACGTAGAATTAGCGACTAGTGGAATCAAGGGATTTGGGGAAAAGGCAGGCACAGGTTGCTGAATGTGGATTGGGAAGGCTGGGCGATCGTTTTGCCGAACACCTCCGCTCGGTCCGCAATAACCAACCCGACCTCCCGGTGGCTCAGCACTTCAACTCCCCCTCCCATTCCGTATCCGACCTCTCGATTCTGGGCCTCCTCCACAGCCAGAGTGAGCAACACTGCAAGTTGGAGGAACAGCACCTCATATTCCGCTTGTGGAGTCTGCATCCTCTGGGCTTAAACATTGAATTTTCTCAATTCTGTTAACCCTGGCTGCCTCCTCCCCTTCCCACCTCTCCCTCAGCCCTCGGGCCCTGGCATTCCTTATCTCTCTATCTCTCCCCACCCAAGTCGCACTAGCTTCTCATTTTCGCACTACAAACAGCTTACAATGGCCTGTTTCCTATCGACGCCTATGTCCCTCGATTCTCCAGCATCTGCAGTTCCTTCTTTAATACTGAATGTGGATGATCAGCCATGATCGCAATGAATGGTGGTGCAGGCTCAAAGGGCCAAATGGCCTCCTCCTGCACATATTTTCTATGTTTCTATGTTTCTAACTGCAAACTTTGATCTGATCTGTTATCGCTTATCTTTATCTATTGCAGGTAGTTTCTGATGTTGGAATTTCTCCCAGTTTGCCACCTCATTTTCAGCTAATGCCTGATGCAGATCCCAGCTTGCCCAAATGCACTGTCACTTAATCAGGGTTTATTCCCAGCTCGATTGTAGTTGTGGAGAGTGGGATTATGGTGGAGTTTATTTCTGCTCATGGTGGTGCCAATCGATACAGAGAAGATTTTCTTCATTATGAATTTGGAATTTTACTTCGGAGTCACGTGAGTGATTCCGTGAAGAACCCCGCCAGTTCACATGCGCGTCAGTTACATCAGCCGCATTGGCGCAAGCACTGGACGGGCAGGGCATAGCTCCTGCCGGCGGTAAGTTATACCTAGAAGGTAAGTTTCTTTTACTTACCAGGGGTTTTTGTTCAAGCAGGAGCCTCTCTTCACAAAGGTTTCCTGCCAGATTTATCGCAGAGCCCGATGCGTGAGCCGGCTATGGGTTGTGGGGAAACCCCGGTCCGACCAAGGAAGCGGATAGCTGGTAAAAGATTGGGTTTTGAGATAAGTAGCCACTGACAAGGGAGTCAGTGTCTTCCAGCCTGCGGGGATGCCGTGGAGTGGCAAGTAAGTAACGCCAGAGTCACTGACAGTTCGGTCAGCGGCTCACTGACACGTTGGTCCCCAGGCAGGGAGTAAAATTGGTGGAGGAGAGGACTCGTTCAGCCCTATTGGACTTGGGTGAGTCGGGCTGCAAGGGGTTTCTCTCCAATAATAACGGTAATTTTTGCATATATGCTGTAGTACTTTTAACCCTTCACAGGTAAAGCTCTACACTACAAAGTTAAATTAGTGAGACTACACTGTAATAGCGCGAGCCTATGGGACAGGCCACGCCAGCAGCGCCTGGGATAGGGCTGCTTCATGTGAAAAAGCGCCGGCCTACGGGAGAGCCACGCCAGCAGTGCCTTAGACAGGGCTGCTTCATGTGTGAAAGCGCCGGCCTCTACAAGAGGCGGCACTGGCAACGCCTGGGTCAGGGTTGCTCAAGGTAACACATAGGTCGGCTAGGCCCACGGAGTCGGGGGAAGTTTCCCCACCGGGGCTGGATAGCAAAATAATAGGCCCACGGAATCGGGGAAAGATTCCCCACCGGGGCTGGATAGTGCGTTTTAATGACAATCCCAAATGCAGCAACTATTGCATACAGTGCTCCAGCAGGGCACACTCCAGCAGGAGGAGTGTCAGTGCCACCCTGAACAAAAGGCGCCAGCAGCACCTGGTAGAGGGCTGCTTGATAGGACCCTCATGGATGATGAGGCGCGTGCCATGGGTCATCTTATTTCTGACCGTGACTCTGATGGTAAGGTTGAGCCAGATGTTCCATCTCTGCAGGTCGCACCAGCAGCGCCAGTTGACAGAGCTGCTACAGGTCTCCATCTTGGAGGCGGAGACCAAGACGGGTCAGTATCCTGCTGACGCTGAGTCTCAGGGTATGGCCGTGGGGCATACCCCAAGGGATGAAGGGCACATGTCAGAGATACGCTTTCCTGACAACAAAGTTGCCATCCCAGCAGAATGTTCCATCCTGGTACAGGTCCAATGGGGCCGTATCAGGGCAGGTATCCTGCGGCCTGTGACAGCGCCTGTTTAGGGCTGCCTACGAATTTCCCTCTCTAAGGAGGGGAGTGTGAAAGGGCAAGATGTCACTGACTCCAGGCTCTAAAGAGGTCGATGGCACATACTGGAGCACATATGTGCCGGCAGTGAACAGCGCCAACAAGGGGATGTGAGAGCCAGCCACTGAATCTGTTATTCAGGTAAGGCCTATTCAACAGGGGTAAAAACCTGGCAGACAGATCATTTAAGGCCAACGGCCGGCAAAGGTTCATCGTTTCAGAACGCACTTCAGGCGCTCATCGGCAGTAAGCGGTGCACTGGAGCTGGCGACAGCATGACAGCTCGGCAGAAGTTCCAAGCACCCCACCAGCCCTACTCAACAAGGTGGGTCTGGCACTTCCGAAACATGGGTAAGTGCACCACTCACAAGTTGTAATATTTACACTTATTTGTACAACACACAAAGGATTAAAAACATCTGCTTAGAGGCACAGTACTAACATTCCAAGCAAGTTTGGGATTACGGCCAGGGTTGGCTTTCAAGATTGGCTTGGAATTCGGGCCAGGATTTTCATGCAAAGCACTCATAGAATAATGGCAGGAGTGGCCTGTTCATTTGTGAACAGAAAAATGGAGAGTGTCGGGCATATGAATGTGAAAACATCTTTCCTGACTAACAACAGATTTATAAGGGTCTCAAAGATCCATTCTATGCAGTTCCCATTACAGAGGTTATCAAAAACAATATAACTGTACTAATAACAGTAAAACATTGCTAAATGGGATAAACTGTTTGTTGTTCATTGGGATTTACCTTTAACTATTAATTAGCCTATGACTCCACCCTGTGGCAAGAGATTGGAGTTAATAGCAACCTGTTATAAAACTGACTTCTGTTTCATCAATAGTAATTGGCAATATAGTAGCTGTTTTTAACTGTACAAATCAAGGAACTGATATCATGCAAAGTAGTAACCTCTCAAAGGACATGTAGATCATTGTTAACAACCTTATGTTATTATCAGCTGAAGCTACCTCAGTCACAATGATGAACAAACAGTATTCAGCATTGCTCCAGTAGTTTAGTCGGTCGATGCTAAGAGCTCTAAGGTGAGAAGTTCTGAATACCTTCTCAAGTCAAAGTCAAAGTATCTTTTATTGTCATTCAGACCTTTCGGTCGGAACAAAATTTTGTTGCCTTGCAGTCATACATATAATAAAAATTAAAAAAACACACACAATAAACATGAATTTAGCATCCACCACAGTGAGTTCACCCAGGCACCTCCTCACTGTGATGGAAGCCAAAAGTCTTAAAGTCTTTGTCTTCTTCCCTCCTTGTTCTCCCTCTGTGCTGAGGCAATCCAGGCCTCCGATGTTGTCATCCACTAGGCCCGCGGCCGAGCCTCCGAAGCCGAGCTGCCGCCACTGCTGGAACGCTGGAGCCCCGCCACAGCTCTGAAGCTGGGTCTGCTACCGGAACGCTGGAACGCCACAGCTCTGAAGCCGGGCCCACTGCTGGAATGCCACACCCACAGCTCTGAAGCCGGGTCCGCCACCGCCGATGGAACGCTGGAACGCCGCCACAGCTCTGAAGCCGCATCGCTGCTGGAACGCCACAGCTGGAATGCTGGAACACCACAGCTCTGAAGCCGGGTCACCGTCGCCGCTGAACACTGGAACGCTGCCACAGCTCCGAGGCCGCCAGCTCTGCCATTACGCCTCAGCACAGACAGAGACGGTGACGGGGACACGAAAAGAAAAATCGCATCCCCCCGAAGGGAGAGACTAAAATCTTGTTTCTCCCACACATACACAGCCTAATAAACTAAAATTTAACTAAAACAGACATAAGAAAACAAAAAGAAAAGGAAAAACAGACGGACTGCAGGCGAGCCGCAGCTTCCAGGCAGCGCCGCCACTTCCGGAATCTCTATTTGGAGGTAGCAGAGATTTGCATGAGTTGCCAATTCTTCAGTAGTTGGTATCAACTAAATATATACACTAGATGCACCCCATGGATAAAGGGCTATTGAGCAAATATACATGCTCAAGTTGCTACGCTACGATGGTGGCATATGTTAGTCACATGGCAATTAAGTAAAAGTATCCTGTAATAATTTACCTAATCCTCTGCCACTGATGTATCATCAAGTTCAGATCGATGATAACGCAAAATAGGTATTGGATCTCAAAGTATTATGAAAGTATGGTTCAATGGTACATCGAATTATCGTTTATTCACTGCTTGCAAAACTATGTGGCAAAACAGTGCGGAGAATACATTCTCGCTACAAAAAGGAGGAATGTTTTGTTTATGTCTTCCTCCATTTTGCCTCATTAATCAGGTCTTGAAACAGTCAGCAAGACATCGCTTTAGGTTTTCGTACTGTCTGACTGGTTAAGCAGCCATATTGCCTGCTTTCATCAGGCATAATAATACAACCATATACGGTTATTCTAAAAAATGAAGGCTTTGCTGGTTCAAACTGTGGTTCGGGAAACAAGCCATTGCGTAACAAAACAGTTATTGACTTACACATTCTGAATGGATTGCCTTACGGCTCAGGTTGTCACATCAATCCATGAATGTGCTCACTTCAGAGTGCAGGGACAGCACCAAAAGAGCAGTACATTCCTATTGAGGGGATCGGAAGCAGTTGTTCAATGGTAATGTTACATGTAATATGGCACAGATTACTGGCATCTTCCAGTACGTTCTTAAATGGTCTTTGACAATAATTCAGTTATAGTCACTACATCTGCAGCAAACGGGAACCACTCTGTTTGGGTTCAACCCCGGATATCGAGTTGTAAAAGAGATCTTGGCACAAGTTCTCCCGCTACAAGTATATGCAGTTCGGATATTGAAAATGTGTTAACAATACTTCACCAGGGGCGTTCCGCTACATCCTTAGGCATGACACTAGTATCAGTACAATGAGGGCAAACATTGCAAGCGCTGTGGCTAGATAGGATGGAATTGGCTGCAGGTACCATTACATTTTACATTCTGATCTACACAAGCAGAGCAGACCAGGGGTGGCAGGATTTAAGATCATATTTCGGATACCCCTCGGTCTCACGTCTATGTGGGAGGGCAGGCTTACTATATTATATCAAGGCCATCAGAATCCTAAGAAGTGTGGAATGAGCATTGTTTATTAAGTGACAAACAACCACACAAGGAAAGGTCGGTTCAGACTATTTCAAGGTGGCAACACTGACGATTGTACATCTCATTCCACCAGGGCAGCATCAACGTCAGCGGCCAGGGCAATGGACGTTCCCATCGACCATATCCTCGCGACCGCAGGATGCTCAACTGAATTGATTTTTAATTTTTTTTACCATGGGCCGGTTACTGACCCGGGCTATTTGCCCATTCTGTTTTGCGTCCACTTTAGCCTCCCCTGAGGTAGAGGGGTTGCTATTAATTTATTTATTAATGTAAACCATTAATACATTTGAATCAATGTGCATTTTTGATTTTTGATTATTTACTCATCCTGAGTCAATCGATGCAGTGAACGCCGGGATTTGAATCTGCGGCATGAAATCACAGAGCTTCGAACCCTTCACGGAATCACTCACGTGATTCCGAAGTAAAATAGTAAGATTAAATGAGAACTTGCCAGTTTGAAGTTTGATCTTTATTTTGTGAGGAGTTACGTTGGTGATTACGTGCCCTCCGCTCCCAACCCTCTCTCACAAAGGTTATCTGGTAGTTCTCAAATCTTACTATGTTAACTTCGATTTTGTTATCTGTGATTTCATACCGCTGCTTAGAAGATTGACGCGCATGCGAACTGGTGGGGTTCTTCACGTAATCACCTCTGTAACTCCTCACAAAATAAAGATCAAAGTTCGAACTGGTAAGTTCTCATTTAATCTTACTATTATAACTTTGACAGGATTGTGCAATGGTCAATAGTACTGACACTCCCATGTTATTGAAACATAGAAACATAGGAAATAGGTGCAGGAGGAGGCCATTCGCCCCATCGAGCCAGCACCACCATTCAATTTTATCATGGCTGATAATCCGAAATCAGTACTCCGTTCCTGCCTTCTCCCCATATCCCTTGATTCCGTTAGCCCTAAGGGCAAAATCTCTCACTCTAGACAACATCCAGTGAAGGTAAGGAGTTTAGAGGTTTAACATAGAAACATAGAAACATAGAAATTAGGTGCAGGAGTAGGCCATTCGGCCCTTCGAGCCTGCACCGCCATTCAATGTGATCATGGCTGATCATCCAACTCAGTATCCCGTACCTGCCTTCTCTCCATACCCCCTGATCCCTTTAGCCACAAGTGCCACATCTAACGCCCTCTTAAATATAGCCAATGAACCGGCCTCAACTACCTTCTGTGGCAGAGAATTCCAGAGACTCACCACTCTTTGCTCACAGCTTGCACAGTCTTCATGGTACTAGGAAGCCAATTAAGGCTTACACCACAGCTTATTCACTACCTCATTCATGCCTCGTTTAACCTTGCACAGCTAAATGTTATTTGTAATTGAATGAGCCCATGTTGTTGTTTCTTTGTAGTATGTTGGCGCAGTGGTTAACTTACTGGACCTGCAAGCAGAGTTCTTGACCAGATTGATTCAGAACATGAGTTTGATTCCCACCATTAAAGCAGGGGAATTGAAATTCAAGTAAGTAAATGCATTTGGAATTTCAAAATAAAACACCATTGGATTTGTGTAAAATTCTGTTCTGCCATCCACACGGAAATACATAGATCACACAGAGAAGTACAGCAACGATCAGGCCCTTTGGCCCACAACATCGGTTCTAAGCACCCACCACTCTCTGTGGATAAGATTACATGTGGATAAGAGTAAATGTGATCTGCACATTTCACAAGTTCACAAGTTACAGGTGTAGAATTAGGCCATTTGGCCCATCGAGTCCTTCCACCATTCAATCACGGCTGATCTCTGCCTCCTAATCCCATTTTTCTGCCTTCTCCCCATAACCCTCGACACCCGTTCTAATCAAGAATTTATCTATCTCTGCCTTAAAAATATCCACTGATTTGGCCTCTATTCCCCTCTGTGGCAATGAGTTTCACAGATTAACTACCGTCTAACTAAAGAAGTTCTTGCTCACCTCCTTTCTAAAAGAGCGCCCTTTAACACTGAGGCTATGACCTCTGGTCCTAGACTCTCCCACCAGTGGAAACATCCTTTCCACATCCATGCCTTTGATTATTCTCTTGAAATATCTCTTTTACACTTATCTTTTAAATTTTCCCACTCAACTTAAAGCTATTTTCTCTAGTATTTGACATTTCCATCCTAGGAAATAGATTCTGACTGACTATCTCTCTCATAATTGTATACATTTCTATAAGGTTTCGATACATTTCTCCTCAGCCCCTCAGCTCCAGGGAAAACAATTCACATTTGCCGAACTTCCCTCTTATAGCTAATACACTCTTCTGCACCTTCTCCAAAACCTTCACGTTCTTCCTGTAATGGGGCGACTGAAACTGTATGCAATACGCCAAACATGGCCTAAACACTTTTTGTTTAAACTGCTAGAGAATTTCCTGCCATCCCTGCTCAATCTGACCCCAATGTGGTCCCAGACCCATCAATGCGAATGACTTTTAACTGCTGCCATGATTCAGGGACAATTACAGTAGGAATGGCAGCATTGTCAGTGGCATCTGCATCCTGTGGATAAGAACACGGTGAATAAGTGTGGGTAGGAGAGGATGATTTTGTAGGTAAGCAGTGTTTCATCAGAGCGGAGGCTCCAGATATAACAGTTAGTACCAGCCTCAAGAACAGCAGGAATGGCCGGTTCTGATAAAGACAGGGAAAGTGTGTTACCTGAAGCTATCAAGTTCAATATTTAGTCCAGCAGGCTTCAGAATGCCCAGACAGTTCATAAGGTCATGTGATAGGGGCAGAATTAGGCCATTCGGCCCATCAAGTCATCTCTGCCATTCAATCATTTCTAATCTATTGTATAGTAATTGTATTCTAATTAATTTATTAGCCATTATTGCAACATACAAGGAATCTATCTCTCCCTCTCAACCCCATTCTCCTGCCTTATCCCCATATCCCCTGACACCTATACTAAGCAAGAATCTATCTACCTTAAAAATACTCATTGACTTGGCCTCCACAGCGTTCTGTGGCAATTAATTCCACAGAGTCACCACCCTCTGACTAAAGAAACACCTCCTCATCTCTTTCCTAAAGGAACATCCTTTAATTGTGAGGCTATTACCTCTAGTTCTAAACTCCCACAGGTGGGGTGCTGTTGGATCATTCTAAACTTTTGGTTATTTCATCTCCTTCAACCTGCATTTTATCACAGATTATCTTTTTAAATTCCTTTCTACCATTTTGATGCTCGCTAAATCTCTAACCTCTTCCACTTTAGATAAAGGATTCACAATCTGAGATAGCGTGTGTTTTATTTTTGCAACAAATGCTGCTTGTCCTAGCCAATATCTCTGTATTTTTCTGTCATTACATTCATGTACTCGAGGTATGATTGAAAAACAGTATCTCATTCTATTATATCGTCAATGACCTGATCAAAGGAGTAGGAATAGACCGTTCTGCGCGTTGAACATGTCCTGTCATTCTATTCGATCATCTCTGGCTTGTGCCTCAACTCTATCTTTCTGCCTTTGCTCCATGTCCCTTGATACCCTTATATAACATAATCAATCGATTTCAGGCTTGAAAGATTGTGGAGAGAGTTGCAGATTTTGCGAGAGAGTGCTTCTTGCTTAACTCTTTAACAGCCTGATTCTAATTTTACAACTGTGCTCCCTTGCTCTGGATTCGTCCTCCAGAGAGCAAATACTGTTCTATCAAATCCCTTAATAATTAAAAAAAAACCTACTAGTCCGCCTCTTAGCCTTCGAGTCTCGAGGGAATACAAAAGAAGCTCATGCATTTATTTTTACTATTTAACACTAAGTGTCAGTTTTATTCTCCAAAGCTCCAATATATCCTTGATAAATTCCACAGCTTATAACTGAATGAAATGCATCATATGGCTTTAGCCTTACAATGAAGGCTTCCAAAACTTCCATAGTTAAAGACTTATTGAGGTTAATTGTTGTTGAAGCAACTGCTTATGTTTTGGCTGATTCCTAAAGCCTTCATTCCAAACATAATACAAATGTTGTTATATTAATAAAAAGGATTGATCCTTAAATAGATCGATTCTCAGAAAAAACGTAACCGCCTTTATAGAAGCACAGCTGAACAGAGAAGGAGGTGCTGCATTTCTACTACATGAAGCAGGGAGGAATAGAGAAAGGTGCTAAGAGTTCCTGAGACATGCAACAAGAAGATGTGACTCTGGATAAATATACAGAATGTCCATACACATGATGTAGTGAGATAGACACTAAAAGCAGGAGTAACTCAGCAGGTCAGGCAGCATCGCTGGAGAAAAGGATTAAGTGGTGTTTCGTGTCGAGACCCTTCTTCAAAATGTGCCGAGGCTCGAAACGTCACCTGTAACCTTTTCTCCAGAGATGCTGTCTGACCCGCTGAGTTACTCCAGCTTTTTGTGTCCCGTCTTGGGATTAAACCAGCTTCTACAGTTCCTTCCGACTCACATGATGTAGTAATGTGGGCAGATTGATGCACCAGAGGGCACTAGAGAGATAATGAAGAACAGAGGGTACACAAAAGGCTGGAGAAACTCAGCGGGTGCAGCAGCATCTAAGGAGCGAAGGAGAGAGGCGACGTTTCGGGTCGAGACCCTTCTTCAGAACAGAGTAATTTTGAAGCGATGGAGGGCATCAAAGTGAGTGAGAGATGGAGAAAGTGAGAGATGAAGACGACTTTGAGAACAAAGAGAAAAATTAAAAGGGAAATTAATGGTCAAAATCCAATGACATATTTCATTGTTACCTGATTAAGACATACACTGACTCTTTTAAACATCTTTTAATATTTAGTACAGAAAATTATGCACAACTGTTTGGGCAGGATCCCTTACTCCAAAGACATCCAGATTTGTGGGTTAATTGGCAAGGTAAATGTAAAAATTGTCCCTGGTGTGTGTAGGATAGTGTTTGTGTGCAGGGATCATTCGTCAGCATGGACTCGGTGGGCCGAAGGGCCTGTTTCCGCGCTGTATCTCTAAACTAAATAAACTAAGCTAAATATACTTAAATATATTCAACCAACTTCTGAGGAGAACTTGCAAAATCACTACTGATTTTCATCATCTTTATGGGCATAACCGCAGAGGTTCTCATTCCTCCCTCGCCATCCTTTGTACAGTCCTTTGTAAGAGGGAGAAGAGAGAGAAGAGAAGGTGAGAGAAGGTGAGAGAGAGAGAGGGCCTCCCTACTAGCTCTGTTCCCTTGTCACAGGTGAGGAAGACTGAGCCACTGGGCCAAACCCCAGACCACCAGCACCACCTTGTGGTCAAGACCGGGCTGTGGACTGCCAGCATCTCTACTGGTGCTGAGGCTAAGACCGGGGCAAGCCTGGGACGCCAGCGTCTCTTCCTGCCCATGGACAATGAGGGACTGTGCTCACACACAGAGGCAAAGACTGAGCCGCCAGGGTAACCCAGAATCCACCTGCGTTGCCTCTTGAACCCTAAAGCTGAAGTGCCAGGAAAAACCTGAGACGGCCAGTGCCTCCTCTTGGGTCAAGGGTGAACGGAACAATGGAGAAATCTGAGGTCGCTGCACCTCCTCCTTCATTGACCAGGACTGAGCTGCCGGGACACGCCACAGCATATGCACCCTGACAGTGAGGGACAGTACCACATGAGGTCCTGGACTTTCTTAAAGGGCCTGTCCCACTTGGACGACCTAATCCATGAGTTTAGAATACCCTAGACGAGTTGAATAAAATGTCACGGTCGTGTTGACTCATCGAAGTAAAAGACCTCCTACTACTACGTCTACGACATTCTACGACCCCCCCTCGACCTAAGACCAACTACGACTAGCTACGAGCGGAAAATGATCACGTGAGAAAATGATGTTATGTTTGTTTTTTTTCCCTCAGGCCTGTTACCGACCTACGACTATCTACGACTACCTATGACTACCATCAAGACCCACTACGACCTACCTACGAGCAGAAAGTATCAATTTTTTCCATGCCAACCTTATTTTTACTCGTGGACATTTTTTATCAGGCTGGAAAAAACGCCGGGCCTACTTAAAGCCACGTGTACGCAGAGACCACTCACGAGCATGAAGGGCCTGTCCCACTTCCACGACCTAATTCACAACCTTTTTTTACTTGGGGACATTTTTCATCATGCTAGAAAATACACCCTGACCTACTTGATGCCACGAGTACCTACGACCTCCTAAGGCCTCGTGACGACCATGCTGCGAGTATGAGTCAAGGGCAAACTCGGCAGAGATCGCCAATTAGGTCGTGAAAGTGGGACAGGGGCTTACCACTGTAAATAAAATATATCATGTCATTTCACCCCACTGCGAGTGTTGGTATGGTCACTGCCATAGCCAGCATCATCCCTGATGCCACACAGTGTACAGGGGCCAAGTAACTAGGGGTGGCACAGAGACGCAGTGGTAGAGTTGATGACTTACTGCGCCAGAGACCTGTGTTCATTCCTGATATTGGGTGCTGTCTATATGGAGTTTGTACCTGTGACAGCGTGGGTTTTCTCCAGACGCTCCGGTTTCCTATTACAAGTTTCTAAAGAAGTACAGGTTGTAGGTTAATTAGATTCTGTAAATTGTCTCTTGTGTGTGGAAAGAAATAGTGTATGGGTGATCGCTGGTCGTCGCTGTCTTGGTCTCGGGCATAAGGGCCCGTTTCCCCGCTTAGGTTATCTATAAACTAAACTAAAACTAAACGTAGCCAACTGCATAGATTTGGATGTGGAAGGAAACCGGAGCATCCAGAATAAATTATCTCAAACTCCACATAAGTAGCTCTAGGATTGTACCTGGATTGCTGGAGTTGCCTGGATTGTACCTGGATTGCCGGAGTTCGAGCTGCCATCCATCGCCTTTGTTAATTGAACTAATAAGGAAACGTCATAATTTATTTTGTGCAATGAAGGGAGTGAATTTAAATACACGATGGGTGGATTGTTCTGCCAACTGCTCATGGAATTCCCACAAAATAGAAAATGGACTTTAGTACCTGTGTCGGAGACGCGATTCATTTCCGGTCGCATCTCTGGTCGCTCTGCGGCCTACCATCGATGGAGCTGGAGGCCTCCTCGGACTGACTTGGGCCTCACCGCGAGGCATGGACCTAACATCGGAGCCGATCCCTTGCCTGGGATCGCTCCAACCGCGGCCCGCGGCTTAACATCAAGTGCTCGCAGTCTCGGGAGAGGCGGAGGGCCCAAACGCCGCCAGCTACGGGAGAGACAAATCATCCCGTCAATGGAGGGCTCAAGGCCCCCGACCACGGGAAAGCATAGGGAAGAGATTTGAACTTTTTTTTGCCTTCCATTATAGTGAGGAATGTGGAGGAGTCATTGTGGTGGATATTTATGTTCATGTGCAGACGAGGTGTTGAAGGACAAGAAGCCGAAGCGAAGAAGTGGAAGCCAAATAACGGACATGACATCGCCGGGGGGCGGGACTTGTCAGCAATTGGTCCAGATCTCGGTGTCCATCACATCACTGGCCGGGGGAGATGAGATGGTGGGGCTCATTTTCCCACACAAGCCATAGGTGACTGGGCACTCTGAACCCGAACACCAAGATGGAATGGATGTAACACAGGCTAAAGCAAAGGCATAGTTAGGACATAGTCAAGCCTGTGCGTAGGGCTTGTGGCAGCTGGTTTCATTGTGCCTTCATTGTTGGTAGGTGCTGATCTTTCACATGGAAGTGGTGGGATTATTTCCCTGTCGTAACTATGCCTTTGCTTTAGCTGGTGGTGACATACATTCCATCCCTCCCTCGCAAAGATGTGAGATTTCATTAAGAGCACACTTGGATGAATAGATGCAAGCGGCATGTAAATATCTAGCGTCTCTACCATGTGCGCAATACATGAAGCCAATTAAATGAGACAACTGTCACACCAAATATAAACACAAAAAGCTGCAGTGACTCAGTGGGACAGGCAGCATGTCTGGAGAGAAGCAATGGGTGGTGTTTCGCGTCGAGGCCCATCAGACTCAGTCTTCAGGTCTGAAGAATGGTCTCGACTCAAAACGCCACCCATTCCCTCTCTCCCGATATGTTGCCCGAGTTACTCAAGCTTTTTGTGTCCATCTCCGGTTAAAACAGATTACAAATTATCTGGTGTTTTGTGCATGGGAGCTTGTTGTGTGCATTATGCTGGCAACCAGACTGTATTACTGTGTTCAAACAATAAATACAATGTGCTTCCTGTTGTCAATGGAGGGGGTGGGAGGAGTGGGAGGAGATAAAATTGTTCATTGTCATGCACTTATCATCGGCCCGCCAGGGAATTTGTGTCCCCCCCACATGTTTTAAAAGCGATTTACTATGGCTGCCAATGCCCCGAGCCATCTGCCCCCACAGCCGGTGTGGGTGTCAGGGGAGGAATTACCCCGTGTGTGGGTCAGGGTCCGGGGGTTGGGGTCTGGTGGCGGTGCATCACGGTCAGTGACTCTGGGTGGGCGGAGGGACCAGACTGTCCCGAACCTTGCTCCACCCGGCCCCGTGTGTGCCTGTGCGCTGCCGACCCACAACCCGTCACAGTGCGGCCACGCAGGGGAGACGAGGCGGAGGTCGGCCGTGGATGTAGGAGAGTGGGGCTGTCCCGAGGGATGCTTCGGCCACTTGCACCTTGGTCATCGGGTTCAGAGTGCCCAGCCACCCTCCAGCCCCAGGCAGTCTTGTGTGGGGAAAATGATCCCCACCCTCCCGTCTCCACCTACCAGTGATGTGATGGATGTGGGGGTCTGGACCAATAGCTGACAAGTCCCCCCCCCGGCGACGTCATGTCCGTTATTTGGCTTTTCGGCATTGCGGTCTTTCGGTGAGTTGGCTTTTAGGTGACCCACCCTTTCTGTTAGTTGGCTTTTCAGCTTCGAACGCTTTCGGTTATTTGGCTTCCACTTCTTCGCTTCGGCTTCTCGTCCTTTGACGCCACGTCCGGGTACCGTCTATGTTAAAATGTATTTTGTGTGTTCCGATGCTTTGTATTTATATGACTGATTTGGCAAATGAAATTCCTCATATGTTGCAAAACATACTTGGCTAATAAAGTATTATTGTGATTGTGATTGTGCCAACTCTTTGTTGGAGCTAGCTAATCTGTTCCACTGCCCTGCTCCTTTCCTTTCCTATAGCTTGTAAGTTTTTTCCATTCCATGTAGTTACCCAGTTCCCCTTTAAACATTGTGTAGGAAGGAACTGCAGATGCTGGTTTAAACCGAAGATAGACACAAAATGTTGGAGTAACTCAGCGGGACAGGCAGCATCTCTGGAGAGAAGGAATGGGTGACGTTTCGGGTCGAGACTGAAGTCTGAAGAAGGGTCTCGACCCTGAAACATCACCCACTCCTTCTCTCCAGAGATGCTGCCTGTCCCGCTGAGTTACTACAGCATTCTGTGTAGATCCCTCTTTGAACATTGCTATTGAATCTGCTCCAGTAGTCCCACACAGTGTCTTACCCATCATTACAACTCCCATGCAAACACATCCATCTTTCCCCCCCCCTTTCTGTTATAGCACGCTCGATACATTATTTAAAACAAAACAAGATGTTAATTTTAAAAGGAGCAGTGAAGATAAAGAGGAGTGATCAAGAGGTAGAAAATTATCCTTAACTGCATGTTAGAAATTATGATACAGCAGTCAATGCTCACTGGAGCCTATTCCACTGAACTTGGCTCCACTGAGAGCTCCTTCAGTGCAGTGTTTCCCCATCAGTTCCCTGGGAGGGTCAGCCTGGATTATAAGATCAAGAGTGTCCCACACATACAATGCAATAACCTGACATGGAGATGAAACTGGGCCAATACTCACAACTAGTCTAATTAGCAATGGAAGACTGAGCTGGGTTTGGTCACTATTGTCTGCATGGAGTCAAAGCTCTATATGGGGGTCAGGCTGGAACAGGGTAAATAGCAGAGGGTCGACCAATATGAATGAAGGAAGACAAGGGTAAAGTTTCCACCAATTAACATGTGATGAGCGTTGAAGGCACTGGGCCTGTACTCGCTGGAATTTAGAATGATGAGGGGGGACTTCATTGAAACTTACCAAATAGTGAAAGGCCTGGATAGAGTGAATGTAAAGTGGATGATTCCATAACCTCAAAATAAAAGGACGTACATTTAGAAAGGAAACTAGACTAAGTGGGACCCTTTGGGTCCCATTCTCACACGGGAGGCCTGGTTCACCAACGCAATATTCCACCATTCACCCATAGCCCCCAACTGCACAGGCGTGGCTGATGGGTTCTCGTTGCGACGCTCCTGAAGCCCCCTCACCCCCTCCCCCAGTCCGCCCCTTGCCAATACCCCTCACCCCCCGCATCCACTCTTAGCGGCTCAGGTGGCACAGCCATTCCCACCCATCGGGTTCCCATGTGATGTAGAACATGCAGGCATTACATCGCACGCACAGCTGACGGGCATGGCAAGTGGAAAAGGGATTTATTAAAGCTTAAAATGTGAATAACTCTTAAAATATAACAACAATTTTAAATGTCAAAGATGAGATTTATTCAGTTGTAGTGTCCCTTGTGCGTTCTGTTGCTCACAGCCTCGTGATGTCTCTTGGTTGTTGATGACACAGTATTTTAATATAGAGACATTATTGTGTGGTCAAATTTTAACTTGAAGAAAATCTGAGAATTTACCTCAGAAGACATCGTTCAACCTAGCACACATTTAATGACAACATTCTTGGTCGATGTTCCATCCTTTAGGAAAACTTTGATATTTTCCTTCATCTTTCCAAGGCTAAGAGCCACATATAGTTGTCCATGCTGAAATATCAGTTTCCCACATTTTCTCCATGGTTTGTCCTTGCACTTTATGGATCGTCATAGCAAAACTTGGCTGAATGGGGAATTGGGTCTGCTGAAGGGGAATGTCTTCGCCCTCTGTCATCCTAGGAATGAGAACAATGTCATCTTTGAAGGCTCCCATGTTGATTCTTGCAATGATCATATTATTGTGTAGCTCTTCCACGATCATCCTCGTTCCATTTATAGCTTTGAGGGTTCCAAGTTTCTCATTAACATGATCGGAGATTCTTTTTTTAACTCCAATTTGTACGGTGTGGTGCCAAAACACGGGCCACTTATGCTCAAACCCTCGTCAGGAGATACGAGGGCGGGCACATGACATCATGGGCTAGAGTGAGTGTCCTGGTGCTTAAGGTCTCTCACCTCGAGACCGAAGAAAGTCAACAGATAGCTGAGCCCCAGTGTACAACCTTGCTCAGCTACGGCAACATTGTAATACGGTTAACGCACCCACCTAACGTGTCACTACTGAATAAACAACCATTTGAACCGACCTGACGTCTCATCTTTATTCACCACGTTTGGTGCCGCTACAACGGTGGTAATCCAGAGATTTCGAGTGAATTGAGGAATTCTGTTGGGAAGCGAGTAGCATAAAGGGCCTGTCCCATCAGCATGCAACTCTATGCGATTAGCGTGACCTAACGTGGTCGCTTGAGCCGTCCGGCATCGCGGGGCCGGTCCCACTTCGATCGCCGGAGCCGTGCGGAATTGTGCGGAGTTCGTCCCGACATCGCGCGGGGCTCCAAAAAACTGACCATGTTCAAACATTCCGCGCGGCAACGGCTTATCGGCTCGCAGTTGCCTCGACGCATTATACACCGCCTCGACGTCGTGCCTCCGTGACCCTCTCTGTAGGTGCCTCCGTGACACTCTCTGTGTGTGTGCCTCTGTGCCCCTCTCTGTGTGCCCCTCTCTGTCCTGGCGAACTTACCTTTAAGACTTTGCTCCAAGTTCGCCTCACTTTGCGCTGCGTTGCGCCACTCACCCGACCTCCGCGCAGCCCCCGCTGCCAGTTTGGTCGCGCTTGCTGTATGCAGGCGCATGCTGGTGGGAACGGCCCTGTAAAGGGGATCACCCGACCTCCGCGCGGCCCCCGCTTCTAGTTTGATTGCGCTCATCGCATGGAGTCGCATACTGATAGGACAGGCCCTTTAGTTCCCTCAGTGACAGCATTGAAAGAAAAGTACGCTTTAATGATTCCAGGGAAGCGTCTGATGCACGTAGAATTGTTCCTTCTCATTGTATCGTTGTGCGGAACCAAGATACAAGTGTCGGAGGATAATTCTGCAGGATTGTCAAATGCGGGATGAATGAAATCAATACAATCCTCCAGTGTTTTTTGCTGAGAACCATGTTTTGTGGCACTTTAATTTCATCGTCTTCATTCTTAAAAATGTCGTCTTCTCCAACTTTCACCAAAATTTGAGAATAGTCGCCTTATCCCTCTCTCAATCAGATATTTGTGTGGAATTGAAATTGGTGAAAAGTCTCCACAAGTAGGATTTCTTGATGCAGGAATTTTCAACATCAGCATCCTTTCCACTTTTCACTACAGGAAGGAGTTGTCCAAAATTGCCACAACAGATGGTAAGAAGGCCGCCAAATGGCTTAGTGTTGCTGTGTACATCTTGAACAGTTCTGTCCACCACTTCAAAGCTCTCTCTCCCAATCATTGGGCATTCATCCCCAACAATGAGTTTCACTTGCCTCATCAAACGTGTAGTTTTATAGTTCTTGTCAATGTTGCAGGATGTATCTTCGGTCACTTGGATGGGTATCTTGAATTGAGAATGTGCAGTTCTTCCACCAGGCATTAATGTAGCTGCTATCCTAGAGGATGCTACAGCAATAGCAACATCACCTTAACCTCTAACTTTGGAGAGGATCAAATTGGTGATAAATGTATTTCCCGTTCCTCCTGGTGAATCAATGAAAATCATTGAAGGAAGATTCCTTTTCAAGCAGTTGCACACCTGGTCATACACTGCTCTCTGCTCAGCATTCAGGAGAGGCTTCTCCTCACCAAATTGCTGTTGTTCAGTTCTATCAAATTGCAAATCCTGCAGCAATTCTGAATTGTCATCATCAAGGTGCATCCTTCCATTTCTTTGTTGTGGCAAATGAAAACATTCCATTGTTTTGTTGTAATTCTCAAGCTTGTCTTGAATATACAACGGAGCCTGACCATGATGCTTCTCGTCAATCATGATATTTAGGATCACTCATTGTTCACCGTTCTTTTTCAAGGTAATCTTCAGACATTGAATTCTTGAAGTGATCCCATAATTGTCGAGTATTGTTGATCTCAGTATTGATCAGCAAAACACCAAACAACAAATCTCTCATTGCACTGGGGTGTCCTGTCTTCTCAGCATCTTCCATTGTTTGTTGCCAATAGTCGACAGTCTGCAACAAACCTCTTTGTCCACAGATGTCTTTGAAGGAAGGATGAATTTCTCCATCATGTGGCTTCAATAAATCGAATGATACTGGCCCTTTTACGTGATGGAGAAGCAGTCTCAAGTAGTAGAGGTCACCCAATCTTGGAAACACTCGTCCCAGAATGTTGGCTTCAAAAAGACTGAAGATCTTCCACTCTCGTGCCAGCCTTCCTTCTTTGCCATCTCCTATTGTTCCATGTGTAAAATCTGGGAACATCAGCGTAGTAGAGTGTTCTTGCAAATGGCTCTTGAGAAGACAATGCCATGAATTCAGTTAATGTCGTTCTCGCCATATCATCATTGCTCACTTGCTGAGCAGCATCGACTGTGATGACGACTTGTTCTTGTGGTAGATGTACCTGGAGTCGAAAGACAGCGGGGTATATCTCTTGAGTCGGAAATCCAATGATTGATGCCACGGCTTCTGATGGACATGTATCAAGTACTGTGTAATTTTGTCATCCCTGTTAACTCTAAAAGCTGCTTGATCACTTCCCTTCAAGGTGTACTTGATGACGTATTTGACTGACTTTGCAGAGGAGCACATCTCAACGTTGATGTGACATTTGAACAACTTCTACAGTTGAGTATTATAGGGCACCACCCAATGAGAAGTGGTAGGTCGATGGCGATGTCCCTCTTGATGTCCCTGAAAGCCTCCCATGCCTGGAGATATTCTCCTGTACAGAGGATATGAATTATGTCCACACCTTGTGCACCTGGTGTGTGTGGGGGGGGGGGGGGGGGGGGAGCATCCTGCAGGTGAGGGAGAGGGACAGCTTCAGGCGTGGGCTGTCGGGGGGAGGGGCACGGCTTCAGGCGTGGGCTGTCGGGAGACTGTTGGGAGCCAGTGGGGGAGGGGGGGGGGTGGAGAAAGAATCTTGCAGCAGGGGGAGGGGGACGGCTTCAGGCGAGGGCTGTCGTGGGCCGATGGGGGGAGCATACTGCAGCGGGGAAGTGGATGGTTTCAGATGGGGCTGTCGGGGGCCGGTGGGGGAGTGGGGGGTAAGGGAGTGCTGCCATGGCCTACCACTGCCGTGACGAACCGCTACTCTGGTCTATCACTGCCTACTGCTGCGGTGGCCCGCCACTGCCATGGCCTTTCGCTGCCGCTCCCCACCACCTTCAGGAGGGGGCCGTTGTGGGGGGAATCATCCTTCAGCTGGGGATGGGGACTACTTCAGGCAAAGGTCGTTTGGGGGTGGGGGGAGCATCCTACAGCTACGTGAGGGGGAGGGCTTCAGGGAGGGGTCAGTGGGGGGGCTTTCTGGAGCGCTAGTAAGGGTGTTCAGGGCCGAAGGGACTGGTTTACCGAGGGGTAGTATGCACATTGTGGGACAAATGGACTGTTCTTGGGCAAGTCCTGCAGCTCAGGACGGAGATGCTACAGGTGGTGGCCGGAGGGAGCGTTCTGTAGTCAGGGAGGTGGATGGCTTCAGCAGGGGCTGGTGAGGGGGTTGAGGCCTGCCGTGGTCTACCGCTGCCGTGGTCTACCGCTGGGGCAGGGGGTGTGTGAGAGGAGGGGGATGGGGGTGTGTGGGCAGGGGTGGTGTGCCCCACCAGTGCCTGGCCCCGCCAGTGCCGGCCCTCTCAATCCCCTCACTCTCACTCCTAACTTCCCCAGGATCTTGAGGTTGCAGCAGTCGGCATCACAGTTGGCCAGGCTCCGCACTCCGGGCCACCTCCGCACACCGGGCCGGCTTCTGGACTCACTCACTGACTCACTCACAGCTTCTGGACTCACTCACTCACTGACTCACAGCTTCTGGACTCACTCACGGCTTCTGGACTCACTCACGGCTTCTGGACTTAGCCCAGCCTCCGGGGTTTATTCTCCTAGCCCCGGTGATTGACAGCGGGTGCCGGAAGGGGCGTTGCCGTCGTGGTGTTTGACAGGAGAGAAGACCAATCTACTGATCTTATGATTTTTAAACCTTCATAAGTTTTGTAATATTCCACCGATCGGAACAAAACTTGATGTGCTTGGAGCACAGGAGTAAGGTGGCGAAAAATCATAGCATTATCGGGTACCGTTTTTAGCAAATTTAAAAACAACCAAAACCAGAAAAGGACAAGATGAGAGATAGATAGATAGATAGATAGATAGATAGATAGATAGATAGATAGATAGATAGATAGATAGATAGATAGATAGATAGATAGATAGATAGATAGATAGATAGATAGATAGATAGATAGATAGATAGATAGATAGATAGATAGATAGATAGATAGATAGATAGATAGATAGATGGTATTTTTTTAGCCAGAGGATGGTGAAACTGTGGAATTCATTGCCACGGACAGCTGTGGAGGCCAAGTCAATTGATATTTTCAAGGAGGAGTTTGATAGATTTTTGAATAATACGGTGGTTATGGGGCGAAGGCAGGAGAATGGGGTTGAGAGGAAAAGATAGATCAGCCATGATTGAGTGGTGGAGTACACTTGATGGCCCAAATGGCCTTATTCTGCTCCTGGAACCTATCAAAATCCACCTAATTACTACTGGTTATTATTCATATTATAGTCGACATCTTGGAACTCCACAGAGAGGAGCAGCTCAACTAATTGGATTTTGTGTAATGTAGTAAGCACTTCTGATGTGGAAGGTCTTTTAGAGATAGACTTCCAGGATCTAATGAACAATTTATTAACATACACAAGAAGCTTTTAGACTAATCAACCAGATGGAAATGTTTTGGAGACACAGTGTCCAAAAAGTCCAATCACATTCACTCAGAGTCTTTAGCTTGCTCTTGCTCTTAATTTCTGTAGCCACTTCTTTGTTCAATTGAACAGAAAGAGATCCATTTCTCAGTGAATGCTGATGCTACATTTCCTTAGAGGGTAGAGTCAGAATCATAAAACCATCGCCATTCCGTCCTTATGCTTATGCCGGCTCATGGTACTGCAATCTTTTAGTTTAGTTTAGTTTAGAGATACAGCATGGAAACAGGCCCTTCAGCCCATCGAGTGTGCACCAACCAGCAATCCCCACAGATTAACACCCATTAGGGGCACTTTTCACATTTACCAAGCCAATTAACCTACAAACCTGTACGTCTTTGGAGTGTGGGAGGAAACCGAAGATCTCGGAGAAAACCCATGCAGGTCACGGGGAGAAGATACAAGCTCCGTACAGACAGCACCCATAGTCGGGATCGAACCCGGATCTCTGGCGATGAAAGCGCTGTAAGGCAGCAGCTCTGCCGCGGCTCCACCCTGCCGTCTCTTCTCCTGTTAAAGTGCATCTCCGGAGGGAAGGAATGGATGACATTTCGGGTCGAGATCCTTCTTCAGACCCAAAACGTCACCCATTCCTTCTCTCCAGAGATGCCTCCTGTCCCGCTGACTTACCCCAGCATTTTGTGTCCATCTTCGGTTTAAACCAGCATCTGCAGTTCCTTCTTACACGGTTCCTTTGCTTTCTTTGGGAATGAAACCATTGGGATCATATTATCTTTCCTTGCTCTTTCTATGCATCACTTCACGTCGGTCTGTATTAAATTTCATCCACCATTTGTCTGCCTATTCAGCGAACACCTCTGTGTTAATTGCATACTTACTCATGATGACACAGAGGGAGATAATTCAGCTTGTGGAGTTCATGAGGTTTTGGGACAGAAGGTGATGGGTGGTGCAAATCGAGAGCTGGGTTCCATCTTAGGCCCCCTTCGGTCATGGCTGACCATGGGTGTCTCCAGGGTGCTATTCCCTACATGGAGGACGCCTGTGCGTGACTTTGTTTAACGTGGGGAGACTGGTGCACAGGCAGCCACCCCATGGCCCTTGACAGATCTGGGTCAGGATCCAGTGGCATGGAGTCCAAGACGACCGGAGACCCTTTTCTGCTGCAGCTTTCATCCGCCTTCCCATCCATTGTGACGATTCATTAGGGTCATCCATCGTCCTCCGCCTGTTCCACCGTTGAGGTGTTGGTTGGATTGCTCTTTGTCTGAGACCTCCCCCTCAACCTTCCCGCCATGGGTGGCCCTACCAGGAGCGTAGCTCCAGACGGCATTGCTCTCAGGATCTCAGGTCCGCACAAGCTTCTCCACCACGACAAGGTGACAATCCATGGGGAAGTGGATAAACTCATAAATATAATGAATCCAATAAAGAATTCAGGGGAAACTTCAATAAGTAGAATCCCCAAAATACGGGATGTGTAGGATGCTGGTTTGTATCCGAAGATAGCCCCAAAAATCTGGAGTAAATCAGTGGATCAGGCAGGAAAAGGAATAGGTGACCTTTCTGGAATTGCTAAGTCCTGGGATGTCAGTACTGTCTTATGAACAAAGACTGCATAGACTCGGTTTATACTCTCTAGAATTTAGGAGATTGAGAGGGGATCTTATAGAAACTTACAAAATCCTTAAGGGGTTGGACAGGCTAGATGCAGGAAGATTGTTCCCGATGTTGGGGAGGTCCAGGACAAGGAGTCACAGCTTAAGGATAAGGAGGAAATCCTTTAGGACCGAGATGAGAAGGACTTTTTTCACACAGAGAGTGGTGGGTCTCTGGAACTCTCTGCCACAGAGGGTAGTTGAGGCCAGTCCATTGGCTATATTTAAGAGGGATTTAGATGTGGCCCTTGTAGCTAAGGGGATCAGAGGGTATGGGGAGAAGGCAGGTACGGGATACTGAGTTGGATGATCAGCCATGATCATATTGAATGGCGGTGCAGGCTCGAAGGGCCGAATGGCCTACTCCCGCACCTAATTTCTATGTTTCTATGTCATGACCACTCAATATGGGGAAGTAAAATTTGAATTGATATTGAGAACCTCAAGTCCATGCTTTGCAAGCATACACAGGCCTTGCATATGTGGTAGAAGGAGTGCACTATCTCATGGTCTGATCTACTAGTGATAATGCCATATTATCTATTATCTATTGGGCAGATGGTATCACAGATAATCTGGCATTATCACTTTACCATTTTTGTGAGTGTGCTCTGTGCAAAAATGATAAAACTGGATAGGCTTGGTGGTCTACTCCTGCTCCTATTATATTTTGTTTTGTTCTTAGTTTAGTTTAGTGATACAGCACGGAAACAGGCCCTTCAGCTCACTGGATCCGTCCCCCAACAGCGATCCCTGCTATCGTGGATCAACAGTCCAACTGGAGACAATTTTTACATACACAAGCCAATTAACCCACAAACCTGTACGTCTCTGGAGTGAGGGAGGAAACCGAAGATCTTGGAGAAAACCCATGCAGGTCATGGGGAGAACGTGTAAACTCCGTACAGCCAGCGGTCATAGTCGTAATTGAACCCGGGTCTCCAGCAACTCTACCGCTGCGCCACCGTGCCCCCCCCCTGTGTTCAAATTGGCTGCTGTTGTTCATTAGCGACCACAGTACAAATGTATTTAAAAGATCTGGAGACACAAAAGGCTGCAGATGCTGGAACCTTCAGCAATAAACAAACTGCTGGAGGAACAGTGGATCTGGCATGGAAATTCATGAAAGGGGTGGGGGGGAAGAGGGGGAGGGGGGAAAGAGGGGGGGAAGAGGAGGAGGAGGAAGGGAGGGAGCGGGCAGCATGTCAACTGAAGGACTTCAGTGGCTTCAATCCAGAGCCTGGGGAGGGGGGGGGGGAGATGGGTAGTTACAGAGGAGGGTTGATTCCCAAACTCTCCCGTTTGTGGCTCCTGGCTGAAGGCTTCAGGGCCGGAGTATGGGGGGGGGGGGGGGGGGGGGGAAAGGGTAGGGGGAAGAGAGGGGAGAAAGAGGTTGCAGAGCGAGTCGGCCTTTGCCAGCGGGGTGATCGTGAAGGTCTACCCCGTCTCATTGGAAATGCGGACCGCAGACAGTAGGGTCCGATTCCGTCCCTGTGGTTTATGGAGAGAGGCTGACCGGGCGTGGGCTGCAATCACTGCAGATTCCACGCTTACCCTCGGCCCTTAAGTGGCGCATTTCACCAGAATAGAACAAATGTTAGGAATTGCAGAAGTAGGCCGTTTGGTCCTTGTGACCAAAGCTGCAATATTGTTTTAATTCCTATCTATACATTAACCTATTCATGAATATAGCAGCGATGGACATTTGAAAAGTAACATTGATGGAAGATAAAAATAAAGCAAAGTGTATAAGTGAGATCAAGAAATAATATATTAAAATGTGTTTACATAGATTATACTTTTTAACCTCTGCATCTCATTGATGTGATACCTAAGGAGACACACTAAAGTTCTGGAAAGATGAGCCAGGAGGCTCGCGGGAGTCGGGGGGTGACGCCACTTGTAGCGCATGGAACACAGTGAAAAACCAGGGAGGGAGGGGGGGGGAGGGGTCGGAGGGTCACGTCACTCGCAGCGCGTGGAAAACAGTGCACACAGGTCGTGCGAGCAGACCCATTGTGACATCATCAGCTCGTTTATTTTCTAGGCTATTTGAAATTTTGGAACATTTTCATAACTCAAGATATAAAGCTCGAAATTTTCAGGTAAACCAATTTTTGACTTCGGGGGGTAAATCTCTACCGGAATAAGTAAAATTTTTCCCATTAGCGCATCGTTTCTTCGAGTAGATGTGATCACACACAAACAAATAAATACACACACCCACACACACACAGATCCACATCCAAGATCAGAGTTTTATAGTAATAATACGGATGTGCATGGTAAGTTTTTAACAAAGGGTGGTGGGGGCATGAAATGTTTTGTTAGGTATGATGGTGGAGGCAGATAGGCTAGTGGTGTGTAAGAGGCTTTTAGATAGGCACATGGAAGTGCAAGGAATAGAGGGATATGGATTATATGCAGACAGCTGAGATCAGTTTAAGATGGGATCATGTTTTGCGCATGCATTGTGGGCTAAAGGGCCCATTTCTGTGTGTACTTTTCAATGTTCATTGTTCTATATTCTATGTGCTCACACTAAACTGAGAAAAAGCAGAAATCAAGGAGAGAGTATAGGTTCGGATAGAAAGAAATGAGAGCACAGATGGGATTGGAGTGGTAGTGAAAGGGGCAAAACTGGACTTTGAAGAGAAGGGTTTGAATTGAAATGGTAGGATTGGAGTGGACATAAATGCCAGGTTGGACGAGAAACAGAGAGGGCGGGATGGACATTGTTTGTATTGTATTTACAGGCTTGTTGAGCTGCTGTAAGCAAGAATGTCGCTGTTCCTATGTTGGTAGACGTGACAATTAAATGCTTTTGACTCTCTTGACCCTTAACCTTGATTCATTACTCAGTACACCCTTCTGATAGGCTGTAGGAATGGGGATAATTGCTGTGAGGACGAGACTAATTATTTTGGATCTCAGATTGTTGTCTACTTAAGGAACCCATTCTACCACAAAACTGCTCCAAAGTGGTTTGTGATTCAGGTGAAATGCCCTGATGGGGTATCTTAAATAATGCATTAAATTCCCCAACGTTGGTAGAGGCATTGGCATTAAAATTAGGAAGCCTCAAAAATGGAATGCATTCCCCATCCTAATGAACAGTAGGAAAACCATCATATTATCAAGTTTGACATATGACCGTTTTTGGAGTTAAGCTTCACACCTAGGCCTGTCCCACTTAGCAGATTTTTTAGGCAACTACAGGCGACTGGATTGTCGCCACATGTTCGCCGGTGGTCGCCGGGAGTAGTCTCCTCAGTCGTGCAAAAAGTCGTAGCGTCTTTCTGGTCGCTGCTAAATTTTCAACATGTTGAAAAATTTTCGGCAACAGTGGGTTTGACGCCAATGAGCGTAGCTTGACTTCTCCTGACGTGGGTGCTGTCGTAGCTTGTCGCCAGGATGGCATAGGTTGTCGCCGGTTTTTCCAATAGACTATGACGGTCGCTGGCAGTTGCTTAAAAAAATTGCCAAGTGGGACAGGCCCATAAGGGTCTGGAGTTATGAACTTGCCACTTTTCCCCCTTCACATTGGAACACTTGTGCTTTTCAGAGCAAAGTAGGGATGTTGATCTGTTGCTGAATATTAACGCAATGAATTCCATTGCTGACAGATCCTGCAAGAGCTTAAGACTATTACTAATATTACAAGAGCTATTGCTCAGGGGAAGAGATTATGCTGTTCAGCAAGTGGGCCCTTGGTAATGCTCACACCTCTCTCTGGCTTTACACTAATACCCAGTAATTAATGGAGGTAGCCAACCATTTACAGGCACTCCCGAACCAATGCAATTCCACGTGTGACTCCGCTGGGTATTTATAACAGTCCTAGAAAACTGCTTGAACTCTGTCCAATTACACTACCTGTTATTGCAACTCATTCCTGGTCTCCCCCCCCCCCCCATCCAGAGACAAGGAGTCATTAATTCCTGACTCCGACTGACAGAAATTTAACCAGCAACCCATTGGAACCGTGTAGCATTGGGATTTGAGTCTCAGGAATCTGAGGCTGGGAACCTGTTGATCAAACAGAAGCAATTTCCATTCATAGAGTGCCTTTTATGTGATGATACATTCAGAATTGAAGAATCATCAGACAAAATACGTCAGAACATAAAATAAGGTGGCATGAGAGAACTGGAATCGGTGGGAAAGAAAAATACTGAAGTGGGGACATTTCAAGAGGAAATTTGAAGCAGGAGTGTCGTTGTGCACGACTATCTACATCATTGGTGACCCTCAGCTATCTTTGATCAGACTTTACTGGCTTTATCTTGCACCAAACACTATTCACAAGTTATAGGAGTAGAATTAGGCCATTCGGCCCATCGAGTCTACTGTGATATTCAATCATGGATGATCTCTGCCTCCTAATCACATTTTCCTGCCTTCTATCCATAACCCTTTGACCTCTGTTCTAATCAAGAACCTATCTATCTGTGCCTTAAAAATATCCACTGACTTGGCCTCCCCTGCCCTCTGTGGCAATGAGTTCCACAGATTAACTACCCTCTGACTAAAGAAGTTCCTCCTCACCTCCTTTCTAATAGAGTGAAAATATTCTCTTATCATGAATCAGTACACTGTGAATGGGTCAATTGTAATCATGTATTGTCTTTCTGCTGACTGGTTAGCATGCAGCAGAAGCTTTTCACCACCTTGGTACATGAGACAATAAACTAAACTGAACAAACTGAATTGAAGTCTTGGTGGCCTAAAGCATAGCTGCCAATAGCAGAATGAGAATAATTGGTGAAGTATGAGGCTGCAAATGGAGCAATGCAAAGACCAGGAGACTTGTGGTGAGCTCCATATGGAGATCATAGTTTTGACTGCTCCAGCTTCTAGATGGTACAAAATGCAACAAGAAGAGCATAAGAAGAGTTAAGTCTGGAAATTCCAAAAATCTGGCTTTAGGTTCAAGCAGCAGTTAAGGTTAGGCGGGGCGGAAATCGCTAGCAAAACATGGGGAACGCACAATTTATTGGTGGTCGCACGCGCATGCGCACACACACGCACACACGAGGCTTTGGCCATGGGCCCTGTGGACGATAACATCGGGAGCTGACCTGGTTGGTGACTGACTCCAAACTCCAGCAACGGCAGCTTTGCCCGCCCCGAATTGTCGGGCTTCAATCGGCCTGTTCGAGGGGCCTTTCATCGCCCGGCGCGGCTTAAAACCGGCCGCGGAATCTTCCATCGCCCGGCAGGGGCTTCAATATCGGGAGCCTCCATCGCCTCGACGCAGCAATTTGACGGCAGGGCGATGGAATATCCCGTGGTCAGGCTAAGACAGGTCAGGCAAAGGCAGTGACATTGACAGTAAAATGAGGTCACCTCCAACAATGGAATGAATTTGCAGCTGGCCATTCAGCTCATTGTCATTTAGGCCACTCAGCTGGCAAAAGGTTTTATTCAGCCACTGATATCTGCAGGAGGAGAGGAACCAAGGCATGATTAGGGAACCAAGCCCATAATGGGAACTAAAATCAGCAGACCTGCGACAAATTATACACAGTTGTATCCAAGGACTTCTATATTTTGGAAACAAATATTATTAATGAGAGTTATGGGGAGGAGGCAGGAGAATGGGGTTGCGAGGGAGAGATAGATCAGTCATGATCGAATGGCTGAGTAGGTCTAAATCTGCTCCTATCATTTATGAACTTATGAAAATCTAAATACATAATAACTGAGCTTGTTAAATATTGACACACTGACATGGAACATTTTCACATGAAATTTGATTCTTTGATTAGTAGCTTTGTTACAAGGATGGAGAAAGAGAATTAAATTCTAATAGAAAATTTCAAAGAACATTTCAAGAAATTGCATTGCAATGATCAGTGCTACCACCATTTTTCAATTAGAGTTCCTGAGGTTTAAAATATGGTTGCAGGGAGATGCAGACCAGAACAACACATTAGTAAATTAAAATAAGATGAAATGAGAACTGGGAGAGACAAATATCATCAAAATTAAGAATGGTTCAGAAAGAGATCAGACAGACAAAGAACTCTGAGGTGACTTTGAAATTCAATTGCCTAATGCTTTCTTTTTCTGCATTACATGATAGAAAATCGTTTTCCAGTGAAATGCTATAATGACTATTTCAGGGTCAAATTCATGTCACTCTGGAAATTTGATTGGGTGTTTCGCCCTTGCTTGCCTGAGGCTATTACTACATCAGTTGAGTGCAGCTTGGCTTTATTCTCAGTGTAACACTCTTTTTGGGGTACAGTGGTGCAAATTAGACTCCATTGTTGAGCATTAACCTAGAACTTTGCAGCATAAGAAAACTTTGTCTAGTAAGACCCTAATTTAGCTTTGACCTTTGCTGCATCTTCCAACAAGTAGCACAACACCTCCACTTTGTGATCTTGTTCCTCCAAGGCCCAGGCCAAAGCCCTCCACTCTCATCACAGTGGGGGATCTAATCAGCACCATCACCACCATGCTTACATACTACAACAGGCAGGGAAGCTACTTGGCCAATTAGATCCATGCTATATTTCAAAAGAGCAACCTCATCAGCTCAATCCCCCCACTTACTTCCCTGTAACTTATTCTCCATTACATTACAAGCAGGGCTGGAAGGCAAGATGTATGCCCATCGAGGTTGGCTGCAGAGGTTTTGCAGGGCAATTGCTCTACAAAGCCTTGAGAGTGCTGGGCATCAACAGAGTGGCGAGGAGAAGAGCCATCAAGAACACCACAGAGGCAGCGGAGAAGGCCTCGAGATGGCTCTGGATCAGGAGACGAGGTCCATGGGGAGGAGCGAATGCCACCTGAAACACAAGTCGATCAACCACGGCTGGGTCGCCTGGGTGAGGGTGTCTGATGTTGAAAGACCCGAAACACCCAATGGCCCCATGTTCCATCACTGAAGATGTGTTCAGGAG
This sequence comes from Raja brachyura, assembly GCA_963514005.1. The sequence goes on along the minus strand of OY740804.1, from coordinate 38,028,288 downwards.
CATCAATAGATGTATTTTTATCAAGCCTTTCATATTGCTTTAGATTCATTTGCCTCTTACCAATATGTGAGATGATTTACAGTGGACAATTAACCAACCCACATGATCTTGGGATGTGGAAAGAAACCAGAGCATCTGGAGGAAACCCACGCCTTCACAAAGAGAACATACAAACCCCATCTTGGCAACATTCAAGGTCAGTATCAAACCTGGGTCATTGAACCCGTGAGATAGCAGTGCAAACTATTTTGCCACTGTGCCAACTTCATCCAATTACCACTAAGTTCATTAGCATTTCTCCCATCCATACCCAGCCTTGTGGTCGATGCTCCTCACTCCCAGCCCGACCTCTCCCATCCTGTGCCTCTGGTCTTGCTTGCGGATCGCTGAGGTATATGTCTACCTACGACCTCCCTTGCACCCTCCCTGCCCTTAGTTCTGGGTTGCATCCTTGAATGTGAAACACCCTTTAGGTAGCACCTGAGTCCGTGGCTGTAGCTGAGATTTGAAGAGGCCCTCATAGTGAAATGGTCCTTGCTGCACTTCTGTTATGACCACCTACTGTTCCCATCAGGGTGCATGAGAATTCCCAAGCTTGTGTGTGAAATTACATGGAGTGTGAAATAATGGGTATGGAAGCTGTCCGTGTAAAGTTGCCACTTGGAGTTCTGATGGAGTATTCCAAGAAATAAAGAGTGCGAATGAAATAATTTTTATTAAACGTATTCAGAAAGTCCTGGGGCGGGTCAATTGCAACATGGTAATGCTGGATAGGGGTTTGCAACAGGAGAATTTGGTTAGAAGTATGGAATGTGAGAGTGATTATACTGCTGGTGGGGACACCTCAGATCACCAAATAGTGTGGAGGAGATGGACAAACAACTGAAGTTACAGCAAGGGTACACAAAAAAAGCTGGAGAAACTCAGCGGGTGCAGCAGCATCTAAGGATCGAAGGAGATAGGCGACGTTTCGGGTCGAGACCCTTCAAGTTGTAAAGAGATCATAAAAGTGATTGCGGAGGATTTCAGTTAAGCAACTAACTGAATAACTTAAGGGCGACACAGTGGGTAGTGGTAGAGCTATTATCTTACAGTACCAGAGACCTGGGTTCAATCCCAACTACCGAGTTTGTACGTTCTCCCCATGAACGCTTGGGTTTTCTCAGAGATCTTTGGTTTCCTCCCACACTCCAAAGACGTACAGGTTTGTAGGTTATTTGGCTTGGTGTAAATGTAAATTGTCCCTGGTTTGTGTCAGGTAGTGTTAGTGTGCAGGGATCGCTGGCTTGTGTCGACTCAGTGGGCCGAAGGGCCTGTTTCTGCGCTGTATGTCTAAACTAAACGGAACAAAACTAAACTGGGAATGCACTCAGTGTGAAGGATGAGATGTAGAAACATAGAAACATAGAAATTAGGTGCAGGAGTAGGCCATTCGGCCCTTCGAGCCTGCACCGCCATTCAATATGCTCATGGTTGATCATCCAACTCAGTATCCCGTACCTGCCTTCTCTCCATACCCTCTGATCCCCTTAGCCACAAGGGCCACATCTAACTCCCTCTTAAATATAGCCAATGAACTGGCCTCAACTACCCTCTGTGGCAGAGAGTTCCAGAGACCCACCACTCTCTGTGTGAAAAAAGTCCTTCTCATCTCGGTCCTAAAGGATTTCCCCCTTATCCTTAAGCTGTGACCCCTTGTCCTGGACCTCCCCAACATCGGGAACAATTTTCCTGCATCTAGCCTGTCCAACCCCTTAAGAATTTTGTAAGTTTCTATAAGATCCCCTCTCAATCTCCTAAATTCTAGAGAGTATATACCGAGTCTATGCAGTCTTTGTTCATAAGACAGTCCTGACATCCCAGGAATCAGTCTGGTGAACCTTCTCTGCACTCCCTCTATGGCAATAATGTCCTTTGATGTGTACAACAGCTGCCATGATCAAAAAGCCTTCAGCTCCGTGAGGAAAGGGAAGAAGCTGCATCTTGTTCAAGCAAAGAAAGAGGAAAGGCGGAACGTATATAAGTAGCTGGACACCTCAATGGAACAGCGAGTGGAGCTACTGCATTACAGCTCAGGTTTGATCCTGACCTGTGGTACTGTCACATGGAGTTTGTATGTTCTCCTTAGGAACTTTTGCTCCGGGTGCTCTGGCTTCCAACCATATCCCAAACATGTTGGCAGTAGTTGTTCAGTTTGACACTGTGAACCTGGCCCGAGCATGTAGGTGAGTGGCAATCTTTGGGGGGATTGGACGGAGTAGAATTAGTGCAATTGGGTGTTTGATGGTGTGTGCAAACTCAGTGGGCTGAAGGACATCTTTCCATGCTGAGTGACGACGATCTCAATTATCTAGATGAACATCCAAGAAGCACTGATCTCAATGCAATTGGATTACAGTTGTCTCTTATCGGTGAAAATTCCCAATTGAGTGGAAAAACAGAACGCTGAGGCTAATGGAACAAAGGATGCTATCAACACCTGGGGTATACAATGGTGTCCATCCAGGACACTTGTTCCATCTGATGTGAACCAATTTCAACATTTCGCGCTGATCTATATCGGTGAGACCAAACGGAGGCTGGGTGATCGTTTCGCCGAACACCTCCGCTCGGTCCGCAATAACCAACCCAACTTCCCGGTGGCTCAGCACTTCAACTCCCCCTCCCATTCCGTATCTGACCTCTCGGTCCTGGGCCTCCTCCACGGCCAGAGTGAGCAACACCGCAAGTTGGAGGAACAGCACCTCATATTCCGCTTGGGGAGTCTGCATCCTCTGGGCTTAAACATTGAATTTTCTCAATTCTGTTAACCCTGGCTGCCTCCTCCCCTTCCCACCTCTCCCTCAGCCCCCGGGCCCTGGCATTCCCTCTCTCTCTATCTCTCCCCCACCCAAGTCGCACTAGTTTCTCATTTTCACACTACAAACAGCTTACAATGGCCTGTTTCCTTTATCATCGATACTTTTTTGCATATCTTTCATTCATTGTTCTTTATTTCTCCACATCACCGTCTATATCTCTCGTTTCCCTGATCCGTCAACATTTAGAATATTAGCTTCTGATATATAGTATAGAAAGTTTCTACAGTAGTAGAAACTAGTAGGATGTAGACTGGTGAAATGGGCAGACGCATGTTTGATCACAGAGTGAAATTTAATAAAGAAAAGTGTGAACTGATACAATTTGGGAGGGAGATTATAGAGTGAGATTTATTAATGGTACAAAAGCAATGCCTGATATTAATCACTTGGCATCTTGTAGCTGAAGTACTGTCCTTCTTTGGGTACTTTTAACATGATGCATACACATTTATTAGAGTTAGACCACAGAGGTGAAGGATGGTGAATGAATTAATACTTTATTGTCACATGTGACAAGTCACAGAGAAATTATTTGCTTCCATACCCAAGGTATGCAAATAGTCGCCCATAAAGGGCGCTTACAAAGTTACAAAGTTCCCCCGCGCCAGGTCCCCATTTGTTCTCCCCACTCCCATTCCCTCTCCCCCTCCCTCTCCTCCTCCCCCTCCTCCTCCTCCTCCTCCTCTCCCTCCTCCTCCCCCTCCCCCTCCTCCCCCTCCTCTCCCTCCTCCTCTCCCTCCCCCTCCTCCCCCTCCCTCACGGCAGTCCCCCCCACGCCAGGTCCTCGATTGTTCTTCTTCCTCCCTTACGGCAGCCAGATGAGTGAAGTTGGGATTGATCACTTTAGATCAGATGGAGTTAAGAGGAAACTAAAAAGATGTGTTCAAAATTGTCACAGGTTTTAGTGACCCAACTCGGGAAATATTTTTTTCACTGATAGCTCATTTGGTTACCAGGGAACAGAGGTAGAAAAAGTATTTGGAAACAAGCTGCAAGCGAGGAGATGAGGGGAAATTTATTTAGCTCAAAAGTACTTTCTGAAAGCGTACAGCATTGTTTCATTTGAAACTCTTGAAGTAGAATTGGGTAAATAATTTCCCTAAATAATTGCTTCAAATCTGATTTCACTTGCACAAAACAAGATCCAATGAATAGTGCAAATTGAACTGCAGATGCTGGTTTACACCAACTATAGACACAAAATACTAGAGTAGCACAATGGGACAGGAAGCATCTCTGGAGAGAAAGAATGGGTGACATTTTGGGTAAGACCCTTGCTCAGAAACGTCACCCATTCTTTCTCTCCAGAGAAGCTGCCTGTCCCAATGAAAAGTGTTGGAAGGAACTGCAGATGCTGGTTTAAACCGAAGACAGACACAAAAAGCTGGAGTAACTCAGCGGGTCAGACAGCATTTCTGGAGAAAAGATATAGGTGACATTTCGGATCGAGACCCTTCTTCTGACTCGACCCGGAACATCATCTATTCCTTTCCTCCAGAGATGCTGTCTGACCCGCTGAGTTATTCCAGCTTTGTGCCTATCTTTGGTTTTAACCAGCATCTGCTGTTCCTTCCTACTGTGGCGCCACCCAGTGGTTATGCCACTTATTGGGCGAACCCTCGGCCCTAGGACTGGCAGGGTCATGTGACTAGGGGTGTGCTCGGTGATATATATTGAACCCTCCCCGGTCGTGTGTGATCTGTTTTTTGTTCAACTTAATAAAGATCACTTTGATTAACAACACGTGTCTCGCTATATTGGTGATGCCGACGTTTGAAAACGGTTATTTTGGATTTGAAACATTGAAGCAGCCAACGCTCACCCCAAAGTTGCCGGCGATCTGGCCCAGGACTACGCTTGTTGCTTGTAAGCTCAAGTCGAGTCAAAAGTCAAAAGAGTTTATTGTCATGTGTCCCTGACAGGACAATGAAAATCTTTCTTTGCATAGCACAACAGAACATAGAAGGCATCGACTACAATTCTATACATAAACACACCCATGACTTAATAAATTAATAAAGTGCAAATAACAGATGGAGGGATATTAATGTTCAGAGTTTTGTCTGAGCCAGGTTTAATAGCCTGATGGCTGTGGGGAAGTAACTATTCCTAAACCGGGTTGTTGCAGTCTTCAGGCTCCTGTACCTTCTACCCAAAGGTAGCAGGGAGATGAGTGTGTGGCTAGGGTGGTGGGGGTCCTTGATGATGCTGCCAGCCTTTTTGAGGCAGCGACTGTGATAAATCCCCTCGATGGAAGGAAGGTCAGAGCCGATGATGGACAGTGTTTACTACTTTTTGGAGTCTTTTCCTCTCCAGGGCGCTCAAGTTGCCGAACCAAGCCACGATGCAACCGGTCAGCAAGCTCTCTACTGTACACCTGTAGAAGTTAGAGAGAGTCCTCCTTGACAGACCAACTCTCCGTAATCTTCTCAGGAAGTAGAGGCGCTGATGAGCTTTCTTAATAATTGCATCTGTGTTCTCGGACCAGGAAAGATCTTCACAGATGTGCACGCCCAGGAATTTGAAGCTCTTGACCCTTTCAACCATTGACCCATTGATATAAACAGGACTGTGGGTCCCCATCCTACTCTTTCCAAAGTCCACAATCAGTTCCTTGGTTTTGCTGGTGTTGAGGGCCAGGTTGTTGTGCTGGCACCATATGGACAGTCGCTCGATCTCTCTTCTACACTCGGACTCATCCCCATCAGTGATACGTCCCACAACAGTGGTGTCGTCAGCGAACTTGATGATGGAGTTCGCGCTATGACCGGCTACGCAGTCATGAGTATAGAGTGAGTACAGCAGGGGGCTGAGCACGCAGCCCTGAGGTGCTCCCGTGCTGATTGTTATCGAGTCTGACACATTTCCACCAATACGAACAGACTGTGGTCTGTGGATGAGGAAGTCGAGGATCCAATTGCAGAGGGATGCGCAAAGACCCAGTTCTGCGAGTTTGGTAACCAGCTTGGAGGGGATGATTGTGTTAAATGCCGAGCTGTAGTCAATAAATAGCAGCCTGACATATGAGTTTTTGTTGTCCAAGTGGTCCAGAGCGGAGTGGAGGGCCAGCGAGATCGCATCCACCGTTGATCTGTTGTGGCGGTAAGCGAACTGCAGTGGGTCCAGGTTTTTGTCGAGGTAGGAGTTGATTTGCGCCATGATCAACCTCTCGAAGCACTTCATCACCACAGGCGTTAGTGCCACAGGTCGATAGTCATTGAGGCACGTCACCTTGCTCTTCTTGGGCACCGGTATTATTGATGCCCTTTTGAAGCAGGTGGGAACCTCAGACCTCAGAAGTGACAGGTTGAAAATGTCCGTAAAAACTCCAGCCAGTTGGTCCGCACAGGGTTTTAGGACACGACCAGGTATGCCATCAGGTCTAGACGCTTTTCGAGGGTTCACCCCTCTGAAGGATTTCCTGACGTCGGCCTCTGTGACTGAGACTGAAATACCATCACAGCGAATAGGGGCTCGGGAAGGCACATCAGTGTTCTCCCTATCAAAGCGTGCGTAAAATGCATTGAGCTCATCAGGGAGTGATGTATCGCCGACATCCCAGCTGCCTCCTGGTTTCGCCTTGTAAGAGGTGATTGCATTCAGGCCCCGCCACAGCTGCCGAACATCTGGCTCATCCTCCAGCTTGGAGCAGAACTCCCTTTTGGCCTTTTTGATGGCCTTACCAAGGTCGTATCTGGACTTCTTATAGACCACTGTGTCATCAGACATGAATGCCCGGTGTCTGGTCTTCAGAAGAGTGCGGATCTCACAGTTCATCCAAGGTTTCTGATTGGGAAACACTCGGAAGGTTTTTGTAGGGATGCAGTCCTCCACACATTTCTTTATGAAGTCTGTAACGACTGTGGCGTATTCATTCAAGTCCGTTGCCGAGTCCTTGAACATTGCCCAGTCTACAGACTCCAAACAGTCTTGTAGTTGTTCTTCTGCCCCCACCGACCAGCTCTGTACTGCCCTCACCTCTGGGGGTGCACTCTTTAATTGCTGCCTGTAGGCAGGAAGAAGCAGCACCGCGGTATAGTCGGATTTACCGAAGTGAGGGCGAGGGATAGAGCGGTAGGCATTCTTGATGGTGGTGTAGCAGTGGTCGAGGGTGTTTGGTCCTCTAGTGCAGCAGGAGACATGTTGGTGGAAGTTGGGGAGTGATTTCTTTAGGTTTGCCTTATTGAAGTCCCCAGCAATGGTGGTAAATGCCTCGGGGTAAGATGTCTGGTGTTTGTTGACCACGGCGTGCAGCTCCTCCAGTGCCAGACGGACGTCTGCCTGGGGTGGGATGTAGACCGCGGTCAGGATGATGGAGGTGAATTCCCTCGGTAGGTAGAAGGGACGGCACTTCACCGCCAGATGTTTGAGGTGTGGAGAGCAGGAGTTGGACAGGACTACCATGTCTGAGCACCACGCAGAGTTGACCATGAGGCAGACGCCCCCTCCTCTCCCTTTCCCCGATGCCAGTGTACGGTCCATGCGGTGGATGGAGAACCCTTCAGGCTGGACTGCTGAGTCTGGGGAGCTTGGGGTGAGCCATGTCTCTGTGAAACAGAACACAGAGCATTCCCTCAGCTCCCTTTGATAAAGCAGCCTTGCCCTTATGTCCTCCACTTTATTTTCAAGGGACTGTACATTGGCCAGTAGGATAGCAGGGAGAGGGGGCCGAAGTCCCCTGCGCTTCAGTCTGACCTGAAGTCCTGCCCGTCGGCCACGTTTCCGGACACAATGGAGGCTTCCCCTTTGTTTCCAGGTACTGTGTTTCCTGTACCTGCTGTTTCTGCGGACCACGCTGGAACGGGAATTCCCTCACAGACGGCAGCTCCAGCTCCGTAATGAACGGGGGTTCCCACAGAATCAGCAGCTCCAGCTTCATGTTTTCTGGGATATCCAGCCCGTCGGCTCTGGAGGTCATCCTGGGGTTTCCAGGTGCCGTACCTGGGTTCTTCAGTCGGGTCGGGAGTTTCACAGCCAGCGTGGGGAAATTTAAAGTCCGGTGCTCCCGCAGCTGCGGGGGATCGCAAAATTTCCAGCGCTTTCAGCTGCACAAGCAGCCTGTCAGAAACGGCACCGATTACTGCCGTTTCCCTGATGCAGGTAAGTTGTTAGAAGTTGTAGTTAAATCTTTTCTGTTCTGGTGCTCCGCAAAAGTCGCCGCAGGCAGGCGCCATCTTGAGCCCCTGTTCTGCCCGTGTTCTGGACATCGCAGCCCCAAGTGTGGTTTCAGCAGGCCGAGGCCCAGTTCCACATTCGCCGCATCACGGCCGATTACACCCGGTACTATTATGTGGTCGACACGCTGGGTCAGGAGGCGCCTGGTCGCCTGGTCCCTAACCGACGTGCACCGCCAGCTGCGGACAAGTACGGGAGCCTCAAGTATGGTCGGCCACAAACACCGCATCTACGCTTGGGACCGACATTCAGGACGACAGTTCCTCGTTGATACGGGGACGGAGGTTAGCGTTCTGCCCTCATCGGGGGGTTCCATAAAGCGGGGGCCCACATTAATCGAAGCAAATGGCAGCTCCATACGGACGTATGGGGTTCGCACGATCCCGCTCATCTTTGGCTCCTGTTGGTGGATGTGAAGGGGCAGTGCTTCCATTGTCTGCTGTTTCATTTTCGTGCCTCTGGTTCCGGGGGGGGGGGCCACTTATTGGGCAAACCCTCCGCCCTACGACTGGCAGGCTCACGCGACTAGGTTTGGTGGGAAGAAGTCGTCACATGGCTTAGGGGTGTGCCGGGTGATATATATATATATATAGAATTCAATTCCATTGAATTTTCTCAATTCTGTTAACCCTGGCTGTCTCCTCCCCTTCCCACCTCTCCCTCAGCCCTTGGGCCCTGGCATTCCTTCTCTCTCTATCTCTCCCTCACCCAAGTCACACTAGCTTCTCATTTTCACACTACAAGCAGCTTACAATGGCCTGTTTCCTTTATCATCGTTACTTTTTTGCAAATCTTTCATTCATTGTTCTTTATCTCTCCACATCACCGTCTATATCTCTCGTTTCCCTGATCCCTAACCAGTCTGAAGAAGGGTCTCGATCCGAAACGTCGCCTATCTCCTTCGCTCCTTAGATGCTGCTGCACCCGCTGAGTTTCTGCAGATTTTTGTGTACCCTATATATATAGAACATTGGGAGAACCCTCCCCAGTCGCGTGTGAGCTATTCTTTGTTCACCTTAATAAAAACCACTTTGTTTAACAGCACGTGTCTCGCTATACTACACACGAGAATCCCCTAGCTTTCTTCAGGTTGTCGTAGAAAGGACAGATGGATTCAAAGTTTGTAATCTCAATTGTGTTTGTGTTACAATTTTGGTCGCCTAATTATAGGAAGGATGTCAACAAAGTAGAGAGAGTACAGAGGAGATTTACTAGAATGTTGCCTGGGTTCCAGCAACTAAGTTACTGAGAAAGGTTGAACAAGTTAGTTCTTTATTCTTTGGAGCACAGAAGGTTAAGGGGGGACTTGATTGAGGTCTTTAAAATTATGAAAGGGATAGACAGAGTTGACGTGGATAAGCTTTTCCCATTGAGGGTAGGGAAGATTCAAACAAGAGGGCATGACATGAGAATTAAGGGACAGAAGTTTAGGGGTAACACGAGGGGGATCTTCTTTACTCAGAGAGTGGAGGCTGTGTGGAATGATCTTCCAGCAGAAGTGATGGAGGCAGGATCGATTTTAACATTTAATAGTAAAGTGGATAGGTATATGGATGGGAAGGGAATGGAGGGGTATGGTCTGAGTGCAGGTAGATGGGACTAGGGGAAAATAAATGGTCGGCACGGACTGGAAGGGCCGAGAAGGCCTGTTTCCGTGCTGTAATTGTTATATGGTTATATGGTTATATGGTTATCTCACACCCAAGCACCACTGTATTCTCACAGTGCCAGCCTAGTTTCTGTGCTTCACTCCCTAGAGACGGAACAGAAACAATAACTGGAGGCTTGCGATCCATGGAGCCAGGGGCCACAGTTTAAGAATAAGGGGTAGGCCATTTACAACGAAGATGAGGAAAAACGTTTTAACCCTGAGAGTTGTGAATCTGTGGAATTCTCTGCCCCAGAGGCAGTAGAGGCCAATTCTCTGGATGCTTTCAAGAGAGAGTTAGATAGAACTCTTACAGATAGTGGAGTCAGGGGATATGGGGAGAAGGCAGGAATGGGATACTGATTGTGGATGATCAGCCATGATCACAGTGAATGGCAGTGCTGGTTAGAAGGGCCAAATGGCCTGTTCCTGCACCTATTGTCTGTTATGTAAAACCAACATCTATTTGATCAGCCATGCAACTATTAGTGACATACAATAACTTCCACTTCAATCCCATCAACTAATTGCTGACAACATGCCATTCTTCCTGCCCTTATACAAGAACGATAGGTGTGAGATTAGCACAATATTGTAAAATCAATATGATCTTGCTTAGGATAAACATACATGCCTGAAATATGTTTGTTAAAGGTGCATGTATTTATTTAAATTGAATGTGCACAGTGGCACAGCGGTAGAGTTGCTTTCTACAGCGCTTGCAACACGGAGACCCGGGTTCGATACCGATTACTGAGTTTTTACATTCTCCCCGTGACCTGCGTGGATTTTCTCAGAGATATTCGGTTTCCTCCCACACTCCAAAGACGTACGGGTATGTAGATTAAGCGGCTTGGGAAATGTAAAAATTGTCCCAGTGTGTGTAGGATGGTGTTAATGTGCGGGGATTGCTGGTCAGTGCAGACCCGGTGGGCTGAAGGGCCTGTTGCCGCACTGTATCTCTTAACTAAAGCTAAAACTGAAACCGATTAACATTACAGCAAGGAATAAAAGGAAGTCCTGTATTTTTATAATGCCATTCATAACCTTGTGACATCTGCTGTACCTTGACATGCACAAATAATAGTAAGGTTAAACGAGAACTTACCAGGTTGAAGTTTGATCTTTATTTTATGAGGAGTTACGATGAGCGACTACGTGAAGAAGCCCGCCAGCACACATGTGCGTCAATCTTCAAAGCAGCGGTGTGAAATCACAGATAACAGTAGTCGAAGTGACATAGTAAGATTAGAAAAGACTAGAACTACCAGATTACCTTTATGATACGAGGGGTGGGAGCGGAGGGCACGTAACCGCTCATCGTAACTCCTCATAAAATAAAGATCAAAATGGTAACTTCTCGTTTAATCTTATTATTTTACTTCGGAGTCACATGAGTGATTCCGCAAAGATTTCAAAGCTCTGTGATTTCATGCCGTGGATACGAGTCCATGCAACACACTGCCTCAGTTGACACAGGATGAGTAATAAGAAATAATGCATTCAAACATGATACAGACTTAAACATGTTGATGCTTTAATTAGCAAAAAAGAATACAATAGTGACCCCACTCACCCAGGGGGAAGCTATAAAACAGAATTTAAAATGGAGTGGGCAAATACCCCCAGCGTGGCCAGAGGTTTATTATAGAACCTTTGAAACGTCAGTTCATTGGACCATCCTGCGGCCGCGAGGATTTGGTCGAGACGGACGTCCAGTGCCCTCGCTGCTGACGATGATGCCGCCCTGGTGGAGTGAGATTTAAAAACATCAGTGTCCACTCCGGCACAAGAACCTGTTTCAGCCACCTTGAAATGGTCTGTACCGATACCTTCTTATGAGGCTTTTTGTGACCGATGAAAAACGTTAATTCGGAGCCTCTGAGGCTCTTGGTGACCTTGATATACTGCTGCAAGTGCGTAACTACACATAGGCGAAGGTCTATGGGGTATGCCATAAAAATAAGTTTAAGCCCTGACGTCCCTGGCCTGCTCTGCTTAAGTAAATCATCAACACAAAATGTTGTGTATTTTTACAGATGAACCCATCCTGTCCACTCACAGCTTCTGCAACTTCTGGACACGTTGCGCTCAGCATAACTACTTTAAGAGTGAGTCTGGGCAAAGAGAGGGATGTTGCTGGAGCCATGCTCACATCCCAGATCTCCATGTACCTGGGCCTGGGGGGGATTACAGTTAAAAATACCCTTCATGAACCGGGATATTAAAGGATGAGACCCAACAGAGTGTTGTCCCGACCCTGCCACAGGTAGGATGATAAGGTACTCCTGGCACTGTTGATGGCACTATAGCTCAGTCGCTCATCAAAATATAATGTGGACAGAAATTCCAGCACAACCGGTATGCTTGCCGTGTGATATGATATGTTCGACTGCTAGCAGAACACCTCCCATTTCTTGATATGAGAGATATACTGTTTTTTAGTACTATCCCTCCAGGCCGCAATAATCACATCCACCGTACAACCTGATAGTCCGAGCCCCAAGAACGGTCTCCTCAGAATCTGCAAATCAACAGATTAATACGTTCATGTGGTGGATGGATCTCCCCAGTCACAGGGTGAACCAGCAGGTTACTGCATTTGGGGACAGCCATAAAAGCTGTGTTATTAGTCTCAGAATGAGTGGGAACCATGGTTGTGTGGGCCAGTCGGGAACTACCAAAACGCCTGAGGTGGAGTCCTGCTCGATCATGATCAATGCATCTACCGCTACTGCCCCTGGGTCTGGTTCCCATGAAACATACTTTGGTAGCTGGTGATTTAGTCTGGATGCAAACAGATCAATATCTGGTACGCCATACCGAGCGACAATATCATTAAACATTGCATGATTCAACATCCATTCTGTGTTGTCATTGAATTTTCATGACCTGGTGTCCGCCACCATGTTAAATCTTCCTGGTAAGTAGGTAGCTGAAATCCAGATGTTTCTTGTAATACACCAGTGCCAAATAAAGTTAGCCAATTTATCACATGATACCGACTTGATTCTCCCCATGTGATTAACAAATGCTACTGCTGTAGTGTTGTCAATCTGAAGCTGAACATGCAAGTCATGCACACTAGTACAATACGCCTTTAAGCCATAGAGTGCTCCCAACAACTCTAAATAGTTAATACCATGTGATTAAAGGATTAATGCCTCATGCATATTCCATCTGCCACCGCAGCTAGAGATGGTATCAGTAGCTCCCCATCGTAGAACACTAACATCAGTTTGTAAAAAAACTGAAGGTTGATCAATCAGAATTTTACTGGAGCAATGCCAAATATTCGCGATCCACCACTGTAACTCAGCAATGGCTTCAGCTGGTAACTGCATGGGTCTATTGAAATGACCTGCAAGTCTTTTGAGTGCCTGCTCCTTTGCACGTTGTAAATTTTGATAATGTAAAGGCCCAAACTATGCAGCTGGAAAAGCAGCCACTAATTTGCTAATTATACTAGCCACCTGCCGAATAGAAGATTGTTGCACCTCAACAAGCTTGTTACAAGCTTCTATTAACTCTGATCTCTTGCCTCTAGGCAGAGTCACAGACATGCGAGTTGAATTAATGGTGAATCCAAAATAATCAATGACTCTAGATGGTATTAATTTGGATTTATCTCCGTTGGATGAGAAACCCCAACCTCTCAAACATGAGTTTGGTAGCTGAAACAGATAATTCAGCTGCTTTCTGAGTATTGCCTATAATTAGGACATCATCTAAATAGGCCATTACAATATGATTCTGAGCCTGGAGTAGGTCCAACACCGGTTTTAACAACTATGTAAATAATCTAAGAGCCGAAGTTTACCCATTAGGCAATGGTTTGAACTGCCATAGTTGCCTCATCCAGCTAAACTTCAAATATCTCCAGTGACTGTAATGAATGGGTACTGAATAGTATGCATCTTTGAGATCTATGCATGCCATATAACATCCTTTGGAAACCAGTTGTTTAGCAGTAACAAAAGTTTCCATTTTGAAATATTTATACTGCACATAGGAGTTAGATCAAGAATTATTCGACACCCACCATCCTTCTTTTGTTTAGGAAATATATTAGACACAAATTGGTGAGATTGATGAAACGACTTCTCAATTACCCCTTTTTTAGATAACGTTTCAATTTCAGCTTGTACATCTAAAGACCCTTGTTTTGAAAAAAACAATGTCCGGCTTGGTTTATGCTGTGTAGGTAGACGCAATTTGAAAAGGAATTATATTCGAAACCCTTGTATGCTGTGCAGTATAAATGAATCTGATTATACTGGTTATGCAACACCATTCATTGAAAAACAAGTGTAATCTTCCACCAACTTGTAACTGATCCATACATGGCATGTTCTGAAAAGACCCAGATCCACCTACCTCCATGGTTGTCGGTGGAAATCTCTGCCCCCGAATTCTGGAGGGGTAGAATGTTGGAGTGCGCCAATTGCGCATGGGTGGTAAGGGCAGGCGTGGTCCTTGGCCTGAACCAGCTTCAGCGAACAGCTTGTAGGGGTGCTGCCGCCGAAGTGGAATCTTGCTAGTTGGTTGGGCTTTTATGAGGCTGACCGTTTTCACCTTGTCGTCCAATTCTCTGACCCGTTTTGATAGGTCATCACCGAACAGTAGATTTGGTGGTTGCACATTGCTAGAATTGCACAGTGCCACAAACTTGGGATTCAGGACGGATAGCACTCTTTCTGAGACAGTTTATTTCAAAATGTGCATTGCACATTAGGGCCAGAGCATCCTGCTGTACCTCAGACAGGGGCCCCCCATCGACCGACCTAGCGAAAGCTGTAATCCCTGAAGCGAGCAGCTTTAGTATCTTCTGGAGCCTCACTTCCTGGGCTCTGATACCTACACCCATGCGACCCCAGATAGCGTGGTTCACAGTTGGCACTTTGATTGATGCACAATTGGCGGGTGTCTCATATTTTTGGAAGTTTCTTCCAGAGTGAGGTCTTGCAGCTAGTGTGAGGCCATGTACTTTATAGTCATGGCCAGGTCCTCATCCAGCGGTTCCCCAGTTCCGGTCGGTATAGTAAATTTAGATGCCATACATGGCACCGCTGGTTTGCGGCCTTCTTGCCGTGGGGTATGCTCACCGGCTATACTTCCGACCTCAGAGTCAGAACAATACTGACCCCGTATGGTCTCCTCCAAGAGGGAAACATTATGCAGCCCTTTTGCAGGTGCTGCTGCCAAGCACTGTGGCAACTCCGGTGGGACGGAAAGCCACTAAAAAGTCGGTAAGGCCCGTTGATGAGTCAGATGAGTCGGGCCAGGAAGCTTCCCTTCCCATAATGGATAGCGTCTTTGGACGTTTGTCCACGATGGAGCTCCTGATATACTCCAGCAAGAGGAGCTTTATATCCGCGGCACCACGTCGGAAGCCACTGGCAATGCCGCCAGTGATTCTGAAGGCGAGACGGACAGTCGCCCACTACCCGCACTGCCGCGGTCTTCTATAGCTGCTCTCCCGGCGGCCCACCTCAGCCTTCCCTTAATCATTTTCTCCATGGTCCAACTTGCTCCTGCAACAAGACTTACAAACCGCAGAAAACGACCTCAACTAAGTTTTTTAAACTTACCTGAGGGTTTTTAAAACTTATCGCTGGTGGAGCTACACGCCTGCCAGCCCGTTGTTGCACCATGCGTCAGACGTAATGACGCGCATGCGGACTGGCGGGCTTCTTCACGGAATCACTCACGTGACTCCGAAGTAAAATTGAGCCTGAATTTCATCTTTTAGGAAGTGTATTTATTTTGTTCAAGCCAGCCGAGTGCACAAAGATGAAAGCAGTGACACAGGATAAGCTTCCAACATGTCATGACCTTGTTGGCCTGAAGAATTACAACTGACAATTGTAAACATTCAATTTTTATTTCTGCACAAGTTACATATATTACCACCACATCCTCAAGCACTCAATGAAATTGCTATTGTAGTCCAATCTCCAAAGTACTGTCGGAGATGTGGTGGTCAAGTGTTCACAGGCAAATCCAAACAGCAAAATGATGACGATCAGATCATTTTTTTATATGATGTTGAAAAGGGATATAGATTGATTAGACACCAGAAGTAACTCCCTTGCATTTCTTCAAAATGTACTATGTAATCCCTCCGAGAGAGAAGCAAGATTTTTTGTGGATTTCACTGGACGTTCAGTGACTACTGTCCAATTCCAATTTGACCCTTGACCAGTTGGGAGTAGTTTATATTATTGTGAGTCTGGAGTTATTGATAAGAGATGCAGGTTTCATTGTTTGAATGCCAATGGGGAACGGGTTGGGTTTTTATGATCAGCTATTAATAGCCTTTAATTCTAGAATTTATAATTACATTCCCCAGCACCTGAAGTGGGATTTGAGCACTTGTTTGTGGATCAATGGACCAGAAATGTAATTACAATCCTATCCCACCCAGTGAAGAGACCTTGATTTAACATTTAATCAGAAAATGTTCAGACTGTCATAACATAAATGGAAGGAATTGATTCTGATAGATGTAGAGCCAATGTGTTCTCCTCTAATTAGCATTTCAACTCAGTAGAGTGACCATGAAAATAGAAATAATTCTTTCTTCCTGTCTGTCTCATTATCTGCTTGGTGTCCAAATTGTTGAGAGTCCAACTCTTCACATTAAAGAGACTATGAACTGAAGTAAACTTCAGCAATTAGCGACATGGCTGGTGGTCTCCTGGCTCCTGACAAACTGGCTCATTCTAAAATAGTTTCCTTTAATTATATGTGCCATCATCCTGAAGCTGCAGTCTTTTCTTTTGCCTTGAATGAATCTCAATTTTCTAATTAACCAGGAAGTGTGTGTTAAATTGACACCAGTGTCGTATGCTGCTCCTGCGCTTTCAGATTCTGATGCTTTGCCTCAAAGTTGCGCATCAATACAAATTCACCCTGATTCCCATCGGAGAGGGATTGCAACAGTTGTTTTGCATGCGGTGAACAGTCATGGGTTGGAATTCGCCGCCTGGCGGGGTGGTGGGAAATAAAAATGGAGGAATGGGGGAAAAGAGCCAGTGGATGGAAAAACCGAATATTATTTAAATTGCACAAAACTAATGAGCACTGTGCAAAGAGATTTCAAGGCGCCTTTAGACCAGAAACACAGAAAATTAGCATAAAGGTATAAGAGGTAATTAGGAAGACAAATGTAGTGTTAGCTTTGGATAGTGTGTAAAAGAAAAGAAGTGCTACATGCAATTATGTTCTCCTTCTAAAAGGAGATATATTTATCTGCATTGGAGGCCAGTTCACTGGACTGTTGCATTATCTTATAAGGAAAGACTAAGTAGATTGGGCCCATGTTTTCTTGAAGTGGGAAGAATGAGTGGTGATCTTCTGGGAACAAATAATGCTCTGATAGGACTTGATAGGGTAAATACTTCAGGGATAATTCCTCTAGTGGAGGAATCGAGAACCAGAAGCTTAGTCTTAGGATAAGATGGTGGCTGAGGATGAAAAGACATTTTTTCTCTCCAGGATTATATCACTCAGCGGGACAGGCAGCATCTCTGGATGGAAGGAACAGGTGACGTTTTGGGTCGAGACCCTTCAAACATGACCCATTCATGCTCTCCAGAGATGCTGCCTGTCCTGCTGAGTTACTCCAACATTTAGTGTCTATCTTCAGTGTAAACCAGCATCTGCAGTTCCTTCCTACACTCTATACTAATCAGATTTACCAACACTTGGCTCATGGCCTTCTGTGCCAGGGGTCGGCAAACTTGTTCTGCATAGGGGCCAGGACGCATGTCTGTGAGCGGATGGCGGGCCACATCTATCACGTGTGCACATGGATCCCGCCCCCATCCCGTCCTGGATGGCAGGCATCAAATCACGTGTTCGCAAAGATCCCGCCTCTTCGAGGACGCCTACTCCCGGCCTACTGCCAACCCCGATCACGACAGTGAAGCCCAGACACAGAAGGTGCGCAGCCGTGCTGGCGGCTTTGCACAGGATGCGGTACGGCCGGAACTTGGCGTTGCTCGGTGTTTAGCGTTGCTCGTGTTCGCCACTGCTCGGTGTTCGCCGCTACTCGGCGAACACCATTGCGGCCTCCGGCGCAGGCCACCTTTCGTCATCGTGCCTGGGCGCCGCGGCCTTGGGGCCGGGTGGTACCGGAGATGATGGAAGTCTGCAGGCCGGATGATTACAGGGGAAAAAATCCGCCTGCGGGCCGGATGATTTAGTGTTACGGGCCGCATGCGGCCCTGGGGCCGTAGGTTGCCAACCCCTGTTCTATGCCTTAGCAATTCCAGTGCTTTTCTGGATACTTTTTCAATGTTATGAAGGGCTCTGCCTTTGTCAACCTTGCAGAAAGATTCCTGATCCTATTTCCCATGTTCTGATTTTCTTATGAATAGCTTAGCGAGATTTTGATTTAACAGAACATCTTAGTCCTATTCTCTGCTTGGAATGCTTCTTCTAGATAGTGTTAGACCCAAAATGCTGGACCAACTCAGCAACTCTGGCGAGGTATTACTGGGTGAAATCGTCTCCAGCTGCAGAAGGAATTGAAACTGAACCTTGTAATCTTGAAACATTGACTAAATCTGTGCCCAAGATGTTACACAGACTCTTTTTGCCTTTCAGCATTTCTCATTCTTGTTAAATCAAACAGCTTCTAGTGGCTTTGTATGTGATTCTCTTTACTTTTGCACTGAATGTGAAAGCAGATCCTCAAGGCAAACTTCTTGAATGTATTACTGGTTTTTAAATTGATGGCTATTTCAATTCAACAACCATTTCATCCCTGGCACTGTCAGACATTGGCTATAATCACATTTGCTCTAGGCTCAACTATTCCAACGCTTTTCACATGGTTTATCATCGTCCTTCCTCTACCAGACAGGATTTTCCCCATCTATATATCCAGTCATTGTAAAGATCAGCTGAATAATAACTTTAATCTCAAGTGGACCTGAGTACCGAGCAATGCTATAATATAATAATAATCTGGATGAAGGCCATTTAGATGGGGCGGGAACCGGTGAGGCCACACCCCCCCTCCCCTACACCCCACTCCCCCTCGCCCCCCATCCCCCACACCCCCTCCCCACACTCCCAACTAACCCACACCCCTCCCACTCTCACATACACCCCCTCCCCTCCCCTACCCCCACGATTTCACACAGTTGTTATCATTGCAACGGTAATCACTCATCCTAATTTTGTCAGTTCAAATTGGCCAAGTGCTATAACTGCCAGAAGAAAGACCATGTCGCTCCAGCATGTCGGGCCAAGCTTAAGACAGGAAACCAACAATCTGCGGGAATCAAGCAACGACACCAGAGAGGAGTTCACAACTTGGAGGTGAACCCAGATGGAAATGAACTTGGGTTGTACACCATTTATGCAACCAACATCGATAAGCCTACAACCAGCCAAGCCAAGGACTTCCGAACTAAACTATTGATAAATGAACAGTTAATCGATATGTGTATTGACTCGGCAGCAGATTGTTTGGTCATGAGCAAAGACTTGTGCGAAACAAAGTTTCCACAGATACCATTGCTTGAGAGTAAGGTCAAGCTGAGAACCTACTCAGGCGAAGTTTTGAAGAAGTGTGCACAAATGAACTGTAAAGTTCAGCATAATGGTCAGTCAGTAACACTGCCCATCATAGTGGCCAGCTACAGAAATAAACATAGAAACATAGAAAATAGGTGCAGGAGTAAGCCATTCGGCCCTTCGAGCCTGCACCGCCATTCAATATGATCATGGCTGATCATCCAACTCAGTACCTGCCTTCTCTCCATACCCCCTGATCCCTTTAGCCACAAGGCCCACATCTAACTCCCTCTTAAATATAGCCAATGAAATGGCCTCATCTACCTTCTGTGGCAGAGAATTCCAGAGACTCACCACTCTCTGTGTAAAAAATGTTTTCCTCATCTCGGTCCTAAAGGAATTCCCCCTTATCCTTAGTCTGTGACCCCCTTGTTCTGGACCTCCCCAACATCGGGAACAATCTTCCTGCATCTAGCCTGTCCAACCCCTTAAGAATGTTGTTCGTTTCTATAAGATCCCCCCTCAATCTTCTCAATTCCTCCTACCCTCCTTGGAAAGGATTGGCTGTGTAGAATAGAGTTAGACTGGAAGAGCATTTTCAGCGTTGATTTGTCCAAATCACGTCTTGAAAATGTCATAAGCAAACATGCAAGCATTGTTGCTGACAGTTACACGGGAATAACCGGGTACTCTGCATACGTTCGACTTAAGCAAGATGTGAGACCTGTGCATTGCCGACCAAGACCTCTACCATATGCACTAAAGCAACAAGTGGAGGAAGAACTCGACAGGTTAGAACGGAATGGAGTACTCGTGAAGACACACCAGAGTAACTGGGCAACGCCAATTGCGGCCGTACCCAAGGCCAACAAAACTGTTCGACTATGTGGTGACAACAAAGTCACAATCAACCATGCCATTGATGATGAACAATATCCGTTACCAACCTTGCAAGATCTGTACGCAGAACTTAGCGGAGCAAGAGTCTTCACTAAACTAGATTTGTCTCACGCTTACACCCAACTCATTGTCGACAAGGAACATTAGCAGTACTTGACTATCAATAGACAATAGACAACAGACAATAGGTGCAGGGGTAGGCCATTCGGCCCTTCGAGCCAGCACCGCCATTCAATGTGATCATGGCTAATCATCCCCAATCAGTACCCCATTCCTACCTTCTCCCCATATCCCCTGACTCTAGATAGTGATCTTTAAGAGCCCTATCTAGCTCTCTCTTTAAAGTATCCAGAGAACCAGCCTCCACCACCCTCTGAGGCAGAGAATTCCATAGACTCACAACTCTCTGTAAGAAAAAGTGTTTTTCACGTCTCCGTTCTAAATGGCTTACCCCTTATTCTTAAACTGTAGCCCCTAGTTCTGGACTCCCACAACATCGGAAACATCCTGCCTCTCGCGTGTCCAAACCCTTAACAAACTTATATGTTTCAATAAGATCCCCTCTCATCCTTCTAAACTCCAGAGTGTTACAAGCCCAGCTGCTCCATTCTCTCAGTATATGACAGTCCCGCCATCCCGGGAATAAACCTTGTAAACCTACGCTGCACTCCCTCAATAGCAGAATGTCCGTCCCCAAATTAGGGGACCAAAACTGCACACAATACTCCAGGTGTGGTCTCACTAGGGCTCTGTACAACTGCAGAAGGACCTCTTTGCTCCTATACTTGACTCCTCTTGTTACTAAGGCCAACATGCCATTCGCTTTCTTCACTGCCTGCTGTACCTGCATGCTCACTTTCATAGACTGATGAACAAGAACCCCCAGATCCTGTTGTACTTCCCCTTTTCCCAACTTGACACCATTTAGATAGTAATCTGCCTTCCTGTTTTTGATAACAAAGTGGATAACCTCACATTTATCCACATTAAACTTCATCTGCCATGCATCTGCCCACTCCCCAATCTGTCCAAGTCACCCTGCATTCTGATAGCATCCTCCTCACAGTTCACACTGCCACCCAGCTTTGTGTCATCTGCAAAGTTGCTAATGTTACTTTGAATCCCTTCATCCAAATCATTGATGTATATTGTAAATAGCTGCAGCACCGAGCCTTGCGGTACCCCACTAGTCAACACACACAAGGGCTTGTATTCATATACAAAGCTGCCCAATGGTATGAAATCCTCCTTGAAAAAGTTCCAGTCTGTCATGGACAAAATGTTACAAGGAATTCCGCACTGTATGTGCAACCAGGATGACCTACTGATATTCACAGAGGGCATGGTAGAACATCTGGAAATCCTCGAGCAAGTTCTCATACGACTGAACTGCCACAATGTCAAACTGCGACAAAGTAAATGTGCATTTGCGCACTCAGAGAAGGTCTACCTTGGACTCAAAGTAGATGCCAACGGGCTTCACCCTGTGAAGGCAAAAGTTGAAGCAATCGTGAATGCTCCAAAACCCAACAATGTGTCAGAGCTACGATCGTTCCTTGGTTTGGTGCAGTTCTATGCACCATTCCTTCCAGATTTAGCAACTGTGCTAAAACCACTACATCATCTGCTACAAAAGGACGTGAAATGGATGTGGGGAAAGGAACAGCAACGTGCATATGATATTTGCAAGGAAAACTTGACGTGACAAACTCCTTGTTCACTACGAAACGACACGCGAGATGAAACTTGCTTGTGATGCTTCAAGTTATGGTGTAGGTGCAGCGATCTCCCACATAATGAATGGCGGACAGGAAAAGCCTATTGCTTTGGCATCCCGCACCCTATCACCGAGTGAAAGCAATTATGCACAGATAGAAAAGGAAGCACTCAACATCCTGTTCGGAATCAAGAAATTCCATCAGTTTCTTCTCGGCAGAACATTCACCCTAGTGACTGATCACAAGCCTTGGTCCCAAGTCTGCTATAATTTCCACGGCGGCATCAAGGACGCAGTTGCAGACGCATTGTCCCGGTTGCCCCATGAGAACTCTGACATGGGAAGTGAGAACTCAATCTACACACTGCAAGTTGTAGATGAAGACTTTCCAGTGACTGCAACAGAAATTGTAGCAGAAACAGAGAAAGACACTGTGCTGAAGTGGGTCTATGAACAGACATTGAACGGTTGGACTGAGATCGATAGTGGATTGAACTCAGTTCTGAACTCAGAGCAGAAGCCGTTCCATAATCGATGCATTGAATTATCATGTGAACAGGGATGTATTAAGTGGGGTTACAGAATTATGAGAAACAAAATTATGAATGAACTTCAGGCCGAACATCCTGGTATAAGCATGAAGTCAATTGGCAGATGTTTTGTGTATCGGCCTGGTATTGACAGTGACATCGAGTCACTGGTAAGCAAATTGCAGCGTCTGCCAAATTTGCCAGAGTAAACCACCAAAAACACCATTGCAACCCTGGTCATGGCCAAGTAGACCTTTTCTGAGAGTTCATGCAGATTTTTGTGAAAAGGGTAATGATCTCTTTCTGGTACTAGTAGATAGTCATTCCAAATGGATTGAGGTTCAGCATATGGGGTCAAGCACTACTACTGAGCATACCCTAGATGAGTTGAGATCCATTTTTGCATGCCATGGTTTAACGGAAGAACCTGTTTCTGATAACAGTTTCGTTCAGAACAGTTTAAGAGTTCATGCAGTGGAATGGTGTAAAACACACACTTGTTCCACCGTACCATCCTGCCTCCAACGGGGTGGCGGAAAGGTCTGTTAGAGTTGTCAAAGATGCTCTCAAGAAACAGGTTTTGCAGGGTAGATCAAAGCTCAGCATGAAACATCGTTTGGCTAGTTTCTTGCTGAGGTACAGAACCACACAACATACAACAACAGGTTACTCACCTGCAGAACTGTCGATGAAGAGAAGGCTATGAATACACCTAAGTTCAACAACCCCACAAATGAGTCACACCCTGGCCACTCCCTTTTCTCCCCTCTCCCATCAGGCAAAGCGTATAGAAGTGTGAAAACGCACACCTCCAGATTCAGGGACAGTTTCTTCCCAGCTATTATCAGGCAACTGAATCATCTTACCACAACCAGAGAGCAGTCCTGAACTACCATCTACCTCATTGGTAACCCTCAGATGATCCTTGTTTGGGCGTTGCTGGCTTTACCTTGCACTAAACATTATTCCCCTATCATGCATCAATATAATGTTAATGGCTCGATTGTAATCATGTATTGTCTTTCTGCTGACTGGCTAGCACACAACAAAAGCTTTTCAATGTGCCTCAGCACACGTGACAACAAACTAAACAAAACTGAACTAAACTAAACTAAACTAAATTAAACTGACTTTAGGGAATGTGTTAAAGAAGGAACTGCAGATGCTGGAGAATCGAGGGTTACACAAAAAGCTGGAGAAACTCAGCGGGTGCAGCAGCATCTAAGGAGCGAAGGAGATAGGCGACGGAACCCCTGGTCCATGGCTGGTTAAAGTAGAGAAGCAGCATTTGGGATGCTACTGAGAATCTCAAGACCATAGGCAGGGAGCACACAGAACCTCTGCATAAATGATGAAAGGAGTGCAGCACCTCATAAACTTTAGACCATGGCAGAGGATCCTGTGGTCCCCATCACCAGCCTCATTGTCCATGATACAACCCACAATAGCCAAGTAGAAGCAAGTGCACCCCCCACCATCGAAGAAGACGGAGAAGATAATTTCGAAGCTAGACATCAGCGACGGCCTTAGCTCGTTGTAATTACAAGGGTAGTGAAACGTGAAGGAATTGCACGATTTCTCCAGGTCATTTGTCTAATCGGGGTTTCAGTAATTATGGGCTGAAGGATAGAAAGTGGAGCGGAGGAGTGAAACTCTGATCACAACTTGACACAATTATAGAAGAGATAACGCTGCAGGCACATTTTAATAATCCTACAGCAATCAATCTATAAATCCTTTGACTCTGTTGATTAATTCTACCTAATATGACCTTAACTAGTCGTTGTTGGAGATAAAGAACCTGAATAATGTACCGTCAGGAAAAAAACATGCCATCTGTCCGGCACTGTAATGAATTTAAATAATTAGACTTTCTCTTCTAGCCTGCATTTCTAAAATATTGTGTAAAATGGGTTGAAGTAATTACTCAGACAGAAGGTGACTTCAAAAAGTGGCTCCAATTACAATGACGTTCCGAGCAAGTGAAGCCGCTAACTGGCTGACAACAATTCCAATCTAATTATAAACAAAGTATACTCGTTATGTGTAATCAGTCTTGGATTGATAGAAGTGGCAGGCTCAGAGTGAAACTCTGCATTTCAAACTTGCCCAAGCGTAGGGGTTTTTCAGAACTTCTGTTGAAGAGTTGTATACACTTTCATTGTCTTCCCCTGAGTCCAGAAGATTGAGATGTAACCTGATCAAAGTAGTTTAGTTTTGTTTAGTTTAGAAATGCAGCGTGGAAACAGGCCTTTTGGCCCACCGAGTCCCCGCTGACCAGCGATCCCCGCACACTAACACTGTCCTACACACACTGGCGGCAATTTACAATTATACCAAGCCAATTAACCTACAAACCTGTACGTCTTTGGAGTGTGGGAGAAAACCGGAGATCTCGGAGAAAACCCGCGCAGGTAACAGGGAGAATGAATAAACTCTGTATAGACAGGCACCAGTAGTCAGGATCGAACCCAGGTCTCTGGCGCTGTCATGTCTACTGCTGTGCCACCATGCTGCCCTAAATATTTCCAATGTTAAAACATTCTCTAGAATTGATACGTTATTTCTTTTTGCAGCAGGTTCAAAAACAAGGGAAATTAAAACTGGATCATTCAGGAGAGAAATTTGGGGCATTTCTCAAAAAAAAATTGGCATGAAATTATCTTAATGTTGGAGCACTGTCCCCAAAAGATTCCAGGTGTTGTGATCAATACGAGCTCTCGGGATTGAGATTAACTGAGATTTCAGTTGGGTGAAAGTATCAATGGATTTGGAGCTAGGATACATAGAAACATAGAAAAGAGGTGAAGGAGTAGGCATGGCTGATCATCCAAAATCAGTATCCCACTCCTGTTTTTTCCCCATATCCCTTGGTTCTGTTAGCCCTTCGAGCTAAATGTAACTCTCTCTTGAAAACATCCAGTGAATTGGCCATCACTACCTACTGTGGCAGAGAATTCCACAGATTCATAACTCCCTGGGTGATTTTTTTTTTCCACATCTCAGTCCTAAATGGCCTACCCGTTATTCTTAAACTGTGACCCCTGGTTCTGGTCTCCCCCGACATCAATAACATTTCTCCTGCCTCTAGCCTGTCCAATCCCTTCAGAATTTTATATGTTTTTATATATAAAAACTCTCATCCTTCTAAATTCCAGTGAATGTAAGCCCAGTAATTCCATTCTTTCATCGTTGGAGTTGAGGTACAAATGAATTGTAATCTAACTGAATGTCAAAACAGGTTTGATAGGTTAAATAGCCTATCAAAATACTAAATGAAGATTGGTACCATTATGATGTTTAAGAGACATTTGGACAGATATATGCAAAAGAAAGTTTTGACGAGATATGGGCTAAGCACAGGTAAGTGGACTAGCTTGGATAGGCCACTGTGATTGGCATGGACGAGTGGGGCTGAAGATCCTCTTTCCATGCTATATAGTTCTGTACAGCAGACCTGAACTACTATCTACATCGAAGATAGACACAAAATGCCGTAGTAACTCAGCGGGACAGGCAGCATCTCTGGAGAGAAAGAATGAGTGACGTTTTGGGTAGAGACCTTGACAACATCATTGGAGACCCTCGAACTATCTTTGATCGGATTTTACTGGCTTTAACTTGCACTAAATGTTATTCACATTATTTCCTTTTTCAAGTATCTGTACACTGTGAATGGCTCGGTTGTAATTATGTATTGTCTTTCCACTGACTGGTTAGCACGCAACAAAAGCTTTCCACTGTACCATGGTACACGTGACAATAAACTAAACTATGACTTGATGATATGCGTTAGGTCAAGAAACTTGCCATTACATTTACATCACTTTTGGCCCGTAGGAGAATCTTGCTGGCCTGGAAATCTACCACTCCTCCATCTGCTGCTGCTTGGCTGGAAGACGTGATGTTTTTTTTAAGGCTAGAAAAGATGAAACTCACATTGAGGGGGTCTGTGAAAAAGTTTTATTTGAAATGGGAACCTTTTTTATTATACTTTGAGGGTCGAAAGGAACTATCTATTGAGGGCACTTGACACTAGCTGGGGATCCGCTTTTATTCTGTTTTGTTACTTTATTATTGTTAAAATGTGCATTTGTATTTGTGATATGTTTGTATTGTCAAAACATTAGCTGCCAAGGGGTGTTTAGGGAGGATGGGTAAGGGTTATTTTGTTATTATATATAAAAAAACAAAATGGAGGGAAATGTAATGCAATACGTCAGATGTACTGTATTTTATTTCCTCCAATAAAAATTAATTTATAAGAAACGTTTGCCGTCTTCTGTGTTGTTACTGTTTGGTGCAGCAGGTTAGATATTTTTCTTCCACCTTAGAAAACATGCTTCCATAGCCACCCAGTCTGCTTGCAAAGACAACCCCACAAATGCACTGTGTAGGAATGAACTGCAGATGTTAGTTACACACAGGAAAGACACAAAATGCTGGAGTAACTCAGCGGGACACGCAGCATCTCTGAATAGAAAGAATAGGTGACATTCCGGGTTGAGACCCTTCTTCAGATTGAAGAAGACTGAAGAAGGGTATTGACCCAAAACATTACCCATTCCTTCTATCCAGAGATGCTGCCTTTCCCGCTGAGTTACTCCAGCATTTTGTGTCTATCCAAAAATGCATTTGCAGTCTCTGTGAATTTATGGGTCTTCAGCATCAAATTGCCTTCCATTGACACTAAGTGCCAAACATACTCAATGAGATCATGAAAGGGCTGGTGGAACAATTGCCCTTCAGCATCAGGATAGATGTTACCATACGGCAGGTTTTATGACATACCTGTCCATCTTTATAAAGTGCCTAAAGATTGAGTGATGGGACAAAGATCAGTGAGTGTTACTTTGGCCCTATCCATCATTGAGTTAACCTGAGGCAGTAAATATTTGCAGTAGACATCTACTCATTTCTGTAGTAAACACAAATAGGTGCAACAAGATGACAAATGACACGTTGGAATTTGTGTATTATGCATGTGTGCACAGTCTGAGAAAAACCTTGAATAAATCAGACCTTAAGAGTTCCCTGTGTTTCCCATGTATCAGTATCGGCACGCTGCATGTAACTGAATTCAAGGCCACTGGATATATATGATGTCAGCTATGATGATTGGAAGGAAAAAATACTGAATGTGTAGGGAAGAACTGCAGATGCTGGTTTAAACTGAAAATAGACACAAAAAGCTGGAGTAACCCAGCAGGTCAGAGAGCATCTCTGGAGAAAAGGAATAGGTGACATTTCAGGTCAAGACCCTTTGTCAGACTGAGGGCAAGGTAAAGGGAAATGAGGGATATAGACGGTGATGTAGAGAGATATAGAACAAATCAATGAAAGAGATGCAGAAAATATAACAATGATAAATAGTGAGATTAAATGAGAACTTACCTGTTCGAAGTTTGATCTTTATTTTATGAGGAGTTACGATGAGGGATTACGTGAAGAAGCCCCGCCTGGCGCTGGATCGGCATACTTCAAAGCAGCGGCATGAAAAACACAGAACCAATAGCCGGAGTAAAATAGTAAGGCTCAAAATAGACTAGAACTACCAGATGATCATTTACATTATGAGGGTTGGGAGTGGAGGGCACGTAATCCCTCATCGTAACTCCTCATAAAATAAAGATCAAACTTCGAACAGGTAAGTTCTCGTTTAATCTCACTATTTTACTTCGGAGTCACGTGAGTGACTACGTGAAGATTTTAAAGCTCTGTGTTTTTTATGTCGTAAATTCATTTCATACGACTCTCTGTTTAGTCAAAACAGTAGTGAGTAAATAGTATTTTAAGACATTGTTACAATTTATGTAATGTCCTTTAATCATAAAAATAACAACTTTTTAATAATAACCCCTCTATCGCAGGGGAAAATTACAAAATAAATTGGTAATGATGTCAATGGTAACATAAATCGATAATATAAATCGATGATATAAAACAAAGCAAGCATTTAAAGAGAACCCAGTACTGCGTGTCCAAATCCTGGCACCGTGACATCAGGTTTATTGTAGAACTGTGAAAAAATCTCTTCTCTAGACCACCCTGCGGCCTTTAAAATTTGATCGAGTGTTATGTCCTGTACCTTTGCCACAGACGTAGCTGCTGCCCTAGTGGAGTGAGATTTAAACACATCAGTGTCTATTCCTGCTAGACCCAAAACCTGTTTTAACCATCTAGAAATGGTTTGAACTGAAACTTTTGTATGTGGCTTTTTGTGTGTTATCAATAACGCTTTCTCAGAACCTCTGAGATTTTTGGTTACCTCAATGTATTGAGTTAAATGCTTAACTACACACAATGTTTCATTAATAGGATATGCTTTAAACATTACCTTCATTCCAGTTCTTCCTGGTCTGCTTTGTTTGATCGAGTCATAAACATAAAACACAATGTTATCTGTAGTCACATGCATGCAATTCAACCATAATAATTGCAAAGTTTGTACTCTTTGAGCTGATACCAATGCCATAAACATTACCACCTTGAATGTTAATTTCTGCAAGACATTGAATTAATTGGAGTCCATTGTTTAAGCAAAGTAAGAACAATGCTAACATCCCAAATTTCTGTATATCTGGGCTTGGGAGGATTTTTATTGAAAATTCCTTTCATGAATCGGGATACTAATGGGTGAGACCCAATGAATCCCGATCCGAATTTGTCCTAAATAGGATGACAATGCACTACGAGCACAATTAATGGCACTATAACTCAAATGCTCATCAAAGTGTACCCAGCAAGGAACTCCAATACATTTGAAATGTTTGCAGCATGATAAGATATCTTTGACTGTGTACAAAAACTTCCCATTTCCTTATATGCGACATATTGTTTTTTAGTGCTATTCCTCCAAGCTGCATCTATAACATCCATGGTCCTGTCCGACAGTTCAAACTCTTGCAACGGTCTGGTCAGAACCTGCAGATTTACAATTCATATGATCATGCAATGGATGAATTTCTTTTGTTACTGGTTGTGTCACCAGATTGTCGCAACTGGGAATTGTCATACATGGTTCAATAATCATTTTAGCATCAATGGGAACCATGACTGCGTGGGCCAATTTGGCACCACCAAAATGCCTTTGGCAGCGTCTTGCGCTATTTTCTTGAGACATTGCCCAATGAGACAGAATGGGGAAAAGCATAAAAGAACGTATTCCCCCAGTGTAGCGAGAAGCATCCACCGCTACTGCCCCTGGATCGTGTTCCCAAGACACGTATTTGGGCAATTGGTGATTCCATCTAGATGCAAACAGATCAATGTCCGGCACTCCATACTGACTGACAATATTTTTGAAATTTGTGGATTTAACATCCATTCTGTATTGTCTTTAAATATTCGTGATCTTTTGTCTGCCACAACATTGTCTCTCTCCGAGAGATAAATAGCTGAAAGCCAATATTTTTTGCCATACACCATTGCCACATCTGGTTTACCAGATGATCACATGATATTGATCTGACACCACCCATGTGATTGATATATACCACAGCTGTGGTATTATCTATTTGTACTTGGACATGCAAATCTTTTAATGAAGAGCAATAAGCTTTTAATCCATAAATGCTCCCAGTAGCTCCACATATTTAATACCATATGTATGGAGCAAAAAATCCTCTTGGACAGCCCATCTGCCTCCACAGCTGGTCTCATTATCCATAGCCCCCCATCCGGGAGAACTTGCGTCTTTTTTAGTTTGCAAAAACACTGCTGGCTGATGAACTAATGTTCTTAGCGGCTTGTGGAACATACTCAATCCACCAATGTAATTCTGATAAGCTTCCTTAGGCAATTGCATTGGCCTATCAAAATGGCCTGCTCGCTGAATAAGCGCTTGAATTTTTGCCCTTTGAAGATTTTGGTAATGTAGACGACCAACTCTACTGCTGGAAATGCTGCTACCAATTTACCAATAACCTTGGCAACCTCTCGGATGGAGGGATAAGGTTTGTTAATCAGGTCCTGACACACATTTGTCAAATCCAACACCTTATCCATTGGTAAAGTTACCAACATGGTAACTGAGTTAATCACAAACCCACAGATATTCAATGGTTTGGGATGGCTGTAACTTAGATTTGTTGGATGGATCAGGAACCCAACTTCTCAAACAAACTTGTAGTTGCTGAGACTGATTTTCCAGCTGACTCCTGATTAGCATTGACAATTAAATGTCATCTAGATAAGCAATAACGATGTGTTTATTTTTTGTGCCCTTAGCAGTGCAAGTGCTGGCTTAATCCATTAGGCAAAGCTTTGTATTGCCACAGCTGTCCCATCCATAGACTTTAATTACCTGCGAAACTATGGTGAATTGGGACCGAAAATATGCATCCTTCAATCTATTGTAGCCATATAACAACCTGTTGATACCAGCTGCATTGCAGTGTTGAATGTGTCCATTTTTAAATGTTTATACTGGACAAATGTATTCAATAGTGTGAGATCTAAATTGATTCTACAACCCCCATCTTTCTTCGGTCTGGGGAAAATATTTGATACAATTGTTGTGGATCCTCTCCTTTTTGTTTTCTCAATAACTCCTTTCTCACACAAATACTTAACCTCTTTTGTCAATTTGAATACTTTCAAGACTGAACATCAAAGAATGATTAGGCTTATTGTGTCCCAATGGATCCATACCTCCCTTTCATTATAACATTCGGAGTCTACCACCAATCTGAGGTTCATCCAAACATCCTTCTTTAATAGGATTAAGTTTTTGTACCTCTCCAACTGGACAAAATGATCTCCTTTCCCAATAATCGGTGTACATTCGGCTGTGCTGGCTGGTATTCTTCCTTATCATACTCTCCTCGGCTCATTCCAGCTCCAAAATCAAATCCCCTTCTCATATGACCAGCCTTTCTGGCCAAACTGAAGGGTTTCACAATGCCAACAGTTTTTGCCTCTTCATCCATTTCTTTAATTTGTTTAGACTTCCTCTGAACAAATAACCAAGAGCTTGAACATTGCTTGCCCTGCACAACCCTGAAACACTTGGATGTAAAATAGGCTGAATGGCAATCTTCCATTTTATATATTTTATCTCAAAATGAGTTGCAGAATAAGCCGAACATATGTTTTTTATTCTGAACTTTGGTCATTCCACAACCTTCCAGCTTGTCTTCCAAAAGACAGTGATGCCAAAATTAGCTTGAGGATTCTTTGAATCGTAATTCCTGCGCCCGCATTATTGCTGACATTGGCGCCCAAAAAAGCTGGATTCATCATAGGTACCTTCTTTGAGGTACAATAATAGGTGTTTTAATCCGATATGCTGTCTCAATCATAACAGCTTTTTTGAGGCAGGTGAGAGACCATATAATTAACATTGGCCGCCAGGTTTCATTCCATGGCCTCACCGCCTCCTCCAGGTATAGGAACTTTGTGCCCCATCAGACACACCTGGATTTGTATTGTGGTGGGTACTTCTGACCACAAACACCACTTTCAGGGTCAGTCTCATACAGCCCTGGTACTCCTGAAACTTGTTCAAGGAGACTTCCTCCAGCCCAATCCCAGGCACTGGAATTTCAATTCCCAATTCAAACTGGCACCATATTTTTCATGTATATGGAACCCCCTCAGGGGCTGCCTGGGAATATTCTGGGTACTTAGACCCTTGGTTGATATTGTTTGGAGTATTTTCTCCATTAGATCCATACTTAGCCAAAAGGCTTTCCTTTCAGGATCTTTCAGAAACCTCAGGCCTTTCAAGCTTCTTTCTTTTACATTTTAGGCACTGGGTTTTCAAAGTTTTTGTTTGTGGAGCAACCAAAGGCTCACTAACGGGTATTTCAACGGCCGCCGGTATCGGAACCGGCTCCGCAATAATCTGCTGTCCCGACTCTTCTACACCCCGGGACGCATGTTTTACCCGCGATTTTTAAAAACATTTTTATTTTTATTTTAACTCCTCCTGGTTTACCCACCAGCCTACGGAGTTTTTAGAAAACGCCCTGGAAGTAAAATAATTTTACTTACCTGCGGGCCGTTTCCTTACCGCTGTGTTGGAGCTGCGCTCTGCAGCTCTTCCTCTGCCGATAGCGTCGACGTAATGCCGATCCAGCGCCAGGCGGGGCTTCTTCACGTAGTCACTCACGTGACTCCGAAGTAAAATGAAACAGGCTATTGTTAGCTGTTTATAATCATATATATATCTATATTACCAAAAGTCTGATCTTGACCACTTCCTATTGTTCTATGTATTGTTTTTAGAAAAAAAGCTGCCACTTATGGCTGTGATTTTTGGCCATCATACTCCACTGTGCAGGACAAGAGGATTTTTTCCCATCGATGAAAAATAAAAGAGTTGTTAGTGTTTAAAAAAGTTGAGATTCTGTCTCCTGAAGGCCACGCTCCTTCCGGAGGGACTATAAAACCTGGAAGTGTTGAGTGCCTCAGTCGTTCTCTACAAGATGGGGAAGCAAGAGGGCCACGTCCCTCAGTCTGAGCTGTGAATAACACTGAATACTTGTCTGCTAAACTGTGAGTGGTTTTACTGACCTGTCAGTGCCCTTAATGGGTTAGAAAATATAGTTTGGAAATGCTGAAGCTGAGTTGCCTTTGGTTTGAAAATGCTAAAGCTGTGTTGCCTTTGGTTTGACAATGCTAAAGCTGCATTGCCTTTGGTTTGAAAATGCTAAAGCTGCGTTGCCTTTGGTTTGAAAATGCTAAAGCTGCCTTGCCAAATTTAAAAGTTGGTTTGAGACTACTAAAGTTGCCTTGCCTAATTGAAAAGTTGGTTTGAGAATGCAAAAGTTGCCTTGCCTAATTGAAAAGTTGGTTTGTGAATGCAAAAGTTGCCTTGCCTAATTGAAAAGTTGGTTTGAATGTGCAAAAGGTGCCTTGCCTAATTGAAAAGTTGATTTGAGAATGCCTTGCCTAATTGAAAAGTTGGCTTGAGAATGCCTTGCCTAATTGAAAAGTTGGTTTGAGAATGCAATGGTTGCCTTGCCTAATTGAAAAGCTGATTTGTAATTCAAAAGTTGCCTTGCCTAATTGAAAAGTTGGTTTGAGAATGCTAAAGTTGCCTTGCCTAATTGAAAAGTTGGTTTGCGAATGCTAAAGTTGCCTTGCCTAATTGAAAAGTTGGTTTGAATATGCAAAAGTTGCCTTGCCTAATTGAAAAGTTGATTTGAGAATGCCTTGCCTAATTGAAAAGTTGGTTTGAGAATGCCTTGCCTAATTGAAAAGTTGGTTTGAGAATGCAATGGTTGCCTTGCCCAATTGAAAAGTTGGTTTGGGAATACTAAAGTTGCCTTGCCTAATTGAAAAGTTGGTTTGCGAATGCAAAAGTTGCCTTGCCTAATTGAAAATTTGGTTTGAATATGCAAATGTTGCCCTGCCTAATTGAAAAGTTGATTTGAGAATGCCTTGTCTAATTGAAAAGTTGGTTTGAGAATGCAAAGGTTGCCTTGCCTAATTGAAAAGTTGATTTGAGAATGCCTTGCCTAATTTAAATGTTGATTTGAGAATGCCTTGCCTAATTGCAAAGTTGGTTTAAGAATGCCTTGCCTAATTGAAAATTGGTTTGAGAATGTTAAAGTTGCCTTGCCTAATTGAAAGTTGGTTTCAGAATGCTAAAGTTGCCTTGCCTAATTGAAAAGTTGGTTTGAGAATGCCTTGCCTAATTGAAAAGTTGGTTTGAGAAATCCTTGCCTAATTGAAAAGTTGGTTTGGGAATGCTGAAGTTGCCTTGCCTAATTGAAAGTGGTTTGAGAATGCTGAAGTTGCCTTGCCTAATTGAAAAGTTGGTTTGAAAATGAAAAAGTTGCCTTGCTGTCTACATAATTAAAAGTATAATCTTCACCTGTTTTCGCTGTATATTGATTTTAGGAAACCGCTCCCACGTACGGTTATGATTTTTGGCCATCTTACTCAGAGTCCTCCTCCGCTCATCAGGTGCCAAGAATTTTTCCCATCGATTAAAAATAAAAGAATTATTAGTGTTTAAAAAATGTTGAGATTCTCTCTCCTGTCAATCATGCCATGAAGGCCACGCGCCCTTCTGGTGGGAGGGACTATAAAGCCTGGAAGTGTGGGCATCGCTCAGTCTCTGCTAGAAGGGATAGGGAGAGGTCATGACTCTCTGTCTTTAGTGGGCTTGCACCCTGCTTGAAATGGTACGAAATTGCACTTGAATTTGATGGCCTTGCACCCTGCTTGAAATGGTATGAAATGGTATGAAACTGCACTCGAATTTGGTGGCCCTGTGCCCTGCTTGAAGTGGTGGGAAACTGCACTCGAATTTGGTGGCCTTGCACCCTGCTTGAAGTGGTATGACACTGCACTCGAATTTGGTGGCCTTGCACCCTGATTGAAGTGGTAGGAAACTGCACTTGAATTTGGTGGGCTTGCACCCTGCTTGAAGTGGTAGGAAACTGCACTTAAATTTGGTGGCCTTGCCCCCTGCTTGAAGTGGTATGACACAGCACTCGAATTTGGTGGCCTTGCACCCTGCTTGAAGTGGTATGACACTGCACTTGAATATGGTGGCCTTGCACCCTGCTTGAAGTGGCAGGAAACTACACTTGAATTTGGTGGCCTTGCACCCTGCTTGAAGTGGCATTTGAATGAATAGCACTTGAATATGGTGGCCTTGCACCCTGCTTGAAGTGGCAGGAAACTACACTTGAATTTGGTGGCCTTGCACCCTGCTTGAAGTGGCATTTGAAGGAATAGCCTTGAGTCAACTGCCAGCCCACCAGCCTTGAGTGAGTGAGCTACCAGCACACCAGGCTTGAGTGACTGAGCCACCAGCCGAATAATCCATTTGTCCCACAATGTCCATACTAGTCCTCTGCAAACCATTCCCTTCAGCCCACAACACCCATACTAGCGCTCCAAAAAAATCCTAGCAATATATGTAGGTATGTTACAAAACTTACCTTCAGCTGCGCTGCAGTTCTGCCACTCCCCGTGTGCTCGACTTTGGCGCCTTTCAGAGGGGGGCTGGTTTAAAATGCTGTTATTCTCCAGACAATTCAAATCGATCCATCTCAGGGGGTTTTGTTGTTAAAGAGAAATCGCTCCGACATTTGTTTTATGAAGCTATTTTTAAACTACGCTGGATCATTTATTAGCAAGAGTGAATTAAAAATCGTCTCCTAAAGCCGTGAACGCCGACAACGGGATGGATTTTACGTAGGGGATAAAAGAAGGTACACAGTAGGTACACAGTTTATTTTTACATAAAAACGTGGTTCTTAGGAAGTCTTTAATCAAATTTTCATGTTGTGAAAAGGGGACAAAAATATACATATGAACCGGCAACATTTCGTATTTTTCCTGCGAATATTTTTCCTGCTGACTGGGGGTTAAATTCACCGCAAAACGCAATGTTCCAATCCACCTCGATCAACAAAAACCCACTCGCGTTGATTTAAATGGCCATTAATTTACGAGAATTAAACACTAAATTCCTTCCGTTTGGCCTATAAATTCATGAAAATGAGATTTAAAAATCATGTTATATTGTGAATTATTGTGTGAATGTTATTTGGACACTTAGGCAATTTAATAATGTTTATCTTTTCTTAAGAAATGGATAGATGTTTAGATCTAGTAATTGAATTTTGTAATTAGCTACAATTAGGTAACTAACTAATTATATGTTTTAATTTCAGGTCATCCAAGTAAGATTGTTTCATATTTGTTTCAGAATGCTTCAATCTATAATAACTGAAAATTTCATTGAGGTCTCTTAATTTTTAAGAAAGTTATGGGCTTTTGACTGTCCTCAATCACAGCTTTTGAGTTAAGTCAATGGAAAGGCAATGGGGAACAAGATGCTAATTTCCGAGTATGAAAATGGCCATAACTGTTTTAATGCTGAAGATATGAAAGTGAATTAGGTGTCAAATTAAACTTCTTTTTATGCTTTATCTGATGGGATAAATTGCAGACTTGATTTTTAAAATCTCAAAATTTTATAATATTGCTAATAAATGGTAGCGTTTTTGCGCACATTTAATTACAACGCAGACCGGAAGTGGTCAAGATGAGAGTTTTAGTGGGTGGATGGATGGATGGATGGATGGATGGATGGATGGATGGATGGATAGATAGATGGATGTTCCAGGATGGCAGGCCAGAATGTAGGCACAAAGATCCAAAGTGTACGTAGAACAATAAAAGTGATATATGTGGGGCTTGCACAAGTGAAGCTGATGAGTGAACGTTAAATTCAGTTTTCAGCCGTATATGGATATTTTAATTTTTTTATTTTTTATTAGAAGTAAATACATAATAAAAAACATTTTATTTGTAGTGGTCATACATTATTTATATTGTCTATATTATCAATTGTATAATAATTGTACTTCTATATGTATTTTTTTTAAATATATAGATAGAAAATAATAGATAGGGAGAGAAAAGAAACCAAAAAAGAAATAAAATTTAAAAAAAACAGAAGGTATAATAAAAGAGAATGGAATAATTAACTAATTATACATCATTGGAGGTATGTCCGTGAATTATAAAATGTAACTCTTCATCTAATCCTTGATTCGGGTTTCAGTCAGGTTCTCGTGCCGAACCGGTTTGCCCCTTCAAATAGTCAATGAATGGAGACCATATTCTGGTAAATAGTTCTTGTTTGTCCAATAAGACAAATCTTAATCTTTCCAAATGTAGGTTCTCCGACATTTCCATAATCCACATTTTAATTGTGGGGGTTATAGGGCCTTTCCAAAATTTTAATATTATTTTTTTCCCGATTATTATACTATAGTCGATAAAGTTTCTTTGGCTTGTTGTAAATATTTGATTTTATTCTAATATTCCTAATATTAGTAGTTTTGAGTCGGGGTCCAATTGGATGTTGACAACTTCTGAAATTATCTTAAATATTTCCGTCCAAAAATTATTAATTTTTATGCAACTTACAAATGTATGCGTTAGGTTAGCCCCTAAGTGCTGACATTTTTCACAAATTGGAGATATACTTGGGAAAATCCTATTTAATTTCATTTTTGAATAGTGTCATCTATGTAATCCTTTAAATTGTATTAAAGAATGTCTAGCATTTAACGAACAGTGATGTATATGTTGTAAGCTTTCGTCCCAAATATCTTGC
This sequence comes from Raja brachyura, assembly GCA_963514005.1. The sequence continues at coordinate 37,990,832 of OY740804.1, read as the reverse complement.
CTTATTGGTTGGCCTAGTTCATTTTTCCATGAATGCCTATATTCTTCTGTCGTGGGTGCATTGCTGTCTAATAGGATATTATAGATATAAGATATCAATTTTTCTGTATTAGGGTGTTTATTCAAACATTCATCAAAAATTTCTGTCTTTCTATTTCTATAGTCCTGCGTATTTGATTTAGCATAGTCTCTAAGTTGGAGGTATCTAAAATAGTCATTTGAGTGAAGTCCATAAATTTGTTGTAACTCCTGAAATGAGAGGAATGTGCCTTTCCTATAAACATGATCCATCTTTTTAATTCCGTGGTTTTTCCATTGTAAAAACCTTTGTCCATCGTTGAAGGTTTAAATGTAGGGCTGTTTACAATGGGAAGGACTAATGATAAATTATCCAATTATAGTGTCTTTTTTTAATTATTTCCAAATGCGTATTCCACTATATATTATGGGGATTTCACTACAGGTTATTTTGCTTAATTTAGTAATAGCAAATAAGATCGACCCAATTTCAAAGGGTAAACAGTCTTCCTTTTCCATTTTTAACCAATCTGGTTGTTGGTCCAGTTCTTCCAACCAAAAATTCATATTTTTAATGTTGACTGCCCAGAAATAGAGCATAAAATTCGGTAGGGCTAAACCTACATTTATTTTTGATTCACATAAGTGCTTTTTATTTATTCTGTGATTCTTATAATCCCAGATAAAATTAGTGACTATAGAGTCAACCTTTTTTAAAAACGTTTTTGGAAGATATATCGGGATTGATTGAAAAAGGTACAGTAATTGCGGGAGAAAAATAATTTTTATTGCATTAATTCTACCAAACATTGAGATAGGTAATGTTTTCCAACATAGAATATTCTTATGTAATTTGTTCAATAAAGGCTGAAAGTTTAGTTTAAATAAAGAAGTATATAGAAACATAGAAACATAGAAAAATAGGTGCAGGAGTAGGCCATTTGGCCCTTCGAGCCTGCACCGCCATTCAAGGTGATCATGGCTGATCATCCAACTCAGTATCCCGTACCTGCCTTCTCTCCATACCCCCTGATCCCTTTAGCCACAAGTGCCACATGTAACGCCCTCTTAAATATAGCCAATGAACTGGCCTCAACTACCTTCTGTGGCAGAGAATTCCAGAGACTCACCACTCTCTGTGTAAAGAATGTTTTCCTCATTTCGGTCCTAAAGGAATTCCCCCTTATCCTTAGACTGTGACCCCTTGTTCTGGACTCCCCCAACATCGGGAACAATCTTCCAGCATCTAGCTTGTCCAACCCCTTAAGAATTTTGTAAGTTTCTATAAGATCCCCCCTCAATCTTCTAAATTCCAGCCAGAAATGTATGTCTTTGTTACATAAATTCCAAGATATTTAAATTTTCCATTTACTATTTTGAATGGAAAATGTTGTAATATATGTGGATTACTTTTCATTATTGGCATGATTTCACTTTTATTCAAGTTAATTCTGTATCCCGAGAACGAGCCAAATTGAGTTATTAAATTTAATACATTTAGGATACTAAATTCAGGTTTTGTAATGTAGATCTGCATACAAGGAAATTTTATTCTCAGTACCTTTAGTATTATACCCATATATTTCAGGATGGGATCTAACACTTTATGCTAGTGGCTCTAATGCGAGTGCGAATAATAACGGAGATAATGGACATCCTTGTCTATGGCCTCTGGATAAATTAAATTTAGCTGATAACATTTCGTTTGTTGCTATTCTAGCTGTTGGATTAGTATATAAAAGTTTTACCCATGTACTAAACTTCTCGCCCAATTGAAAATTTTCCATGACCGAAAATAAATAGGGCCATTCCACCTGGTCGAATGCTTTCTCAGCATCTAATGAGATAATAATAATAATAATAATAATAATAATAATAATAATAATAATAACTTTATTACGGACTCAAGGTCCAGACAAGGGGCAACATTACATTAAAAAGGCATTGCATATCAAATATGATAAATATATATAAAATCAAGGTAAATCACATAAAAAACATCATAATTTATATATTTAAAAAACCCCCACAATACTTAAGTTAAAAATCCAGAGTAAAAGATGATCAATGTCGTACAACGAGACAACGATACCAGTGTCTCCACAGCTGGGATTCGTAGCGTGTAGTGCTAACCCTTATGTTTGTCAAGGCCACAATAAGCACATTTTTAGAGTCATTTATCCTGCAAATGAATTTATACATGTGGTGTCTTAGGATAGCTTCTAAAGTACTGACTCCTGCAACCACAAACATATTACTGGCACTACACCATCTTGGTTGCCTTAGCAGTGTTCTCATGGCATCGTTATATGCCACCTTTAGTCTCTGCATACTTGTCTTTAAATAGTTCGACCACAGGTGCACAGTGTAGAGGGGTGTGCAGCATGCTCTAAATAGCATCATCGTCACCACATCTGCACACGCACCAAATTTACGCAAGAGGATATTCGCCTGTATATACAGCATGCGTCGTTGCCTATAAATATCCTCATCATCTGTCATTTGTTCTGTAATAATATGCCCTAGATATTTTACTTCAGAGTCACGTGAGTGACTACGTGAAGAACCCCGTACAGCTGTTCGTGCGTCATTGCGTCAGACGCTTTCGTGCAGACGACTGTGGAGCAGCGCAGCTCCTCCAACGGTAAGTCTAAAAAATTTTCAGGTGAGTGCTATTTCCTTACCTGTTCTAGGTCTCCTGCAGGAACCTCCGGGGTTTTTGCAGTGGATGTTCGCCATAGCTGACGAGGGAACCAGCCTAGGGCTTTGGGGGAAAACCCTGGTCCGACCGCGGAAGCGGAGAGCTGATGAAAGTCGGGTTCGCAATCGGAGTCACTGATAACGCGGTCAGTGATTTCACACGTTGGGTTCCCGGGGAGGGGAAACACGAGAATAGTGCGGTTCTAGACCGCAGTAGCCCCTAGGGGATGGGGCTTAACGGACCTGAACGGTCAGCCTGGGTTCCCGGTAGAGGGGAAACTCAAGTATATGCGGTTCTAGACCGCAGTAGTCCCCAGGACATGGGGTTAAAACTAACCTAAATGGTTAGGCTGGGTTCCCGGTGCAGGGGAAACCCAAGTGTATGTGGTTCCCAGACCACAGTAGTCCCCAGGTAATGGGGTTAATTCACATAAATGATTAGCCTGCGTGCCAGGAGGGTACCACGGATATATAATATTAAGGAATCCATATAAATATTTTATATATATATATATATATATATATATATATATATATATATATATATATATATATATATATATATATATATATATATATATATATATATATATATATATATATATATATATATATATATATAATATTTATATGGATTCCTGAGGAGGGGGAATTCACCTATTGGGTTCCCAAACTACAATAATCCCCAGGATATGGGGACAACTGATAAAAATAGTCAATACAATTGGGGAAAGTTGGGAAATTTCACCTCTGGGAATTAATTTAGAGAGCAGCACCTTTGGGTAGGACTGCTTCATGGGAATGCCAAGTTATGGCAGTGCCAGCGTATGGGAAAGGCTGTGCCAGCAGTATCTTTGTTTAGGACTGCTCATGGGGTTGCCAAGCTATGGCAGGCTAGCCTGATGGAGAGGCTGTGCCAGCAGTACCTTTGCTCAGGGCTGCTTCATGGGCACCAACGGTACCTTGTTAGGGCTGCTTTATGGGAATAGCAGTTTAGTAGGGTATTCCCATTTACAGTGATCATGGGGGATGAGGAGGCATTGTTGGGATAAGGCAATATAACAGAATGATGACAAAAAAGTATTCAAAGAAACAGTTTTAAAAAGTGCTGGTTATATTTGTGCTAAAATCCACTGTTTAGTCTCAAACTATATTTGAGAAATTGGGCTCCTCTATCCAGTTAGATTAAGTTCCTATCAAATAGATTTGTAGGATGTTGGGATTTACTTTTAGGTACTTAATTGGCCATGATGCCAGCCTGGGCAACAGATTGCAGTCAATAAGACTTTGGTAACAATTGTTGCTATAAAACAGTTCTAGTCGTTGGACTAATTGTTAATTGTATAGATGCAATTCAGGTGTGTAAGTAGAGCAACAGTTATTTTGTTAAAGGGTTAATTATTAAGTGCCATCTAGGTCATTGTTAACACCAGCTGAAATTAATAAAGTCATGATGATGGACAAACAGTGTTCATTACTGCTCCAGTAGTTGTTAGGTAAATCTTTCATTCTATTGCAAATTGGTTCTAATGGCCCTAAATGGGAAATGGTGTCAGCAGGGCTTTGTTGCAGGTCTGCTTTATGGCTCCCTCATGTAAGAGGTGAGCATGTGGGATTGGTATAGTTTAACGCCGAGTCTGAGGGTATAGCCATAGAGCATGCCCAAGAGATCAGGGTATGTGCCAGAGGTCTATGCCTGGCAAGAAAGTTACCATCCTAAACACATATGCAGTGAACACCGCTCTCAGGGGGACATTACAGTTGACTGCCGAATCTTCTATTCAGGTAAGACTTTTCCATAGGTGTAACCTGAAGGGCGAAGCACAAGCTATTGGAATGAGCAAGGTTTCATAGTTTTGGCGACAATGCATCCCATGTCTTTATTTGAAGTAGCGGTTCACTGAAGTTGCTGGCAGCATGAAAGCTGGCCAGAGGTTCCACGCACTGGACCTGTGCTACTCTACAATTAAGGGACCACTTGCAGTTTGGTAAGGTGTATACTTAGTTATACATTACAAATGATTGAGACATTATCAGCTACTTTGAACGGTAAATGTAAAATGTACAATATTAGTTTTCAAGCAGGTTAGAATTGGGCAGGTTCAGTATAAGGACCAAGATTGTCTTGCTAGACTGGCTAGGAAATCGGGCCACAGTTGCCGTTTAAGGTAGTTACCAAGTAGCTCAAATATCATCTCAAGTTTGGAGATGGAACAGATTTGCATGACTTGCCAAAAAAATTCTGTTATTAGTATCTACTATCTATAGACTCTATGGGCATTGTATGGGTTATAGAGTGATTGGACAAATAAGCATATTGTCATGCTCACGTTCAGGTTGATGCATTGTGATGATGGCATATGTTAGTCACGAGGGTGTAATCGGTTAAAGAACCACTGGAATGGTTACATAATCTTGTTGCCACAGGAGAATCATCAAGTGTGGGTAATGGCAACACAGAGTTGGTGTTGAATCGCACAGTATTATGAAATTCTGGTTCAATGGAACGCATAATATAAATATATGTGTGTGTGTGTATATATATGTGTATATATATGTGTGTGTGTACATGTGTATATATATGTATGTTGGTTTCATGTTTATTTCACTGGTTGCAAAATAGTTGTCAGAGCAGTGGCGAAAGATACATTCTCGCCAAAAGGAGCAGGAGGGTCTTTTATGGCTACCTCCATTTTGTCTCATCAATCGAGGCTTCAAATAAAGTCATTAAGAGGCTTTAAGTTCCTATTGTGTGATTATGCAAATTGATTCCCGATTTGTTGCGAATAATTATATAACCTTATTGGTTATTTTAAACTTGAATTTGCTTGTTCAGCCTGAGGCTTCGGAAATCAGATGTTGCATGATAAACTCAAATGTATGTTCTGCAGGTTTAACAAACTGCCCTAAGATTTGGGTTGTTAAATCTATCCTTCTATGTGTTCAAAGTGTTTGCATAGAACCAAACGGCTGAATTTTCTTTTCTAGGAGATGAAAGAGTTTGTTATGCTTATGTTCCATGGGAAATGGTATTGATTGCTAATGTTTCGAGTTCATGCTAAATGATTGTATGTTAATTATGGAGTTGTACAGCCATTAATTGGCTCGATGAGCTTCCTCATTGAATTGGTTGTAGCAAACATCACTCGCTCTGTCGGGTCCACACCGGTTATTAAGGGGTAGGATATCTTCAACATGGGTCCCAGGACTAGTATAATGCCATATGCGATGTTGATATTTGTGAACACTATTTCACCAGGAGGCAGCAACTATATCCTTAAATTTGGCTGGAGTTTATTAGGTAGTTATCCGTCTGGCACTGGTTTAGTGCAGCAGGTTCAGTCGCTAAATAATTGTGATGGTACAGGATGATAACGTCTGTAAATTATAATATTATATTATAAATACTTGAGCAGACCAGAAGGGGGTCAGGTCTCAAAATAGTCACAGGCATACCGGGGGACCTTTGATAAGGTAAGCACACATGTATACAACAATATGTCAAGGTCATCAAGAGCCTTGGAGTTCTGGACTAGCAATGTTGTTAGTCACAAAGAATTTGGGAGAACTTATTGTTCAGGGCATTCTAGATGAGGAAAACGGAATTGTGTTATGTACTAATGGATTCTGTTTCCAGATCTCATTCCACCAGGGCTGCTACAACATCAGCAGCAAGGGTATTTATGTTCCGCTGGGTCGCATTGTTTCGGCTGGAGTATGGTCCATCGAATGAATCTCCAAGCATCTGTAATGACTCATTGGTGAACCAGGGGTATTTAAGTCTATTTATGTTCTGGTTATATGTTCCATCTGGGTGAGAGATGGAAATATTATTGTTTCATTTAAACAGCATCAGCATGTTTTACATCTATGTTATGACTGTATGCATTATGAATGTTTTCCCTTCATTTGTCAATGAAGCAGCTGTGGTTGTGTATACTTGTTTCACACGGCATGAAATCACAGAGCTTTGAAGTCTTCACGTAGTCACTCACGTGACTCCGAAGTAAAATCGTAAGATTAAACGAGAACTTACCAGTTTGAAGTTTGATATTTATTTTATGAGGAGTTGAGTTGAGGGATTACGTGCCCTCTGCTCCCAGCCCTCATACATTTCATCTGGTAGTTCTCGTCTTTGTTATCTTACCATTATACTTCAGTTACTATTTGCTGTGATTTCACACCGTTGCTTTGAAGATTGACGCACGAACGGCTGTACGGGGTTCTTCACGTAGTCCCTCAACTCGACTCCTCATAAAATAAAGATCTAACTTCAAACTGGTAAGTTCTCGTTTAATCTTACTATTTTATCTTATAACAGACACTAAGATTGTTGTCAGACAATTTTAAATCAGGATATTTTAGGCTTTTATCCTCTTTGGTTCTACAGACCATAACAGCACTCTTACTAGCATTATATTTAATGTCATGTTCCCCATCATACACGAAACATGTAGTAAGGAGCTGATGGAGACCAGCGCTAGATGGACTAAAGACCACAAGATCATCTGCATACATAATATGGTTCACTAAAATATTACCAATCACGCACCCAGTGTTACAGGCTTTCAATTGTTTAGACATATCATCAATATATACATTAAAAAGGACTGGGGACAAAATTCCCCCTTGTCTAACACCATTGCTAACCCCAAATGGGGCTGAGACCCTATTGCCCCATTTTATTTGCATAGTCTGGTGGGCATACCAGTAGGCCAGAATTCTAACAATGTATTTAGGCACCCCTCTTTGACTCGTTTTACCAAACAGCTTTCAGTGATTGACACGGTCAAAGGCTTTGGAAGCATCAATAAAGCACATAAGGATTGAAGAGTTGTTGCCTCTATATTTGTTTACAATCTCCTTTAGGGCATATATGCATAAGTCAGTGCCATGTTTAGCTTTAAAGCCAAACTGGTTATCTGTGGAGTTAACAAACTCATTTATTCTATCCAGCAGAACTCTTTCTAAGACTTTTGACAATATGCTGGCTAAAGCCATGGGCCTGTAATTATTTAGACTGCCTACTTTACCAGCTTTGTCCTTAATAACCGGCACTAACAGGACAGACAACATTGAGTCTGGTAACAAGCCATGAATCATAAAGCCAGTAAAACAAATAGCTAGGAGAGGAGCTATCCTCATACTCGCATACTTAAGATGTTCAGCAGAGATATGATCCAAGTCACTTGCTTTGTTGTTGGACAGCTTGTTCATGGCATGATACACCTCATGTGACATAGTCACCATCGAGTCATTACTCCCAATATTGTCCACCCTATACAAATCACCTTGGACACAGTTGAATAAAGTGCTATAATGTTGTCGCCATAACTCCGCGATATTAGCTGTTCCGGAGATTCCATCTACAGTACATGGTAGAGATGTTTTGCAACTGCTAAGAGATCTTCCTTCTAAAACTCTGTAGCATTGTTACTTAGCAGCTTCTTAGCCATGGAATCAGCCCTCATAGCTTGCTCATTTTACAGATGAAGCCAACAGCATACTTATACCTTGCATTAGTGAGCTTCTTGTGCTCAAACACAGGCCCCTGTCTTGGTCTACCTGCCATAGCCCATGCTTTGGTGGCTTCATGGGCTTCAGTACGATACTCGGCTACATACTGATTCCAGCCTGATGTTATGTGTCTTATTTTTATGCTTGCAATAGGACTTACTGCCTACATATAAGGCACTTACTATGTCATTATACATGGAGCAGATATCTCTCCCATGCTTCATATCTTTACAATTAACATTACTACATGTTATTGCATCTTTAGGTAGATGAATATTGCTTAAGGATTTATCTGTATGGGCATAATAGGCTATGATGTCTTCCTTTGTAAGCGTTGACCAGTCCAGTTTTTCTGTTTTAAAGCTATTTCTATCTCTGGATACCACAGGTATGTGTTCAACATTTATTGTCATAGCAACAGGTATATGATCAGTCATTGCAGCCCCGTACAGAATGCTCATACACCCCAATGAGGCATGTGCATCAGCTGTACTAATACAGTGGTCCAGCCATGATGTGGTGTGCCAGGCCTCACTAATATAAGTATAGCTATCTGTAGGTAAAAGCACTTTGCTTGACAATATTAAATTATTATCTTGACAGAACTGAGCCATATGATTGGCAAATAATGAGCTAGATTTTCGTTAGTACTTCTCTTTGAGTATATAATATTGAATAATCGTCTCGGGTTATATGAGGAGTAGCGTTTTGGTATAAATCCTGTTTGGTCAGGGTGTATTAATAGTGAGATTAAACGAGAATGGAAGAGGGAAGTAAACTAACTATATTCAAAGAAGCTTTTCTTAATTACGGTCTAATAACAGCAAAAAAACTTATACTCAAAACGCAACCACGCCAACATTCAAAATGTGGATTTCAAATATGTCTGAAACGCTTCATCTTGAAGAAATGAGATTTCTCCTACTAGGCAAAGTAGTCCAATTCTCAAAGACTTGGTCTCCTTTTATCAACTTTTTACAAGCATATGGTGCAACATAACATAACCTTAGAAATTAAATGGTTTAGAACCGGGTGACGGATGGGCAAAAATACGATATAGGTAGATCTCTCCTAATCTCTCTTTTCTTTACTTTCTCCTTCTATTTCAATCTTTTCAGCTTCTCTTCTATGTCCTTTATATCTTTTGCTATCTGTTTCTACTTGCTTGTCTATCTATTCCGATGCTCTTTATTTTCTCCCACTGTTCTTTTATTGTTAAATCAAAAATACGAAGTTGTACAAGAATGGAAATATGTATGTATTAGGTACTCAAGTACCACACTATTGTACTTCTAACAAAAAACCCCCCAAAAAAACTGAGAACTTACCTTTTCGAAGTTTGATCTTTATTTTATGAGGAGTTACAATGAGGGATTACGTGAAGAAGCCCCGCCAGGCGCATGCTCGGCATACTTCATAGCAGCGGCGTGAAAATCACAGAACCAATAGCCGAAGTAAGATAGTAAGGCGCACACAAGACTAGAACTACCAGATGACCTTTTAGATTATGAGGGTCGGCAGCGGAGGGCACGTAATCCCTCATCGTAACTCCTCATCAAATAAAGATCAAACTTCGAACAGGTAAATTCTCATTTAATCTCACTATTTTACTTCGGAGTCACGTGAGTGACTACATGAAGATTTTGAAGCTCTGTGATTTTCATGCCATAGATTCATTCCATACGACACACTGCTTCAATTGACACAGCAGTGAGTAAATAATATTATTAACCATTGCTTGAATAATGCAATGTATTTTAATAATAAAAGAAAGAAAAGTAATACCCTTCTAGCTTAACGGAAATTACAACAAAATATATGAATCATTACATAAAGAAAGCAAATAATCAAATAGAACCCAACACTGCATGTCCAAACTCTGGCACCGTGATAATAGGTTTATTATAAAACTTGGTTACTACAATATATTGAGTCAAATGCTTAACTACGCACAATGTTTGGTCGACAGGAATACTCTAAAGATTACCTTGGTTCCAGACTTTTCCGGTTTGCTTTGTTTGATTAGATCGTAAACATAAAAAGTAATGTTATCTGCAGACAAATGCATGCAATCTAAATGTAACATTTGCAATGTTTGTACTCTTTGTGCTGACACTAATGCAATAAACATTACTACTTTAAATGTTAATTTCTGAAAAGACAGTGATGTAATTGGAGCCCTTTGCCGGAGCAATGTGAGAACTATGCTAACATCCCAAATTTCTGTATCTGGGTTTGGGAGGTTTTTTATTAAAAATCCCTCTCATAAATCAGGATATTAATAGATGAGACCCGATAGATAGATGTTCTGAAAATTGCCGTAAATAGGAAGACAAAGCACTCCAAGCACTATTAATGACACTATAACTAAGTGATCAAAATGCAACATAGCAAGGAACTCCAATACATCTGATATATTTGCAGTATGATAGGATATATCTGACTGAATACAAAAAGCTTCCCATTTCTTTATGCGAGACATATTGTTTCTTAGTGCTATCTCTCCAAGCTGATGTTATGACATCCATGGTCCTATCCGACAGTCCAAGCCCTTGTAATGGTCTGGTCAGAACCTGCAGATTAACAAATTCATATGATCATGCAATGGATGAACTTGTTCTGTCACTGGTTGTGCCAACAAATCCCTGGAGCTGGGAATCGTCATCAATGGTTCAATTATCATTCTAAGCATCAATGGGAACCATGGCTGTGTAGGCCAGTCTGGAACCACCAAAACACCTGTGGCAGATTCTTGTTCTATTTTACTGAGACATTGCCTAATCAGGCAAAATGGGGGAAAAGCATAGAAAAACATATTTCCTCAATGTAGCGAGAATGCATCCAATGCTACAGCTCCTGGGTCAGGCTCGCATGACGGGTATTTAGGCAATTGGTGGTTTAATCTAGACGCAAATAGATCAATGTCTGGCACACCATACCGATTGACAATATTTTGGAAAATTTTTGGATTTAACATTCATTCTGTATTGTCTTTAAACTCCTGTGATCTGTTGTCTGCCACAACATTGTCTTTCCCTGGGAGATAAATAGCTGAAAGCCAGATATTCCTAGATACACACCCATTCCACATCAGGTTGACCAGATGATCACATGATGCTAACCTTACTCCACCCATGTGATTGGTATATGCTACAGCTGTGGTGTTGTCTACTTGTAATTGAACATGCAAGTTCTCCATTGTAGAACAATAAACTTTTAATCCAACAAATGCCCCCAATAACTCCAAATAATTAATACCATATGTTTGGAGAATTAAATCATCTTGGACAGTCCATCTACCACCGCAGCTGGTGTTATTGTCCGTAGCCCCCCATCCGAGAGCACTAACATCGGTTTGCAATACCACTGTAGGTTGCTGAATAACAATGTTTTTAGCAGATTGTGCAACATTCCCAATCCACCACTGCAATTCAGCCAACGCTTCCATTTGCAACTGCATGGGTCTGTCAAAATGACCTGCACGTTCTTTTAATGCTTGTGCTTTTGCCCTTTGAAGATTTTGATATTACATGGGACCAAACTCAACAGCAGGAAACGCTGCTACCATCTTACCAATAACCCTAGCTACTTCTCGGATGGAGGGATAAGGTTTGTCAGCAAGGCAACTACATGCATTTGTAATATCCACAACTTTATCTGTTGGTAAAGCTACTGACATTGCAACTGAATCAATGGCAAATCCCCAATAATCAATTGTCTGCAGCGGCTGTAGCTTAGATTTCATTGGATGGATCAGAAACCCTAGCCTTTCCAACAGGCTTATAGTTGCTGAAACTGAATCTTCAGCTGATTCCTGAGTGGCATTAACAATTAAAACATCATCAAGATAAGCCATGACAATTTGATTTTGCGCCCTTAACAATGCAAGTGCTGGTTCCAATAATTTTGTAAACAGCCTGGGAGCTAAACTTAACCCAGTAGTTAATGCTTTATATTGCCACAGCTGACCCATCCAATTAAAATTCAAGTACCTACGATAATGGTGATGAATTGGCACTGAGTAATACGCATCTTTTAAGTCTATAGTAGCCATGTAACACCCTATGGACACACCTCTTTTGCAGTGTTGAAGGTGTCCATTCTGAAATGTCTATACTGGACATATGAATTTAATTTTGTGAGATCCAGAATGACTCTACAACCCCCATCTTTCTTTGCCCTGTGGAAAATATTTGACACAAATTGTTGCGGATGATTCCCCGTACTTTCAATTACCCGTTTTTTAGATACATTTTTTACTTCTTCTTTTACCACAGAATTTTCAGGAGCAGAAAACACCAAAACCTGATTAGGTTTATCCTGTACAGGTGGATCCACTCCTTCCATAAATTCTATAATAGCACCTAACACGGTATCTAATATAAATCGATCAGATGTTACACAGGACCATTCATCATAAAACAATTGCAATCTACCACCAACCGAAGGTTCTACAACAGTTTCCTCTGTGATAGAATAACGTTTTTGTACCTCAGCAAATGACTGTGACTGTCTCCTTCTCCCAATATATGGATTGACATTGGGCTGTGATGGGTGATAATACCTTCTCACCATACCCCTGCTTCTGCTTGTTCCTGCTCCTGAATCAAACCCCCTTCTCATCTAGCCAGATTGTAAACTTAACTAGCTCCATGCTCTCTTTAAGATGAAATTTCCGTAGCTATATTTTACCGGGGAGGTGGAAAACATTTTAAGTTCCCAAGTATTCATAATCCATTATTAAAAAGTACAACCAAAAAAATAAATAAAAAGGCAACTATTATCCACATACAGTATAAATCTCATCTTTATCAAAAAGAGAGCACAGAAGAAGGAAAAAAAAGTGAGATCAAGCTTTAAATCCAACCGTACTTATAGTTGCCATTTTAACTAATTCTAAGTAATTCAATTATAAGTAATTAGTAACTGTTAGTAATAATTATTAGTAGTACCGAGCAGTTATAATTAGTATTTATCAATTATTAATGTTAATAGTAAATATGAGTGTGACATGTCCAAAGGGAAAGCCTTATTCAGCAATCCTTATCCAATTTCAATTGTCCTCAAGTATAACAGCTTAAATTCCATCCGATCTTTACAAAGTCACATTGTTTGTTGACATCAGGTACTTTGTAATTAATGTTCAGTCATCAGGCACACTCTCGATGTTCTGGGCGAACTCCAATGCATCCTTGGGGTTGGTGAAGATGTGTTCCTTCTGCTTGTAGGTAACTCTTAATGTTGCCGGGTACATCAAGCCGTACTTCAGATCTTTCACATCCTTAAGTATTCTTTTTGTCTCTTTAAACGGCGCTCTCTTCCTGGAGACCTCCACAGGATAATCTCGGTAGATACTGATCTTATCTCCATCGTATATGAGATTCCTGGTACGAACAATATTTTTCATCATCTCCTCCAGTACATGGTCGTATTGCACATTTACTATCATTTGTCTTGGTGGGTCATCTGCCCATGGGCGCCGTCTCATCACTCTATGTGCTCGACCTAGCAGAGGCTTTTGATCCAGATTTAAGACTTTTTGCAATAAGTCTGCAGCGAATTCGCGGGGGTCTTGATTCCCCTCTCTTCTTTCTTGAATGCCGATGATTCTTAAATTCTGATGCCTCTGACGTCCTTCCAGTTCAGTGCATTTTTCAGTTATTTTACTCAGCAATTCTGTTGGTTCAGTGCTTTATCAATGGGATCCAACCTGTCATTAAAGCTGGACTCCATCAAATTGATTTTGACATCCATCTCCGCAATCTGTTGTTCCAGCTTTTCATCCGTTTCATTCTTCCTTGTTTCCATAGTTCAAGGACAGTGGAGTTGATTTCCTCTTTCATTTCCTCCTTAAATTCTTCCTTAAAAGTTTGAAGTTCTTCTTTAAAAGTCAACTTTTCATTGAAATTCGTCAGTTGCTCCTTTATATTTTTAATTTCCTGAGATAGAAAATTCCGAAGATCTTCTATCTCAGATTTTTTAGGCTTTAGTCTCTTCGAAACATCTTCCTGGGACGGCGTTGTACCTGAGTCCGAGGCTTCAGTCAGGCCTACATCTTCTGATGCTTGTTTTGGCTTAGCTGTCCATTTCGGTTGTCTGGGGTGGGGTGGGGGGTATGTTGCAAAGACATACCGGAGTCGCGCGCCTGATGACGTCACTCACGTGTTGCAGGCAGCCGGTGTGGTAACAGCAGGTAGGTCCGTTTGTCCCCCCGCTTTTTAGTGGATTTTGCTTGGAGCTAGCTGGCGCTGGTCTCTAGCCCTTCATAGCACCACCGGAAGTCCCACCGTACATGGATATTAACAGCAATATAGCTGATGACTAATTGATTATATACATCATGGAGTGCAGCCATTTATATTAATGGAAAGCACACTAAACTTGGAAACATAGAAACGTAGAAACAGGAGGAGGCCATTCGGCCCTTCAAGCCAGCACCGCCATTCATTGCGATCATGGCTGATCGTCCCCAATCAATAACCCATGCCTGCCTTCTCCCAATATCCCTTGATTCCACTAGCCCCTAGAACTATATCTAACTCTCTCTTAAATCAATCCAATGACTTGGCCTCCACTGCCCTCTGTGGCAGGGAATTCCACAAATTCACAACTCTCTGGGTGACAATGTTTTTTCTCACCTCAGTCTTAAATGGCTTCCCCTTTATTCTAGGACTGTGGCCCCTGGTTCTGGACTCGCCCAACATTGGGAATATTTTTCCTGCCTCTAGCTTGTCCAGTCCTTTTATAATTTTATATGTTTCTATAAGATCTATGGAGACTTATCCAGCGAGACATATAAAGATGGGGTGTACAATTTACAATAAGTGCAAACCTACAATTTATTGTAAAACAACAAATCAATATTCTGACTCAGTTATTAAATGTAAGCTCAAATAACTAAACATATATTGGAAGAATGTCTTTTATCTGAGCACTTTGTGACCACATCGGGATATGCTTCACACCAATTTGCTGATCTGTTCCAAGATCTGTGTATCAACATTGCGGGCACAATGTCACTTGCGCATTAAACCAAATGCTGAACCAATGTACTGTAGGTCTATGCTAGTATCATACTTAATGAAGATAGACACAAAAAGCTGGAGTAACTCAGCCGGTCAGACAGCATCTCTGGAGAAAAGGAATAGGTGACATTTCCAGTTGAGACCCAATCCAGTTGTTAAATCTGGATCTAATCTCACCCCCCTAGTCTGGTTCAGTTAAACACCGAATACGAACACTGGAATTCTAACTCTATTTTATTCTATACAATACCACGGGGCCGATCTTCGGAACCACTCACTCAAGCCCAATACAGCCTCGTGCAAATAGAACAGACCAAAGACAATCGGCACACCCCAATGAACTACCCACCCCTTTATACCCCTCCAAACTAAGGGCGCGAAAGTACTTGTGGAAGGCAACTCCTACAAGCCAATTACGGATACCCGCTGCAAAATACATCGAATGACAACACTTTGGCGACAATCATATAACAGTACATAACATAGTTTTAACACATAGCACTTGGGGAGAAACATTCCCTTTAAGTAAAGAAACTTTGGTGAGGTCACGCTTCTGAACCTATCACAAGTACCGATACATAGGGAAGGTACCGATACATAGTTGAGACTTAACATTTCCCCAACCAATCACAAGCATCCCTTTACCATCAGGGCATTGCTGTGCCTGCAGAATCCCAGCAACATGTAGGTCATAAGGACAGAATGTTCAAGAAGGAACTGCAGATGTTGGAAAATTGAAGGTAGGCAAAAGTGCTGAAGAAACTCAGCGGATGCAGCAGCATCTATGGAGCGAAGGAAATAGGCAACGTTTCAGGCCGAAACCCTGAAGGAAATAGGCAACGTTTCGGGACAAAACCCAGAAGGGTTTCGGCCCGAAAAGTTGCCTATTTCCTTTGCTCCATAGATGCTGCTGCATCCGCTGAGTTTCTCCAGCACGTTTGTCTACCTTCATAAGGACAGAAACCTTCTACAGTCCCTCCCCAGGCTTCAGACTCCCTGGAGCCATCTACAGTATGTCACATGGACGTGAAAAGTTTGAGTTGAGAAAACACAAGAATGTTACCGAACCTTGATATTTCTGAGGGACGTTCAGTATTTTGGTAGGTTTCTATTAGACCTCACCGTGGTACCTATACCACCACGCCACCTGAAAAATTATGAACAATGACGGTCAGAAAGGAACATGAGAAGGCAAATGAAGTCTTCAAGAGAATTCTAGCAATGAGAAATTCTGATACACTTTAATAGTCTGAAGAAGTGTCTCGACCTGAAACGTCAACACATTCCTTCTATCCAGAGATGCTGCCTGTCCCGCTGTGTTACTCCAGCATTTTTGTGTCTATCTACACTATAATACCACTTGTATAATAAAATATCCGTGTTATCTCCAGGTATTGAATAGAGCAGTTGTAAGCCACATTTTGGACAATAGCTGAAACTTTGTGGCATCATGCCTGCTAACAAAGGCCTAGAAGACTCAAGTTCTGATAGAAAAGAGTTCAAGAGAGAGTTTTATTGTCAATTGTCCCTGATAGGACAATGACATTCTTGTTTTGCTATAGCACACCAGAACATAGTAGGCATGAATACTGGGTACACAAAAGGCTGGAGAAACTCAACGGGTGCAGCAGCATCTAAGGAGCGAAGGAGATAGGCGACGTTTTGGGTCGAGACCCTTCTTCAGACTCTGAATACTGAACAGATCAGTGTGTCCAGATACCTTAAATATATACACACATGAATAATTAAACAAATAAAGTGCAAATAAACAGATTATTGGCTATTAATGTTCAGAGTTTTGTCCGAGCCGGGTTTAATGGCCTGATGGCTGTGGGGAAATAACTGTTCCTGAACCTGGTCGTTGCAGTTTTCAGACTCCTGTACCTTCTACCTGAAGGTAGCAGGCAGATGAGTGTGTGGCCCGGATGGTGTGGGTTCTTGAAGATGCTGTCAGCCTTTTCGAGGCAGCGACTGTGATAGATCCCCTCGATGGACGGGAGGTCAGAGCCAATGATGGACTGGGCAGTGTTTACCACTTTTTGTAGTCTTTTCCGCTCCAGGGCGCTCAAGTTTCCAAACCAAGCCATGATGCAACCAGTCAGCATGGGACATTAACACTTATATTTTTGTTCTGAAAGTACCTCAATACTTATTGAGTAGATGATTCACATTTCCAATTGATCACACGGACTTGTTGGCCCTTTTTGCACTCAAATCCACGATTCCCACAATGATGTTCTCATAAATGTAGTTGTCCACCATTCACCTTTCCCAATAGGGTGACTGCATTGAACAACAAGCATCCAAACAGAACATCACAGCAAATGTATAACGAGGGGCTTATCCATCATAGCAAATGTATAACCAGAGGCTGAAACAAATATTATAACGGTAATGTACAGGCTGTAGAGGATAAATTTCCTCTAACAAGGATGTAGATAATGAAACTGGTGCTGTAGAGTTCAATATTAAAGCAAGCATTTAAATACATTTTGAGTAGTCAACTGACTCGGGCATATGTACTTTAGAATATGAAACATCTCCTTCACAGATGTTACCAAGTGTCCGCAAGGCAGGTCTATATCAACGTGGTAGAACTGCAGCCTCACCTGCGCCACAGACCCAGACTTGATCCTGCCTAAGGTGCCATATGGTGCTGTGCTGGGTCTAGTTTGCATGTATTCCCTATGAACATGTAGGTTTCCTCTAGCTGCTCCAGTAACCTCCCACATCCCGAAGACGTGCAGGTTTTTAGGTTAATTGGCCTCCGGCAAATTGTCCCTAATGTGCACGGAGTGGATGAGAAAGTAGATCAACAAATCATGGTTTAATGGCTTTAATGGCTTCTTCTTTGTCATGGACCAGGTGCAGTGAAATACATTTTTTGCATACAGCTCAGCAAGATGGTCGGTGTGGACTCGGTGGGCCGAAGAGCCTGTTACCATGCTGTATCTCAAAACTAATACTAAAGGAGGCCTTAGAGAAGTTACACCTAAAGAACTATAAAGCAATATAATAGAGGAACTTAGAGACACAAGAAACTGCAGAAGCTAAAATCTTGAGCAAAATCCAAACTGCTGGCAGGCAACATCTGTGTCGTGAAATGGACGGTTGACATTTTGGGATCCTGCATCCTTAATTCAGAGCATTTGGGCATTGTTAATACAACAACGATAGTTTGTGGCTATATCTATTTGCTCGGAATGGGCAAAGATCTGGAAAACCAGCAAGTTGTAAAGTTTACAAAAATCTTTGAAAACTACCACAAGAATGAATTCAAATATGAATGTTGTCCATGAGTTCATTTGAGTGGTTCCACATGTATGTTTGTGAGAAATGCATGGGTAACATCCTAGTGTTGGGAGAAAGCCACTCAAAATAGACAGAGGTGAAGTATGTAGGTTCATACATTGCCTCTCGAACCCACTGTAGAAGAACTCAGATTTTGATAGTGCCCGTTTTCTCATGGAGCTTGTGTCAATTTATGAACATATTTCCATATCATTTTGGTTTAGATATACAGCTCGGCGACAGGCCCTTCGGTCCATCGAGTCTGTACCGACCAGCGATCCGCGCACATTAACACTGCTATACACACACTAGTGGCAATTTACATTTATACCAAGCCAATTAATCCATAAACCTGTACGTCCTTGGAGAGTGGGAGGAATCCGAATACTTTGGAGAAAACCCACACGGTCACGTGGCGAGCGTACAAACTCCTTACAGACAACACCTCTGGTGGGGATGGAACCCGGGTCTCTGGCACTGTAAGTGCTGCGTGAGGCAGCCACTCTATCCCTGCACCAAGACAGATCTTACTGTGAAGCGTAGATTCACAGGTTTACTAAGTGGCACATTGAGGCCTCACGTCACAACAGGATGCACTCCTGCTTAAAAGCACTGATTCGCAGAAGCTCAGCATATGTGCGAGTGTGGTACAGCAAGTCTGGAAAGGAAATTAGAAGAAAGGGAAAAACAAAAACAAACAGCAAGACAAATGTTATAAAGGGAGATTTGTATTACACAGTATGATCTATGTGCTGAAACCAACAGGCAGGTCAGAAAAATTAAAATGGGATATTAGAGAGATGGTGATATTCAAATCTTAGAATTATACTATATGCATGAATGTAAGATTTAGAATGTTTTCGGTATCAAATCTGATCTCACTAAAATCTATTTTCGGTATCAAATCTGATCTCACTGCTGCATGGACAAGGGAATAGTGAAAAAGATTGTGTAGGGAGGAACTGCAAATGCTTTACATGTCCTGACTAATTTTATTCATTAGTATTATTTGTGTGCTGTCTCAAAAGCCTCTGATAAATCAGACATACACATCAACGAAGATAGACACAAAGTGCTGGAGTAACTCAGTGGGACAGGGAGCAGCTCTGGAGAGAAGGAATGGGTGACGTTTCGGGTCGAGCCCTGTAATTGTTGAAGAGATGTCGATATGGAATATAAGTGAAGAGAGTCATGAAGTGACTTCTGTAGTGAGTTCAGAGATGGATGCTGTATCATCATCCTCTGCTGTGTCTCCAAGTCACCTCAGTGGCACCTACCTTTATAGAGATCAAACATAATTTGAAACCCAGTTAAATGGATAACTGGATAAATTTATAAATATTGTTTGACTAGTTTAATTTCTTTCATTTCAAAGGGGGAAGAAATGAAACGTATGTTAATATTATATGATCGATATGACGGAATTGATCATGTTTGCGTGTGTGTGTGTGCGCACCAGTGTGTGTATACCCGGGTGTGCATTTGTGTGTGTATACGTGGGTGTGCATCTGAGAGTGTGTGTATATGCGGGTGTGTGTGCATGTGTGTGTGAGTATGTGTATGTGGGTGCGTTTGTGTGTATGCCTGCGTGTGTGCATTTGTGTATGTGCGTGTGTGTGTGCGCGCACGTTTGTGTGCGTTTGTGTGCGCGCACGTTTGTGTGCGTTTGTGTGTGTGCGTTTGTGTGTGTGCGTTTGTGTGTGTACATTTGTGTTTGTTTGTGTGTGTGTGTACGTCTGTGTGTGTGTGCGAGCATGCATGTGTATGTGTGCTTGCGTGCACACACGTGTATGGGTGGGTGCATGTGTGTATGTGATCGTGCTCTATAAGTGCCAGGGACATATTGTAGAGCTTCTGTGTTTTCCAAGTATTACTTTGATACTCAGAATGTTGTTGCTCCCAAAACGAGGGTTTCAGAGAAGTGTTACATTGCAATTGTTGTATTTGCCCCGAGAATGTTTAATGGGACAACATGCAGCATGATTTGCTTTGAATCTATCCATTGTTCTATCTACAAAGGAAGTGATTGATGAGGCAGAGGAGAACAAGCTCTACTCAATGTGTCTCACTTGTTATCTCTTTTGGAACTGTTTGATGATACAGAACAAAATGTGCTTTAGCCTGTATATAGCACATGCCATAGTTTCACAGATGATCAATGTAGAGCTCGTTTTATTCTGTGTTTAATCTGTGCTGCATCAATCCTGGGATCATTTGATGAAATGAATAAATATCAAGCTAAATTCAATGGGTATGAAGGAACTGCAGATGCTGGTTTAAACCGAAGATAGAGGCAAAAATCTGGAGACAGCATCTCCGGAGAAAAGGAATAAGTGACGTTTTGGTTCGAGCCGTCACCTTTTCTCCAGCTTTTTGTGTCTATCTTCAATCCCTGCTATATCTGACCTGGTTTGATAGAGTAATGTAGAAGAAACTACTCTGTATGTAAATTGTGATATCTTACTTTGATGGGTTAAAAAAATCCCTTCTAAAGAATAATTAAAAACAAAACAAATCATCGGAAGATGTAACAGACAAATAGAAGTGGGAAATGCAGTAGATGTGTATGTCTGATTTACCTAAGGCTTTTGAGACAGTACACAGATAATGCTAAAGGGCCTGTCCTACAAGCATGCAACTCTATGCGATGAGCGCGATCAAACTAGAAGCGGGGGCCGCGCGGAGGTCGGGTGATCCCCTGTACAGGGCCGTTCCCACCAGCATGCGCCTGCATGTGGCAAGCGCGACCAAACCGGCAGCGAGGGCCGCGCGGAGATCGGGTGAGTGGTGCAACGCGGCGCAAAGTGAGCCGAACTTGGAGCGAAGTTCGCCAGGATAGAGAGGGGCACACAGAGAGGGGCACGGTGGCACACACACAGAGGGTCACGGAGGCACCTACAGAGAGGGTCACGGAGGCACAACGCCGAGGCGGTGTATAATGCGTCGAGGCGACTGCGAGCCGACAAGCCGTTGCCGCGCAGAATTTTCGAATATAGTCAGTTTTTCGGAGCCCCGCGCGATGTCGGGACGAATTCCACACGGCTCCGGCGATCGAAGTGGGACCGGCCCCGCGACGCCAGACGGCTCAAGCGACCACATTAGGTCGTGCTCATCGCATGGAGTTGCATGCTTGTAGGACAGGCCCTTAGCGAGTAAAATCAGTCAGACCAAGTAATTGAATGGATAGCTTGTTAAATGGAACACAGAAAACAGAGAGAAAGGTGGTCATAGAGTCATAGAGAGATACAGTGTGGAAACAGGCCCTTCGGCTCAACTTGCCCACACCAGCCAACAATGTCCCAACTACACTAGTCCCACCAGCATGGGCCATAACTCTCCAAACCCATCCTATCCATGCACCTGTCTAACTGTTTCTTAAATGTTGGAATAGTCCCTGCCTCAGCTACCTCCTCTGGCAGCTTGTTCCATACACCCACCACCCTTTGTGTGAACAAGGAATAGGGAGAAAAGGAATAGATGGGTAAATGTATAGTTTCAGATGGCGACACTTCTTCAGACACTAGGATATATGGTTCAAGGGACAGAACCAAAAGGGTGTGAAGTTATGCTGAACTTGCAACAAACCATGAAAGGAACCATTTTGGAGGACTCTGTACAGTTCAGGTTCCCGTATAAAAAAATAACTGAAGAACAACTGAAAAAGCACTGAAGAAGGTGAAAAAAAAAATTGAAAAAAAAACTGTACGGAATACTCCAGGTGTGGCTTCACCAAAACCCTGTACAACTGCAGTAGAACCTCCCTGCTCCTATACTCAAATCCTTTCGCTATGAAAGCTAACATACCATTCACTTTCTTCACTGCCTGCTGCACCTGCATGCCTACTTTCAATGACTGGTGTACCATGACACCCAGGTCTCGTTGCATCTCCCCTTTTCCTAATCTGCCACCATTCAGATAATAGTCTACCCTCATGTTTTTGCCACCAGTGGATAACCTCACATTTATCCACATTATACTGCATCTGCCATGCATCTGCCCATTCACTCAGCCTATCCAAATCACCCTGCAGCCTCCAAGCATCCTCCTCACACCTAACTATACCCCCCAGCTTGGTGTCATCTGCAAATTTGGAGATGTTGCATTGAATTCCCTCGTCCAAATCATGAATATATATTGAAAATAGCTGGGGTCCCAGCACTGAGCCTTGACATTATGACATCATGACATTAATTGAATAGGGTGGGAAGAGGTTTCAGTGGTACCAGCATGGGCTGGTTGGGGTAAATAGGTGTAACCGTGCAGTGCGCACTTCCCACTGTATCTGACATAAAGAACGGGTGTTGGTCATTAACCAACTGGTGGCCTCCATGCTCTGGTACAGGTTGACCACCTTGGTCCCACCGCCCACCTTTGCTGGGATCATCCAGAGGAAGTTGGTGGGTCTCTGCAGCTGTCCTGAGTCTATTGATCGAGGAGGGCAGTAAGTCGCTGGTGTGCATTCACACCCAGGTGGTGGCTCTCCGCCTCAGGACCATGCAGAGATACCTGTACGCTGGACATCCTCGCAGGTGGCATATGCAGCGGAGGCACGTTTTCCAACAGGGCTGCTGCCTTCAAGGAGGTACACGGATACCGGTGGTGGGTGGCAGCCGTGCTGTCCTGCAGAGGATGCCCGTCTTCTACTGGGACCTGCTGAGAGTCTTGGTTACCCTCAACCAGGCCCCCCCTCCGTTGGCGGAAGGCGATAACCCGGTCGTGACAGCGGCAGGCCCTTGTCCCACCCCACCGGGTGACGGAGCGTGTGGAGTACTCGCGACTGAGCGGAGTTTCCTCGACACCCATTCATCTCCTTCTGAGACGCAGGGAGGCGTGTTCTGTACGGGCTCCCCCTCCACACCCTGCACTTCCTCGCCCAGGTCCACCGTCCGGACACCAAGTGGAGGTCGGTGTTGCCTATTGGTCGCGAGAGGGGCTCTCCAGTGGGGGGTCCCTCTGCGCAGGGATTCTGCCCCTCTACATTGGGGACCTGGGGTGGAGGGTATTGCTCCAAGGAGTCCCATGTGACCTGTTTCTCTCGCGGTTCACAGACTCGCCAGCCGCTGCCACTGTTGCGGGCAGGAAGAATCTGTGTTCCACGTGTACATGGAGTGTATGAGGTTGCAGCCCCTGTTCCATTATCTAAAGGGGCTGCTCCTTGCCTTCTGCCTGCACGTCACACCCACCATCCCCATCTTTGGACAGCCTGTGCGTAGGGGAGTGGGCAGGGCCGAAGATGTCCTGGTTGGGTTGCTCCTAGGCCTGGCCAAGCTGGCCATCCGTGTGTCACGGCTCCAGGCGAAGAGGGCTTTACCCGAGCCGGCTGCCTGCCCCTTCCCTGGGGTTACGTCTGTGCCCAGGTGGTGCTAGAGAGGGAATACGCGCTGTCACGGGCGCCATGGGGGATTTCTGGGACCGCTGGGCACCGCGGGGGGTGGCATGCATCCTCAATATGGATGGTGATATAAATCAGACCGTTTCTATAAGACGTGGTCTGCATTTATAGATCTACTACAAGGATAAGGTGCAAGAGTACCTCAGAAAAGTACTGGCGTCGGGTCTTGGTAAAGGGGGACGGAAAACTGGCGAGTTGGTAGATTCCTTTTGCGCGATGTTTATAATAAAGTAACTGGCTTTTCTTTTTTTCTTCTCTCTCTTTCCCTTTTTTTCTTCTCCAGGGTCTATCTCTTAATCTCCTTTCTCTAAAGGGCCTGTCCTACCAGCATTCGACTCCATGCGATGAGTGCGATCGAACTAGAAGCGGGGGCTGCGCGGAGGTCGGGTGATCCCAGTATAGGGCCGTTCCCACCAGCATGCGCCTGCATGCGGCAAGCGCGACCAAACCGGCAGCGAGGGCCGCGCGGAGGTCGGGTGAGTGGCGCAAAGCGGCGCAAAGTGAGGCGAACTTGGAGTGAAGTCTAAGGTAAGTTCGCCAGGACAGAGAGGGGCACACAGAGAGGGGAACAGAGGCACACACAGAGAGGGCCACAGAGCCACACACAGAGAGGGTCACGGAGGCACCTACAGATAGGGTCACGGAGGCACGACGTCGAGACAGTGTGTAATGAGGCGACTGCGAGCTGACAAGCCGTTGCCGCGCGGAATTTTTGAACATAGTCAGTTTTTCAGAGCCCTGCGCGATGTCGGAATGAACTCCGCACAATTCCGGCGATCGAAGTGGGACCGGCCCCGCGACGCTGGACGGCTCAAGCGACCACGTTAGGTCGCGCTCATCGCATAGAGTTGCATGCTGGTGGGACAGGCCCTTAACTCTTCGACCAAGGCTTCCCTTTCCCTTTGGCACGCTTTTTCACTTTCACAACTCTTTTTCACTTTCTCTACTTCCTTTGTTTCTATTTCTTTCTTTTGTCTTTTTTCTAAAGCCTTAAAATATTAAGGGGTAAAATGATTGTAACAATATACATGGGATGTACACCGATGTAACTTACGGCACCTCTAATAAATAAAGGTATTTAAAAAAAAGGATGATGATAGTTGTATTATAGTTTATTTAGTAGATTTGCTTGACTTGTATTATGGAGGTGGGTTTTGTTTTGATTTCTTTCGTACTGTAAATATTATTGTAAATAATTGATTAAATTATTTTTGGTTAAAATAAAAAGAACCAAGAACATATAACAACACAACACAGGACAGGCCCTTCAGCCCACATTATCTGTGCTGAAAATGCCAAGACCATTTCTTATCTATCCAGTTGAAGTAATCTCCTCAGCCTGCATGTGGTCTACATTCTCCATTCCCTGCATATCTATGTGCATGTCTAAAAGCGTCTCAGAGGGAACTCTCGTCCCTGCTTCTACCACCACCTCTGTTGCGTGTTCCAGACACCATCTAAGAAGGGTCTCGACCTGAAACATCACCCATTCCTTCTCTCCAGAGACGCTGAGTTACTCAGCATTTTGTGTCTATTCTCTGTGAAACAATTTCCCCACGCACCTTCTTTAAATGTTCCCCCTCACTTACCTTCCAGCAATATCCTCGAGGCTTTGACATTTCCACACTAGGTAAAATTCCATCTGCACTGCATGCTGCCTCAGCAAGGCCACCAGCATGTTCAGAGACCAGAGACCAGTCTCGCCCTGGTCACTCGACCTTCTCCCCTCTTGCATCAGGCAAGGGGTACAGAGGTTCAAAAATGCACACCTCCTGATTCAGGAACAATTTATTTCCAGCTGTTATCTGGCAACTGAACCATCCTCTCATTAGCTAGAGTGCGGTCCTAACCCAGCTACTACATTCTTTGAACTATCTTTAATTGGACTTTAGCAGACTACAATGTTATATTTTGCACTAAATTGTGTATCATTTATCTTTTATCTGTGTATTATGTACGGCTTGATTACATATATAGTCTTTTCTTTGTCTGGATATCACGCAAACGAAAGCTTTTCACTGTAGCTTGGTAGCCTGCAGTCAGTCTTTTTTTTCTTTTTTCTTGGGTCTGTTTTAGTTAAATTTAGTTTATTAGGATGTGTGTGTGTGGGGGGGGGGGGGGGGGAGGGTGGGTGGGTGGGAGAAACAAGGTTTTAGTCTCTCCCTTCGGGGGGATGCGACTTTTTTTTTGTCGTGTCCCCCGTCACCGTCTCCGTCTGTGCTGAGGCCCTAATGGTGGAGCTGGCGGCCTTGGAGCTGTGGCAGCATTCCAGCGGCGGACCCGGTTTCAGAGCTGTGATGTTCCAGCGTTCCGGCGACAGCGGTGGCGGCAGCCCGGCTTTGGAGGCTCGGCCGCGGGCCTGGTGGACGGCAACATCGGAGGCCTGGATCTCCTCAGCGCAGAGGGAGAACAAGGAGGGAAGAAGACAAAGACTTTAAGACATTTGCCTTCCATCACAGTGAGGAGGTGCCTGGGTGAACTCACTGTGGTGGATGTTAAATATGTGTTTATTGTGTGTTTTGCTTTTTATTATATGTATGACTGCAAGGCAACAAAATTTTGTTCGGACCGAAAGGTCTGAATGACAATAAAGGATACTTTGACTTTGACTTGTGATAATAATAAACTGAACTAAACTAAACTGAACTAAAAAGGTCCTGACTCTCTACCTTATCTATGCCTTTCATGATTTTATACACTTCTAGCAGGTCTCCCCCAACCTGCTTATAGAGTTATGTAACACGGGAAAAGGCTCTTTGGTCCAACTTGACAATGCCAACCAAGATGTCTCATCTACACTAGTCCCACCTGTTCATGTTTGGCCGATATCCCTCTAAATCTTTCCTATCCATGAACCTGGCTAAAATCTCTAATGCTCCATAGAAAACAATGTAGGTAACAATGTAGGTAGCTAATGCCCTGTAATCCAGGCAGCGTTTTGCTAATCCTGTTGTGCATCTTCTCCCAAGTCTCCACATCCCTGCTGTGTTGTGGCAATCAGAACTGCGTGCAATACTGTCATCTCTTGTTAAAACAGACCGTAGAGGGAGATGGGTGGGGGGGGGGGGGGGTGGTGTGGTGTGGTGTCCGTAATTGTCGATTGTCCGCTATAACCGAGCAAGGTGTCATCATTGTACGTAGTTGAAATAACGCACTGCAGATAATGGTTAATACACAAAAGAACACAAAGTGCTGGAGTAAATCAGCTGGTCAGGCAGCATCACTGGAGAACATGGATAGGTGATGTCGGGATTCCTCGTCAGACTGATGCAGTCTGCTGAGTTACTCCAGTAGTTTGTGTCGTTTCACTACACTAGGCACTGACGCTGCTCCTCGAGCTCCTCCCCATCACCTACCCTTCCCCCCACAGTCACCCACCAATATCGTTGGGGGGGGTGTTGTTGTTCAATTTGCATTGAGCCTCCTCCATTGTCAAAGCAAATTGGAGGAACAACACCTCATATTTCACTTTGGCAGCTTACACCCCAGTGGTATGATTATGGATTTCTCTAACTGCAAGTGACCTATGACTTTTCTCTCTCTCCATCCCTCCCCCCTTCCCAGTTCTCTAACTAGTCTGACTGTCTTTGTTTACATTTTATCTCCGTTTTCTTTGTTGTTACCTTCTCCTAACTAACAATTATGTATTCCACATTTTCCTTGACCTCCATGTCTCATTAGCTAGAGTGCAGTTCTAACCCAGCTACCTAACTATCTGACCATAGACTTTAGCAGACTACAATGTTATATCTTGCACTAAATGGTTTTCCTTGTCTCGTTTTCACAACTTACATTTCCTTATCTCTATATCTCCCTCTCAACTTATTCAGACTGAAGAAAGGTTCTTGACCCGAAACATCACCCATTCCTTCTATCCAGAAAAGGAGATTTTAAATGAGGAGACGCCTGATGTCTCCATTCCCCAGTCTGTCAACACTTCCTTCCATGAATAAAACCAGAGGACAAAATCATTGCAAAGATTTAGTTTAGTTTATTATTGTCACATGTACAGTGAAAAGCTTTTGTTGCATGCTATCCGGTCAGTAGCAAGACAATACATGATTACAATCGTGCCACTTACAGTGTATAGATGCACGATAAGAGACTAACATTTAGTACAAGGTGAAGCCAGCTAAGTCCGATTAAGGATATTTTGCGGGTCACCAGAGAAGTGTTCAGCACTGCTCTCTGGTTGTAATAGGAAGAAACTGTCCCAGAATCATGTGGTGTGCGAGATTTGGAGCCAAGAGCAAAAGCTAAGCTGGCTGGTAAGTGCACGTAATCACAACCATATCTCTGGATCCTAGTTAGTTAGCAGATGGGTATTTTTTCTCTCATTTTGTCTTTTCTCTCTTATTTGGTTAGTTCCTTGTAGTACAATAGTTGTATTCAAAAGATCAATAACCTGCTGATATATTTATTTCCTACATTGGGAGTTTGAAGTAAGCTGAGCCATTGCTGAATAATTAATTTGCCAGGAATCTTTCATGATGCATTTTTCAGACTTTATCTTCAGGGCAATGTGTTGAAACTCAGTATTTACATATCTTACGGTCCAAGTCCTAATAAATTGCTGTTTGTGTTGATGCTTCATGATGTATAAATCTAGAATATAATGCTAATTCAATGCTCCAAATACACCAAAACAAATCTCATATTGGAAAACCGACGTGATTCTAAATCGAAATATGCCACGACCCTAGCATTATATCACTTCAGCATCTCATTCAGTCTGACATTTCACTGCAACAACAATGACAACTACTATTTGTACAGCACGTCTAACGTAGCAAAATATCCCTCAGGAGCTTCATCAAACACAATTTGACAATTAATTTCATGAAGGAGGAAATAGAGCAGGTGAGCAAACTTTGGGTAAAAGAGGAAAATAAAGATCAAAGGCAAATAAGGTGAATTTTATTGAGGGTAGCATGGTGGCGCAGTGGTGGAGTTGCAGTCTTACAGCTACAGAGACCCGGGTTCAATCCTGACTACGGGTTCTGTGCGTATGAAGTTTGTACTGTGACCGCGTCGGTTTTCTTCGGGTCCTCCGCTTTCCTCCCACTCACCAAAGATGCACAGGTTGTAAGTTAGTGTGTAGGAAGGAACTGCAAATGCTGATTTTAATCGAAAGTAGACACAAAATGCTGGAGTATCTCAGCGGGACAAGCGGCATCGCTGGAGAGGAGGAATGGGAGACGTTTTGGGGTGAGACCCTTCTTCGACTCAAAACGTCACCCATTCCTTCTCTCCAGAGATGCTGCTTGTCCCGCTGAGTTACTCCAACATTTTGTGTCTACCCCAAGTTGTAGGCTAATTGAATTCAGAAAAATTGTAAATTGACCAAAGTATTAGGATAGTGCTAGTCTACGGATTGATCGCTAGTCGACGCAGACTAGGGAGTAGGACATTTAGAACGGAGATGAGGCAAAACCTTTTTTAACCCAGAGGGTTGTGAATCTGTGGAATTCCCAGCTTCAGAAGGCAGTGGAGGCCAATTCTCTGGATGCTTTCAAGAGTTTTAGCTCTTAAAGATAGCGGAGTCCGGGAATATGGGGAGAAGGCAGGAACGGGCAACCTAATGTGGAAAATCCGCCATGATCACAGTGAATGGCGGTGCTGGCTCAAAGGGCTGAATGCACTACTTCTGCATCTATTGTCTGTTGTCTATTGACTCGATGGGTCGAAGGGCCTGTTTCTATGCTGTCATCTGTAAAGTCTAAGGTCTATGGTAAAGTCCAAATGCAGGAACTACATTCCCGAGCTCAGTGGCTTGGCAACAAAGGTATTCACCACCAATGGTGGAAAGATTACAATCAGGAATCCAGAGTTGGAGGAGTGCAAAATTTAGAGAGGTTTAAAATCAAGGCATTGGTTAACAATGAGTCAATGTTTGTCTGTATGGAAAATGATGATGCTTAAACAAGAGGCTTCAAGTTAGGCAGCAAAGCTAACAATGACCTCAGGGCTTGATTGTGTTTACGTATAGATTTATCTGATATGATCGGAGAGCATGCAAAACAAAGCTTTTCACTTTACCTTTGCACACTTGACAATAATAAACCTAAACCTAATGTTTCCAGAGTAAATGATGTGGAATATGATGTGGAAGTGTACTGGAATAGTCAAGCCTCGAGGTAACAAAGGTTGACGTTTTCTGTAACAGGTGACTAGGAGCAATGTAATTTGAATGAAGCGGGGATGATTAGTTGGAAGACATTTTGAATCGAGCAGTTTGATAATTTAGAGACAATGTAGGGATCGTGGAGTTGGTAGTGTTGGAGAGCTGGGTGAAAACAACAACATACAGATGTGAAAAAGGAATGGCTCAAGTATAGATCCTTGGAGGACACCAGAGATAACAGCGTGGTTGTAGGGAGAGAAGATCTCTCAGATGTTACAATGGCGGGAGTGTTACTCAGTCATCAATATTACAAAGCACACTGCACATCATAAACTTTGATTAATTGTCAGACAGTTCTCAAACTCTCAGGGCCTTTTGTTCTGTGTTCCTGGAATCTCCTCCAAACCGAAAACCCAGAATCTGTGCTTTTCTCCAATTCTGACCTCTTAATCCTCCCAATTCATGCTGCTCTAACATTAATTCCTTGTCTCATCTATATGTTACTTATGATGCTGATTCAAGCAAGATTTTCTTGTACTTGCCTTGAATGTCTACGAGGAGTTTTTTTTTGCATAAACATGTATTTTGTGAATTAGCCAGAGAGATGTATCGCAAATGATTACAGTACAACCACACATTGTTTTAGATATCTATTAGAAGCCAGAAGCCTGCACTTTGCTTTTCCATTACTTAGGAAATGTCTAATTTCCAAATAGAAACATAGAAACATAGAAAAAAGGTGCAGGAGGAGGCCATTTGTTCCTTCGAGCCAGCACCGCCATTCATTGTGATCGTTGCTGATCGTCCCCAATCAATAACCCATGCCTGCTGCCTTCCCATATCCCTTGACTCCACTAGCCCCTAGAGCTCTATCTAACTCTCTCTTAAATCCATCCAGTGCCGAGGCCTCCACTGCCCTCTGTGGCAGGGAATTCCATAAATTCACAACTCTCTGGGTGAAAACGTTTTTTCTCACCTCAGTCTTAAATGGCCTCCCCTTTATTCTAAGACTGTGGCCCCTGGTTCTGGTCTCGCCCAACATTGGGAACATTTTTCTTGCATCTAGTTTGTCATAGAAACATAGAAATGTCCAGATTTCATAGATCACAAGAGACAAGTCATTTGTTTGTTAAAGAACTGCAGCAGGTCATTCTATTTTGCTCTTTTTTTTTAACTAACTATCCCCTCACACCTTCCTCTGTGGAAATGTAATTTGCCTAATAAGCACAGGCGATTGTGAATTACTTAATTACAGCGTGCACATGCATTGTTTGAGCCCTCAATTAACCCTTGTAGATTGTTGTTACAAGAAATGTACTTAGACGCGTAATCAAATTACACTAATTAGCACCAATCTATTTTCCATTTAACATGTACTAAAATTGGATTATGATGAAATTCTTCATAGATGGGGCCAAAAGCGTTTGGAGCTGTTGCTCTTAAAATGAGAGGGTGTTTGAATGTTGAAAAGATATTCACATGTATAAGAAACTGCACTTTGCTGACAGAGCCCGTGGGCGCTTCAGCTAAGGAGCCTGTATTAATTAAATTTGCATCAGCTGTGGCTCTGTGGGTCACACTGGCTCAGTGGGTCTGTTGCTTCAAGGCCCAAAGCTGTGTTTATGTCCCATCTCGGAGACCTGATGCTCCCAGGGCAGCGGTGCACATGTCTGCCGCATATGGATGCTGCGTTAAACTGTTTCCCTGTCTATCCTCTCAGAACTATACAAAAGAGCCCAATCATCTATGTTGACCTATCCAACATTAACCTCTCAGGCACCATTTTAAAATAATACACAGATCATGCATGTCAGATTGCTGTTTGTGGCTTCCCGCCCCACTATGTTTCAGAAGTTCATAAGTGATAGGAGCAGAATTAGGCCACTCGGCCCATCGTCTACTCCGCCATTCAATCATGGCTGATCTATCTCTCCCTCCATACCCCATTCTTTTGCCTTCTCCCCATAACCCCTGACATCCGTACTCATCAAGAATCTTTCTATCTCTGATTTCAAAATATCCATTGACTTGGACCCCACAGCCTTTGTGGCAATTAATTCCACAGATTCGCCACCCTCAGACTAAAGAAATTCCTCCTCATCTTATTTCTAAAGTATCGTCCTTTAATTCTGAGGCTGTGACCTCTGGTCCTGGACTCTCCCACTAGCGGAAACATCCTCTCCAAATTCACTAGGTCTTTCCTATATAATAACAGAAAAAGTTTTAAAATACTCCAGTACTTATAAAGTGCATGAGATATCCTAAAGTATTAAACAATGACTTGTTAATGTTTTTTTTCCCCTTTCCATGTATCTATCTATGCAGTGTAAATGGCAGATAGACACAAAAAGCTGGAGTAACTCAGTGAGACAGGCAGCATCTCTGGAGAGAAGGAATGGATGACGTTTCAGGTCGAGACCCTTCTTCAGGCATCATCAGACATTTTTTATCGCAATTCCCCAATCCTTCGACCCGAAACATCACCCATGTATATTGTATGCAATATTATTTATTGGTCGGCAATATTATTATAGGGTGGCACAGTGGCGCAGCGGTAGAGTTGCTGCTTTGCAGCATTTGCAGCGCCGGAGCCCTGGGTTCGATACCGAATAAGGCTGCTGTCTGCGTGCAGTTTGTACGTTCTCCCCGTGACCTGCGTGGGTTTTCTACGAGATCTTCGCTTTCCTCCCACTCTCCAAAGATGTGCAGGTATGTAGGTAAATTGGCTTGGCAAATGTCAAAAATAATTGTCCCTAGTGTGTGCAGGATAGTGTTAATATGCGGCGATCGCTGGTCGGCGCGGACCCGGTGGGCTGGATCTCTAAAAACTAAACTAAAATTGGTCACGTTTCATGGAAAGTAAAATGCTTGCAAATCAAGAAAGAAACATTTGGGAATACCTTTAACTGAAACTGGAATCTTATAACAAGATTACCTGCTGAAGCAAAATTATAATTAACAAGTGCAAATTGCCAGTTTAACTAATTAAATAAATACATTAAATTAAAGCAAGCGTGGCAGGACAGGTGATGTGTTGGAACAGACGTGATGCAGCCACTGATATCAATGGTGATCACTTATGCAGTATATGTCTACAGTTCAAGGCACCAGCTCCAAGGTGATGAATAGGGGTCTGACATTCTGACATTGCATTGCATCTGGAAGGGGGGAGTGCCGGATACAAGGTTCCAAGAAGCAATCACATTCTGAATGGAGAATCAATCAGTCAACTTGATTAGTACAGGTATGAGGGGTTATGGGGAGAAGGCAGGAGAATGGGGTTAGGAGGGAGAGATAGATCAGCCATGATTGAATGGCAGAGTAGACTTAATAGGCCAAATGGCCTAATGCTGCTCCTATCACTTATGACATTTAGTTTAGTTTAGAGATACAGCGCGGAAACAGGCCCTTCGGCCCACTGGGTCCACGCCGACCAGCTATCTCTACACTGAACACTATCCTACACACACTAGGGACATTTCTTATTTACCGTTACCAAGCCAATTTCCCTACATATCAGTACATCTTTGGAGTGTGGGAGGAAACCGAAGATCTCGGAGAAAACCCACGTGGTCATAGAGAGAACGTACAAACTCCGTACAGACAGCACCCATAGTCGGGGTTGAAAGCCGGGTCTACGGTGCAGCAAGCGCTGTACGGCAACAACTCTACCGCTGCGGCACCGTGAGGTGACAATGACTGAAGCAGATATGGGGATCCAGCAAGTTATACCAGAGAAGCCTTCACCTTTATACCTCCAGCAGGTGTGAATCCTTACAACCTATGTAGATGAATCTGCAGGGAAGATGAGCCAACTGAGTCTGGACCATAGGAGAAAAAGGCAATTGTAGCAGGAAAAAAAAGACAAAGTGCTGGAGTAACTCAGTGGGTCAGGCGACATCTCTGGAGAACATGGATTGACGAACATGTCCGTGTGGAGAAGGATTCGGTCCGAGTTACTCCAGCACTTTGTGTAAACTAGCATCTGCAGTTCTTTGTATCTCCATACTACAGGCAATTGTTTATTCAAAAAGAGCTAGTGGGGAGGGGGGGGTTGGTGGGTTTGAACACAATATTGCAGAGTTTTGCAATATTGGCCCACGGTACGAGTTCATTCAAAGAGTTCTCCCAAGTTTGCCCTGATTCGAACTCGGAGATTTACGGTAATGGCCGCTCGGCGCTACTCGGGGCTCTCGTGGACATTTTTCAACATGTTGGAAAATCTTCACGAGTCTTCCCGAGCTTACCTGCCGTTAGCGATTCTTCCCGAGTACCTGCCGTTAGCTTTACGAGCCGCTAAGAGACGTCCCTGAGCTCCGACGTATCCGCTACGTTCATTCTCCGTGCTTACCCCGAGTGATTTTGTTTTAAACTCGGGAGTGCTCTTGAATTAACTTGCATCGTGGGACAGGGCCATTAAGGAACAATTTATTTAGGAGCTAGACACGATTGTCTATACCTGTTCCTGAAGGTTGTGTTACCTGCCGAGTGCCAGGGTAATGACATGTCTGCAGATCTGGTGAGAACTTGGGATTGCAAGGGAAAGCTTCAATTGTTTTGGCCTAGGTGGAAACAAAATACATGAGCAGGATTAGTCAAGTCAAGAGTGTTTAATTGTCAAACCGCTTAAAAATAAGGGGTCGTTCATTTAGGACTGAGATGAGGAAAAAACTTTTTCAGACATTTGTGACTGGAATTCTCTGCCACAGAAGACAGTGGAGGCCAATTTACTGAACATTTTCAAGAGAGAGTTAGATTTAGCTCTTAGGGCGAATAGAATCAAGGGATATGGGGAAAAAGTAGGAAAGAGGGTACTGATTTTGGATGATCAGCCATGTGCTGGCTCAAAGGGCCAAATGGCCTACTCCTGCACCTATTTTCTATGTTTCTATGTCTATGTTTCTAAATAAACAGACAATGGAACAATGACATTTCCTACGATGAGGAAGGCAAGGATCCAGTTGCAGAGGAATGAACAGGATCTCAATTCCCTGAGCTTGATAACAGAGGGGATGCCAAGTCCTTCAACCTTGTCCAATCTACCGAATCCAAGCCAATTGTGGAGTCATTTCTCTGCCTCCCCAGACCAGCTCTGCGCAGTCCTCACTGCTGGAGCTGCGCTCTTTAGTTGCTGCCTTTTTTAGTGGTCTGATTTCCCAAAGTGGGGCTGAAGGATGGAGCGATAGGTATCTGTGATGGTGGCATAGCAGTGGTTGAGGATGTTTGATGCTGCAGGATGAAGTGACCTCTTCAAACTGGCCCCGTTGAAGTTCCTGGCTATGATAGGAAAGGCTTTGAGGAACGGAGTCCAGTGTTTGTTGACCACAGTGTGCAGGTCCGAACAGCCGGCACTTCACTGCTGGTGTTCCAGGTGCGGCGAACAGGAGTTGGACAGCACTGCTACATCTGAGCATCATGAAGAGTCTATCGTGAGGCTGATGCTTCCGCCACTCTCTTTCACCAATGCTGCCCCGCGGACCATGTGAGCAGTTGACAAACATTGTCACTGAGGGCTGAGTCTGGGGAGCTGGCAAACATTATTCCCTCATCTCCCTTATGTTCTAGGACCTTTACATTGGCCAGCAGAGGGGTAGAGGAGAGGGTGCGAGGGGGTTGTCGATCCCTGCGCTTCAAGTCTTACTTGCAAGCAGTTCTGTTGCCCATGTATACGGGCAGAATGGAGACTTTCTGCCGGTTCCAAACACTTTATTCACTGTAAGTGTGATCCTCCACCTTGTCAGGGTTACCCCTGCCAGCAGGGATTCCCTTGCCCTCGGGAACTCCGTTGATAGATCACATTAGTGCTAATCCATTTAAATGGATAACAACTTGTCAGCTACAGTACTGAAATGTGTAATCCTTGCTTTCCCCCTCTCTATGTCCCTCCCCCATCTTAGTTCTCAGACTAGTTTCACAGTCCCGCTGATTGATTTTACTGATTGTATGTCACCTTCCAGTACATATTACAGATGGATAAGGCTGTGAATTAAATATTCCAGGATGCTTAACAATTAGAGGACTTTTTTTAAACTGCAGAAACCAATAATTTTGGCTTAAAACAGAAAAGACTGGAAACAACTCAACAGGTCACGCAGAATGTGGGTAAAGAGAAACTTTTAACATTTCCAGTTGAAGGGTCTGCGATCTGATTCTCTTTCCACAGATGCTGCGTTCATTTTCTGAGCTTTTTCAATACGCTGTATTTCTGTTATTGTAACTTGTCAAAGCGATGGGCAGAATGGAAAAGGAACAGCATAGGTGTGCTAATAAAGGATGGGATAAAGACAGTGCAGACAAAGATATTAGATGAGAAAATCAAGTGGTAACATTTGTTTTGTTGGAACTAAGAATTTGTGTTGGTTTATAGGCCCTCAAACAATAGCCCCATTATATGGTTCATAGGCCTTCAAAATCTATCATCATTCTATAAATTAAGTTATTAGAGGCACATGTAACAACGGGTAAAACAATAACCATTGAGGAATTTGATCAAAGACTGGTTGATTTGATTTGATTTGGTTTTGTTACTTGTCATTCGAACCTCAGAGAGGCTTGAATGAAACTCCGTTTCTACAAGCCATACAAACAGAACAATTCATTAAAAAAAAACACACAGAAAATTCAATTCACACAAACATCCATCACAGTGAATCTCCTCCTCACTGTGATGGAAGGCAAAGTCTTCTCTCTCCCCCGCATCATTTCTCTCCCAATGTCGAAGCCCTAGGTGAGCGATGTTAAGTCCCGCGGCCATTGAAGCCGCGCCGGGCGATGTACGGCCCCGCTCTAGAGCCAAAAGTCACAGTTGGAGCCCCCGGTGGGCGCTGGAATGTCCCGCGGCCATTGAAGCCGCGCCGGGCGATGTACGGTCCCGCTCCGGGTCGCTCCAACCCCGCGACACGGGCTGGAGAAGTTGTGTTGCGGGAGCTCCGGAGAGCGGTCTCTCACCTGGACCCGCGAGCTCCCGATATCCCGACAGTCCGCCGATCTGTAGCTGGAGTTGGAGGTCGGGAGTCGGGCTGCAGCGGCGAGCCACCACCGCTCCCCACGCTCCGAGGCCGGCCAGCCCCACAAGTCCGCAGCTCGTCCCGGTCTGAGGCCGCTCCGCTGTGCTAGGCCCAAACGACAACGGAGACCCGACAGGGAAAAAGTCGGTCTCCCGTGCAGGGAAGAGATTTTAAAGTTTCCCCTCCCCCCCCCCCCCCCCACCACCCCCCACACATACACAGTTAGAAAAACAATACCAAAAAAAACACGAACAACTACATTTAACTAGACAAAAAATAATAAGACAGACAGGCTGTAGGGGCCGCTGCAATGTGAGTCGCTCCCGCCCACTCCAAATTAGCAGTAATATTGTGAAGATGTATTCATAGATTGCATGCTAGATAAATTTTGAAAATCAGCTTTTTGTGTAACTATCTAAGGAACAAACAATCTTAATCTGTAATTGTGCAAGGAAAAGGGCCAATTAATTATTTTGGAGTTAAATGGCCTTTAAGGAAGGGTGATCATAATGTGATAGAACTTTGTACATGAATGATTCAGTTCGATCTTGAACTAACCAAAGTAAATGACCAAGGTATGCGGAGTTGGATGGTTGTAGTAGATACCTTAAAATAGTTTCCAATAAACAACCAATTGCTAACATTTAAAGATTCAATACCCACAAAAACTCCAAGGGAAAAGTGGTCCAACTGTGGCTGACAAAAAAAAAGTTAAAGATAGTAACAGATCAAAGGAAAAGGCATATAACGTTACCAAAATAAAGCACAATGTGAGAACTGGAAATATTGCAGAATTCAGAAAATGACAACTAATACATTGATAGGAAAAGTGGATGTAGCACATCATGGATATTGGGGTAATATTGCCACAGGGTAAAATTGGCATCACCCCTCTTCCCATTCCCAGACTGCCCTGTGCCCCACCTGGATGACACACACACACACACACTCACACACTCACACACACACTCACACTCCTTCCTCTAATCTTCACAGATTGCAACTCTTCAATCCTTTTGTCTCACACCTTCTGTCTATTCTTCTCTGGCCTTTATCCAACTATCTGCCTATTAAATAACCCTCCTCACCTGTGTCAGCCTCTTCCCTGCCGGCTTTGTTTTTCTCTTCCACATTCTCCCCACCCCATCATCACAATCAGTCTGAAGAAGTCCTTACCTGTAATGTATCACCTACACATGTTCCCCAGATGTGCTGCCTGACCTGCTGAGCTACTCCAGCATTCTGGGTCTTCTTTTGTAAAGCAGCACCTGCACTTCAATGGCTCTTTCTTGTCACGTGTGCATAGTGAAATTCTTTGTGCACAACTTACACATGCACAAGTTGCCTTATTTTGATGCCATTTACAAAAAAGTTCAAAGATGTACTGGAGTGGCTCCTGATCCAAGTAAGCCCCAGCCTGCTGCAGGGTCTCCTCTGTCACCCTCGACGAGCTCGGCCCGTGAACCAACGCCCTCCTCCTCACCCGGCCACCTCTGTCTCCTGGGGGCATCTCCTGCAGCTGACCTTGCAGGTGCTGGAGGCAACAGCCTCTCCGACCAGCCTACTCCTCACGTCTGTCCTCACCAGTGGCTCCCTCAACCTTGAATCTTCGGTCTTCAGGGTTGAGCTCAGCAGCTTCTGAGCTTCCCCCTGCCGACAGAGTCTCCCTCCATTGCAGCGAGCCAGGCCTCAGTAATTGAATGGAATGAGGGTCGAATGTTTAATGTTTATTCATGGATAACCCCTTGAGATGGACAGTCATCTCGTTTTCAAGGGGGTCCAACATGGAACATACAGCACAAGAACACATAACATACATAGAGGATCTCATTGACCCACCTACCCACACACCAATCCCAAAACCCCTCCATCCCCACTTGTTATAGTTTATAACAATTGTTAATTGACTTTACATATCCAATAATAATAAGTTGTGTGTTACAGCATAATGTTGATGCATAATACCATATACCACCTATCATACATCATACGTTAATACATACTATCAACATTATTACATGATATTATTTCATAGTATTGTGACATAATACAATATAAGACCTTGTTACACTATGCAATACAATAATACATAAGTGTGATGGCTATGCATATACAATAGCTATGCCAAATGATC
The DNA here is from genome assembly GCA_963514005.1 of Raja brachyura. The sequence goes on along the minus strand of OY740804.1, from coordinate 37,951,624 downwards.
ACACACAGAGTAAGCTAGATAAAGGAGCTCGAAGACTCTAATACTAGAAACAGGTACATGGTTTTATAAGTAAGGGTAAAAGTGTATTTTTAAATAGATGAAATGAGCTAATAGTTCTTATGGTACTAGGCAGAGTGTTCCAGTCAGAAGGAGCTTTGAATTTAAATGCACGTCTCCCAATTTCTTTGTTAGTTCTTGGAATGAAAAAGAATAGTAAGATTGAACGGGAACTTACCAGTTCGAAGGTTGATCTTTATTTTATGAGGAGTCGAAGTGAGGGATTTCGTGAAGAGCCCGCCGGCGCGCATGCTCGACATACTTCAAAGTAGCGGCGTGGAATCACAGAAACCAACAATAGAAATGACTTCGCATAGTAAGATTGAAGTGACTAAGATTACCAGATGAAGGTGATTGAGGGTTGGGCGAGGAGGGCACGAAATCCCTCACTTCGACTCCTCATAAAATAAAGATCAACCTTCGAACTGGTAAGTTCTCGTTCAATCTTACTATTTCATTTCGGAGTCACGTGAGAGACTTCGTGAAGACTTCAAAGCTTCTGAGATTACACGCCCTGGACCACGTCCATGCTGTCACACCACTACCAGGGATGGATGGGAGGAACAAACTTGCTCAATAGTTCATACTGCAAAACAAGAGCATATTTATGAATAACAAATCAAAAACCCCTCATGCGGGGACATCTCCACGTTCTTGACCTGCATTCAGCACGGCTTCTGCGAACTGTAGAGGAGCAGCAACAGGCTTGTTATAAAAACGCTGGAACACAGCTTCATTAGCCCATCCTGCTGTGGCGAGAATTTGGTCCATAGGCACCTCCATAATCCTCGCCGCTGACGTCGATGCAGCCCTGGTGGAATGAGACTTGAACACATTAGTGTCGATACCTGACTTACCCAAGACGACTCGAAGCCACCTGGATATCGTCTGGACTGTCACTCGATGATGAGGTCTCTTATGAGTGACCAGCAGGTATCTCTCCATTCCTCTGATGCGTGCCGTCACCTTAACATAGTGGCGGATATGTGAGGCTAAACATAGCCTACGGGGTATGCCGGGAACTTCAGCTGCAGCCCTGTGCACCCAGGTCTATGCTGCTTTAGTAGCTCGTCAATGAAAAAGACTACTTCTGTAGGGGTAGATGTCATTCTGTCGACACGAAGTTTGTGTAGTGTCTGTACCCTCTGAGCTGAAGTCAGCGCTAGTAACATCACCAGCTACATGGTGAGTTTGTCCAGTTGGAGCCCTTCCATGGGAGACCATGTCCTGAGCAGGTTTAATACGTCCCTGACATCCCAGGTGATATTATAGCGTGGTGTAGGCGGATTCATATTGAATATACCCTGCATGAGTCTGGACACTAGCCTGTTGGATCCTACCTCAATATTGAGGTAGAATGAGAGCGCACTTCTGGCGCTGTTGATGGCACTGTAACTTAAGTGTTCATCATGGTGCAACCCCGCAAGGAATTCCAGGACGTCGGTTATTGTCACGTCATCGTACGTGATGCGAGAGCGGCTGCAGTAGGCTTCCCACTTCTTAATATGCGAGCGGTATCTTCGCCTTGTTGACTCTCGACACGACGCCCCGATGGTATCCATGGTCCGAGCTGAGAGGCCGTATTGGACTAACGGCCTGTTCAGAACCTGCAAGCCAACAAATTTAAATAGCCATGGCAGGGATGTGGCTCCCCTGAGACAGGGTGAGTAACCAATTGTGGGCAACCCTTCAAAAGGACCCAAGGTTCGTTGAGCATGTCAAAGACCACCGGATACCAAGGCTGTGTGGGCCAGTCGGGTATAATAAGGATGCCCTTGGCAGCATCTGCTTGAATCTTACGCAATACCCGACTGATGAGGCAAAACGGGGGGAAGGCATAGAAAAACCCAATTCCCCCAGTCCAGCGAGAATGCATCTAGCGCTATAGCCCCAGGATCTGGTTCCCATGAAACGTAGGTTGGTACCTGATGGTTCAACCGTGACGCAAAAAGGTCAATGTCCGGTTTACCAAATTTGGCTGTGACTTTAGCAAAAATCTCAGGATGCAACATCCATTCAATGTTGTCATTAAATTTGCGTGACCTGGTGTCCGCCACAGTATTAAGCTCACCTGGCAAATAGGTAGCTGAAATCCAAATGTCTCTTTGAACACACCAGAGCCAAATTGAGTTAGCCAATTTGTCACACGAAACTGACCTGGTACCACCCATATGGTTTAAGTATGCCACTGCTGTGGTGTTGTCTATTTGGAGACGGACATGTGCTCCAACAAGCTTGGAACAATACGCACGAAGTCCGTAGAATGCTGCCAGCAACTCCAAATAGTTAATCCCTTGAGTCAACAACATCGTTGACTCAAGGGTGTCCCATCTGCCCCCACAACTAGAGCAATTATCCGTAGCTCCCCAGCCATTGGAGCTTGCATCAGTCTGCAAATATACCACCGGATTAGCCTCCCTGATAGGCTTGAATGAGCTGCTAATGTGGCACACCCACCATTGCAACTCATTTATCGCTTCGGACGGCAGCTGCATTGATCGATCATAATGACCAGCGTCCTGTTTTAACGCAGCAATTTTAGCTCTTTGCAAACTCTGATAATGCAAAGGTCCATATCGCGCTGCCGGAAACAAAGTTACAAGCTTACCAATTACTGTAGCTGTATGCCGAATCGATGGTATATTGGTGCGGATTAAACCTTGACACACCTGGGTAACCTCCTCAATCTTGTTAATTGGTATGGTAACCCTCATGCTCATAGAGTTCACCGTGAACCCTAGGTAATTAATCACCTGGGCAGGGCAGAACTTTGATTTCTCTGGATGGACAATAAACCCTAATTGTTGAAATATATTGACAGCAGCTGCAACTCCCTGTTCCGCCAATTCCAGGGTGTGGCCCACAATTAAGATATCATCTAAATAGGCCATAACTATATAATGTCGCTGTCTCAAATAAGCCATAATTGGTTTCACTAATTTAGTGAACAATCTAGGGGCTGTGGTGAGCCCATTAGGCAAAGCCTTGTACTGCCAGAGTTGCCCCATCCAGATGAATTTCAAACGTATCCATTTTAAAATGAGTATATGTTACAAAAGTATTCAAACGGGTTAGATCAATAATGACACGACAACCTCCATCCTTCTTAGGTCTGGTGAATATATTCGAAACAAATTCAACTGGCTCATGCACCGCTTTCTCAATCACTCCCTTCTGTTCAAGCCTTAAAATTTCCTTGTAGCCTGCTGCCTGTTCTGCAGCAGATAATGTAAACGTTCTACCGGGCATGTGCTGGGATGGAGGAATGTCGCCATTAATAAAGTCAATTTTATGCCCCTGAATATTCTGCAACACATACTCGTCACCAGTAAAATTACCCCATGCACCCAAAAACAGCCGAAGGCGACCACCAACATGTGAAGTTAAACAAAGAGAAAAGAGAGAACCAGACCCCCTCACCCCCGTGGTTACCGGCTGTCCTTGACACGTGTGGGTGGACGTGGAGGTGCTGGGTTGGCTTGAGGGCGCGGCGTCTTCGTTTTCCACCAGGGTCTCTGCCGACCCTGACCTAAAAAAAGACCCCTGGTGCTGGGTCTGATGGTGCTGTCGTTGTGGAGCTTGAGGGTGCTGTCCTGGTCGAGGTACTAGCAGACCCTCGTGAGCGAATGTATGGAACTTTTGAGCCTGACGGTGTGGGGGCACTCTGAGAGCACATGATCCCCACCGTTTTGGCTTGTTCATCAAGCTCTTTGACTCTCTTCGAGAGGTCCTCCCCAAAGAGTTGACGGGGCGGCGGCGGCGGTGGTTTGCACAATCCTGCAAACTTCGGGTTGAGCGCTGGGCGGATGCTGTTTTTGCGAAACCCGTTGATTTCGTGCTGGGTCGCGCACAGGAGGGCCAGAGCATCTTCCTGGTCCAAATTCAGTTCGTCCCCGTCCACCGACCGCGCAAAGGCGGTAATACCGGCCGTGAGGAGCTTCAGGATCCGCTGCAATTTTACCTCTTGTTGACGGATAGCCGCACTGATGTTGCCCCATATCGGCGTATTGACCACAGGCACGTTGAGGGAGTTGCAATTGGATGGAGCCTTGTGACGGCTCATTGCCTGAATGAGGACTTCTTCCTGTAGTTGCTGGTTGTTAAGAAAGTCCACAGTGGCTGCCAGCTTTGCGTTTAAAGGAAGTCCAGATGAATGTGGGGCCGCAAATTTGGTCGCCACATCCAGAAGATCCTCCGCTGGCACCTCCAACGGAGGTGGTATGGAATCCACCAAAACCTCCTCCTCCTGCTGCTCCAGGCTGATGGTAGAGGCTGGTGACGACGCCCTGTGTCTGTTGCTGCCCTGCTGTAGTTGACGTTGAAGCAGGAGCTCCAGCAGCCGCTCCATACGGTCAATACGCCCTTCACCCTGAACACTCAGGTGGTCGGAGTCCTCCGGCTCTGAAAAGAAAACCGGGCTCCTATCATCGGCCCGCACCTCATCGAGGCCCAGCCGGTGCCGGTAGTTGTCGCTAACAGCCGCCGAGGCGAAACTGCGTGATTCCCGCGCGGGCGTGTTCACCGCCTCCGTTTAGCGGAAGCTGAAGCCGCTGCCACTAAGGGCACTTGCGGCGTGGTGTCCGCACCAGCCGAAGCATGGCTGCCTGCACCAGCCGAAGCATGGACTTTGCCGACGCATGGTCTCGCCCACCCATCCATGGGGGGCTCGGCGACCGTGACGAGACCCGACTCAACCGACCCGTCCCGGCGTCGAGAGTCGGGGTGTGCCGGCTGGACCTCACAGCCGCCCCGGGTCTCGCCCTGGAACCTGACCGCTCCTCCGTGTCAGGCAATGCCTTAGCCCTGGCAGGGTTAGGCTTCTGGGCTGCTGCCCTTCCCCTACTCGGAGGGCTGAGTGGAACGGGCCGTGCAGCCGCACGCACCCAGCTCGAGGTCGCCAGCGAGCCCGCTGACGACCTGACTGCCATGGCAGGGTCCCCCTGCTCTGGCGGCACACCACACTCCTCCTCGTCGAACTCCTCCGAGCTGTGGTGTGCTGGCGGATCTGGACCTGTAATCACAGGGCTTACCCACATCTCCGCCTGAGTCCCGGCCTGCGTTGCAGGTACTGCCGATGGTAAAGGCCCCGGAACTGTTGACCGGCGAACTCGTCCTGACGTCCTCCGGCCCTTGGAACTCCCATTCATGTCCTTGCTGCAAGACATAACCAACAACAAGGACCACCAACTAAAGGTAGGATACTTACCTCCGTGGCCCCTTATGAAGGGCTGGCGAGGAGCGCGCTCCACCGCCAGCCGTCACAGCAACGCGGTACGACGATATGTCGAGCATGCGCGCCGGCGGGCTCTTCACGAAGTCACTCACGTGACTCCGAAATGAAATTAGTGAATATGAGGGTGTGTATGATAATAGGTCTTGTTTTAAATAAGAAGGGTAATTGAGATGGATGCATTTAAAGATGAACTGGAACCAGTGGTAGCATCTTATGCGTGGGGAGGATAACCAGTTTAGAGTTTCGTACATAGAACAGTGGTGAGTTAGATATGGACACCTTAAAATAAATCTGCAGAGACTATTATAAACTACATTGAGGGGTTGAAGATGTGTATCAAATGTATCCTGATAGACAATATCAGCATAATCCAGTGTTGGTAGTAGTAGTTGAGAGACAATTCTTTTTCTCATCTGAAAGGTGAAACAATTTATATGGCGGTAAAGAATAGCTGGATTACAGCTGAGTTTTTTAGTAATCGTCTAAATATGGTGCGTAAATGAAAGCGTTGGGTCGAGCCAAACACCAAGATATTTGAAGTTCAATACTTGTTCTAATGGTGATCCTTCATTAAATGATATAGTCAGATCTACAGAATTACCAAGGCCTTGTCTAGTACCAAATAACATACTGCATGGTTTATTTTTATTTAAAATTAATTTATTAAATAATAGCCATTTCTGAACAGAAGTAAGATCTGATTGAAGGGATCTTTCAATTTCAGACTTGTTAGTACTAGATGTATATAGCACTGCATCATCAGCATATAGTTGTGTTTGACAGTCAGAACAAATATTAGGGAGGTCATTTATTATGGCAATATAATGGCAAAACCTTTAATAGCATTAATGTACAAAGTGATCATGTGGGCCAAATCCATCGCTCACTTAAATATATTTTGGAGTATGACATGCTGTTCTGTTTGCACCATTACAGATAGGATATGTAGGCATTGGAGAGGGTGCAGAAGAGGTTTACCAGAATGCTGCCTGGAATAGAGGGTGCTAGCTACAAAGAGAGATTACACTGACTTGGATTGTTTTCTTTGGAACGTTGGAGGCTGTGGGTTACCTGATAGAAGTATATACAATTGTGAGAGACATAGATAGGATAGACAGTCAGAAGATTTTTCCCAGGGTGGAAATGTCAAACATTAGAGGGCATCGCTGTAAGGTGAAAGGGGAGATTGCAAAGTGAATTCTCTACACAGAGGGAGGTGTGTGCCTGGAACCATTGCCAGGGTGAAGGCAGATTTAGTAGTGATATTTAAGAAACGTTTAGTTAGGCACTGATATTGTGGGCTGAAGGGCCTGTTCCTGTGCAGTGCTGTTCTATGCCCTATATTCCATGGTCTATTGGCCTGTTACACATCACCACCAAAAAGCAATGCCACTATCAGTGTTTGCTTTTGTAGCAATGTGGAGACCTGTTTTTTGATCGGAGTTTATAAACCAATATAGACAGCATTTTTGAAATCATCCACAGAAACAGATAGGAAATACTATCTAGGGAAATGCACGGCGCATTTATAAGATTCGTCAATTATTTTCCGCATTGTTGCTCTTATATTGAACTGAAGTGTTAGGTTATTTGAGATATCTTATTTCACAAAGTAGTGCAAAATCCTCAACATTTCACAATATATACAATCTGTGGATTTTAATACAATTGTCATTTCATGACTTGGAAGTTGGTGACATTAATGAAAATACTTTATGTGGAATCCATTTGATTGCCATGCTGTCATCAGGAGATTACTGTGTAAAAAACACAGGTGGCACGGTGGCGCAGCGGTAGAGTTGCTGCCTTACAGCGCTTGTAGCCCCGGGTTCAATCCTGTCTACAGGTGCTTGTCTGTACAGAGTTTGTACGTTCTCCCCATGACCAGCATGGATTTTCTCCGAGATCTTCGGTTTCCTCCCACACTCCAAAGGCGTACAGGTTTGTAGGTTAATTGGCTTGGTAAATGTAACAATTGTCCCTAGTGTGTGTAGGATAGTGTTAATGTGTGGGGATCACTGGTCGGCACAGACCTGTTGGGCCGAAGGGCCTGTTTCCGCTAAACCACCATCATCATCACTGTTCAAAACATCAACGGGCACGATGCCTTACAATGCCATGTACGACAGTGATCACAACTTCTACTGAAGTGTGGATGGCCGTTGGCTCGCTAGGAGCTCATCCGCCCTTTGACAGGTCTTGTTTTTGTTCCTGCTGGGGGTCCACAGCCCCCTCCTCCAGGTGGGGGAGACGGTTTTGTCGCCGACTATCCGACCATGGAGCAGGTAGCACGGGATTACATGGTACCCGTGGCGCGGGGAACTTCCCCCCCCGACCTGACCGCTAAAACTAAAACTATCATGATATAGCTGTACAAGATGCTGGTAAGGCCACATTTAGACTACTGTGCATTCATCAGATTGCCCAGCTATGGTAAGGACATAATTAAACTGGAAAGTGTGCAGAAAAGATTTACAAGCATATTAGTGGGTCTGGAATGAGCTATGAGAGTCTAGATAAGCTGGATCTTTTTTCGATGGAATGTAAGAGGCTGACAGGTGACTTTATAGAAATATATAAAATCATGAGAGGCATTGATAAGGAGAATGGCAACAGTCTTTTCTCCAGGTTAGGGGAGTCAAAAACTAGAGGGCATAGGATAAAGGTGAGAGGGGGAAACTTTAATGCAAGTTTTTCACAGAGGCTGATGCTTATAAGGAACAAGCTGCCAGTGGAAACGGTACGATCTTATTTGAGGTGTATACAATCATGAGAGGAATAGATCAGGTAGATGCACAGAGCCTCTTGCCCAGAGTAGGGGAATCGAGGATCAGAGTACATAGGTTTAAGGTGAAGGGGGGGGGGAAAAGATTTAATAGGAATCTGAGGGGTAACTTTTTCACACAAAGGGTGGTGCATGTATGGAACAACCTGCCAGAGGAGGTAGTTGAGGCAGGGACTATCCCAATGTTAAGAAACGGTTAGACAGGTACATGGATAGGACAGGGTTTTAGGGATATGGACCAAACACAGGCAGATGGGACTAGTGTAGCTGGGACATGTTGGCTGGTGTGGGCAAGTTGGGCCAAAGGGCCTGTTGCCATGCTGTGTCACACTGTGACTGTCTTTGTGGTGGGTATAATTATGATATTTTTGGGATATGGTTTATGGTCGATATAATTATGATGTATAGTTTAAACAATTCCATGCAGTTTAGGTAGATAGCAATGGTTAATATAGAATATTCATGCCCCATGATGATGAGAGTATAAAATGTGATTCGCGTGGGTGTCAGTTGGTCTTTGGATTAGTTTGTTCTTTTTCTCGAGACGATATGAGAAGTCTTAGGAAGAGGAAAAAATAAACCTGACCTTTTCTGAGATGGAAGCTACATAATCACATTTTATTCTTTCCCGCAGTTCACTAATCCTTCTCTTTGCAGAAATTAACCCGTCTGCTTCAAACCTTTCCTCTGGTATTTTATTCTACAACTCTTTAAACCGGTGCAGAAGCAGCAGCACCAAGGCCACAAATTACAGTTGTTCTCCCGCCCTGCCGTAATCCAGATCAATGGAGAGTCACGGAGTCATTCAGCACGGAACCAGGCCCTTCGGCCCAACTCGTCCATACCTACCAAGCTAATCTCATTCATGCTCATTTGGCCCATATGCCTGCACACCTTTTCTATCCATGTACTATTAAAGCGTCTTTTAAATGTTGTCATTATACCTGCCTCAACTGCCTCCTCTGGTATCTCCACATACCCATCACCGTCTGAGTTCCCATTTAATCCTTCCCCTTCCCTCACCTTAAACCTATGTCTTCCGGTTCTTGATTTCCCTTCCCTGGGTAAAAGACTGCATTCATCTCTCGCTACCGAGTTGTACATGGCCTCGGTGAGGCCACACCTGGAGTATTGCGTACAGTTTTAGTCTCCTAATCTGAGGAAAGACATTTTTGCCATAGAGGGAGTGCAGAGAAGGTTCACCAGACTAATTCCTGGGATGGCAGGACTTTCATATGAAGAAAGACTGGATAGACTCGGCTTGTACTCGCTACAATTTAGAAGATTGAGGGGGGATCTTATAGAAACACACACAATTCTGAGGGGTTGGACAGGCTAGATGCAAGATGATTGTTCCCGATGTTGGGGAAGTCCAGAACAAGGGGTCACAGTTTAAGGATAAAGGGGGAGTCTTTTAGGACAGAGATAAGAATTTTTTTTTTCACACAGAGAGTGGTAAATCTGTGGAATTTTACTTCGGAGTCACGTGAGTGACTACGTGAAGAACCCCGTACAGCCGTTCGTGCGTCATTGCGTCAGACATTTTTCGTGCAGACAACTGTGGAGCAGCGCAGCTCCTCCATGGTAAGTCTAAAAAAGTTGCAGGTAAGTGTTATTTTTCTTACCTGTTCTAGGTCTCTGCAGGAACCTCCGGGGTTTTTGCAGTGGATGTTCGCGATAGCCGACAAGGGAACCAGCCTAGGGCTTTGGGGGAAAACCCTGGTCCGACCGCGGAAGACATTTTTGCCATAGAGGGAGTGCAGAGAAGGTTCACCAGACTAATTCCTGGGATGGCAGGACTTTCATATGAAGAAAGACTGGATAGACTCGGCTTGTACTCGCTACAATTTAGAAGATTGAGGGGGGATCTTATAGAAACACACACAATTCTGAGGGGTTGGACAGGCTAGATGCAAGAAGATTGTTCCCGATGTTGGGGAAGTCCAGAACAAGGGGTCACAGTTTAAGGATAAAGGGGGAGTCTTTTAGGACAGAGATAAGAATTTTTTTTTTCACACAGAGAGTGGTAAATCTGTGGAATTTTACTTCGGAGTCACGTGAGTGACTACGTGAAGAACCCCGTACAGCCGTTCGTGCGTCATTGCGTCAGACATTTTTCGTGCAGACAACTGTGGAGCAGCGCAGCTCCTCCATGGTAAGTCTAAAAAAGTTGCAGGTAAGTGTTATTTTTCTTACCTGTTCTAGGTCTCTGCAGGAACCTCCGGGGTTTTTGCAGTGGATGTTCGCGATAGCCGACAAGGGAACCAGCCTAGGGCTTTGGGGGAAAACCCTGGTCCGACCGCGGAAGCGGAGAGCTGGGAAAGTCGGGTTCGCGATCGGAGTCACTGATGACGCGGTCAGTGACTCCACACGTTGGGTTCCCGGGTAGGGGAAACCCGAGAATAGTGCGGTTTTAGACCGCAGTAGTCCCCAGGGGATGGGGCTTAACGGACCTGAACGGTCTGCCTGGGTTCCCGGGGAGGATAAACTCAAGCATATGCGGTTCTAGACCGCAGTAGTCCCGGGGACATTGGGTAACACTAGTTTAAATGGTTAAGCTGGGTTCCCGGTGCAGGGGAAACCCAAATATATGCGTTTTACATCGCAGTAGTCCCCAGCGCATGGGGTTAAAACAAACCTAAAAGTTAGGCTGGGTTCCCGGTGCAGGGGAAACCCAGGTATATGTGTGGTTCCCAGACCACAGTAGTCCCCAGGTAATGGGGTTAATTCACATAAATCATTAGCCTGCATGCCATGAGGGTACCGTGAGTATATATTTATATATATATATATTATATTTATATGGATTCCTGGTGAGGGGAAATTCACCTATGGGGTTCTCAAACTACAATAATCCCCAGGATATGGGGACAACTGACAAAATAGTCAGTACAATTGGGAAAGTTGGGAGATTTCACCTCTAGGAATTAATTTAGAGAACAGCACTTTTGGGTAGGGCTGCTTCATGGGAATGTCAAGTTATGGCAGTGCCAGCCTATGGGAAAGGCTGTGTCAGCAGTACCTTTGTTTAGGACTGCTAATGGGGATGCCAAGCTATGGTAGGCTCGCCTGATGGAGAGGCTGTGCCAGCAGTACCTTTGCTCAGGACTGCTCATGGGGATGCCAAGCTATGGCAGGCTAGCCTATTGGAGAGGCTGTGCCAGCAGCACCTTTGCTCAGGGCTGCTCATGGGGATACCAAACTATGGCAGGCTAGCCTATTGCAGAGGCGGTGCCAGCAGTGCCTTTGCTCAGGACTGCTCTAAGGGAATGCCAAGTTATGGTAGGCTAGCCTATTGGAGAGGTTATGCCAGCAGCACCTTTGCTCAGGGCTGCTTGATGAGAATGCCAAATCTATGGCAAATACTGGGCTATGGGAAAGTCCGGGCCAGCAGCCACTTTGTTCAGGGCTGCTTCATGGGCACCAGGGGTGCCTTGTTAGGGCTGCTTTATGGGAATAGCAGTTTAGTAGGGTATTCCCATTCACAGTGATCATGGGGGATGAGGAGGCATTGTTAGGATAAGGCAATATAACAGAATGATGACAAAAGTATTCAAAGAAAACTATACACAGTTTAAACGTGCTTGTGCTAAAATCCGCTGTCTAGTCTCAAACTATATTTCAGAAATTGGGCTCCTCTATCCAGTTAGATTAAGTCCTATCAAATAGATTTGTAGGATGTTGGGATTTACTTTTAGGTATTCAATTGGCCATGATGCCGGCCTGGGCAACAGATTGCAGTCAATAAGACTTTGGTAACAGTTGTTGGTATAAAACAGTTCTAGTCGTTGGACTAATTGTTAAGTGCATAGATGCAATTCAGGTGTGTAAGTAGTGCAACAGTTATTTTGTTAAATGGTTGATTAGTAAGTGCCATCTAGGTCATTGTTAACACCAGCTGAAATTAATAATGTCACGATGATGGACAAACAGTGTTCATTACTGCTCTAGTAGTTGTTAGGTAAACCTTTTATTCTATTGCAAATTGGTGCTAATGGCCTAAATGGGAAATGGTGTCAGCAGGGCTGTGTAGCAGGCCTGCTTTATGGCTCCCTCATGTAAGAGGTGAGCATGTGGGATTGGTATAGTTTAACGCCGAGTCTGAGGGTATAGCCATAGAGCATGCCCAAGAGATCGGGGCATGTGCCAGAGGTCTATGCCTGGCAAGAAAGTTACCATCCCAAACACAATATGCAGTGAACACCGCTCTCAGGGGGACATTACAGTTGGCTGCCGAATCCTCTATTCAGGTAAGACTTTTCCATAGGTGTAACCTGGAGGGCGAAGCACAAGCTATTGGAACAAGCAAGGTTTCATAGTTTGGCAGCAATGCATCCCATGTCTTTTTTGGCAGTAGCGGTTCACTGAAGTTGCTGGCAGCATGAAAGCTGGCCAGAGGTTCCACGCACTGGACTTGTGCTACTCTACAATTAAGGGACCACTTGCAGTTTGGTAAGGTGTATACTTAGTTATACAGTACAAATGATTGAGACATTATCAGCTACTTTGAACGGTAAATGTAAAATGTACAATATTGGGTTTCAAGCAGGTTAGAATTGGACAGGTTCAGTATAAGGACCAAGATTGTCTTGCTAGACTGGCTCAGAAATCGGGCCACAGTTGCTATTTAAGGTAGTTACCAAGTAGCTGAAAGATCATCTCGAGTTTGGAGATGGAACAGATTTGCATGACTTGCCCAAAAAGTTCTGTTATTAGTATCAACTATTTATAGACTCTACGGGCATTGTATGGGCTATAGCGTGATTGGACAAATAAGCATATTGTCATGCTCACGTTCAGGTTGATGCATTGTGATGATGGCATATGTTAGTCACGAGGGTGCAATCGGTTAAAGAATCACTGGAATGGTTACATAATTTTGTTGCCACAGGAGAATCATCAAGTGTGGGTAATGGCAACACAGAGTTGGTGTTGAATCGCACTGTATTATGAAATTCTGGTTCAATGGAACACCTAATATGTATATGTGTATACATATGTATGTTGGTTTCATGTTTATCTCACTGGTTGCAAAATAGTTGGCATAGCAGTGGCGAAAGATACATTCTCGCCAAAAGGAGCAGGTGGGTCTTTTATGGCTACCTCCATTTTGTCTCATCACTCGAGGTTTCAAATAAAGTCATTAAGAGGCTTTAAGTTCCTATTGTGTGATTATGCAAATTGATTCCCGGTTTGTTGCGAATAATTATATAACCTTATTGGTTATTTTAAACTTGAATTTGCTTGTTCAGCCTGAGGTTTCGGAAATCAGATGTTGCATGATAAACTCAAATTTATGTTCTGCAGGTCTAACAAACTGTCCTAAGGTTTGGGTTGTTACATCTATCCTTCTATGTGTTCAAAGTGTTTGCATAGCACCAAACGGCTGAATTTCTTTTCCAGGAGATGAAAGAGTTTGTTATGCTTATGTTCCATGGGAAATGGTATTGATTGCTAATGTTTCGAGTTCATGCTTAATGATTGTCTGTTACTTATGGAGTTATACGGCCATTAATTGGCTCGATGAGCTTCCTCATTGAATTGGCTGTAACAAACAAGACTCGCTGTCGGGTCCACACCGGTTATCAAGGGGTAGGATATCTTCAACATAGGTCCCAGGACCAGTATAATGCCATATGCGATGTTGATATTTGTGAACACTATTTCACCAGGAGGCAGCAACTATATCCTTAAATTTGGCTGGAGTTTATTAGGTAGTTATCCTTCTGGCACTGGTTTAGTGCTGCAGGTTCAGTCGCTAAATAATTGTGATGGTACAGGATGATAATGTCTGTAAATTATAATATATAATATGTTATAAGTACTTGAGCAGACCAGAAGGGGGTCAGGTCTCAAAATAGTCACAGGCATACCAGGGGACCTTTGATAAGGTAAGCACACATGTATACAACAATATGTCAAGGTCATCAAGAGCCTTGGAGTTCTGGACTAGCAATGTTGTTAGTCACAAAGAATTTGGGAGAACGTATTGTTCATGGCATTCCAGATGAGGAAAACGGAGTTGTGTTATGTACTAATGGATTCTGTTTCCAGATCTCATTCCACCAGGGCTGCTACAACATCAGCAGCAAGGGTATTTATGTTCCGCTGGGTCGCATTGTTTCGGCTGGAGTATGGTCCATCGAATGAATCTCCAAACATCTGTAATGACCCATTGGTGAACCAGGAGTATTGTTAACTCTATTTATGTTCTGGTTATATGTTCCATCTGGGTGAGAGATGGAAATATTATTGTTTCATTTAAACAGCATCAGCATGTTTTACATCTATGTTATGACTGTATGCATTATGAATGTTTTCCCTTCATTTGTCAATGAAGCAGCTGTGGTTGTGTATATTCGTTTCACACGGCATGAAATCACAGAGCTTTGAAGTCTTCACGTAGTCACTCACGTGACTCCGAAGTAAAATCGTAAGATTAAACGAGAACTTACCAGTTTGAAGTTTGATCTTTATTTTATGAGGAGTTGAGTTGAGGGACTACGTGCCCTCCGCTCCCAGCCCTCATAGATTTCATCTGGTAGTTCTAGTCTTTATCTTACATTATACTTCAGTTATTATTTGCTGTGATTTCACACCGTTGCTTTGAAGATTGACGCACGAACGGCTGTACGGGGTTCTTCACGTAGTCCCTCAACTCGACTCCTCATAAAATAAAGATCAAACTTCAAACTGGTAAGTTCTTGTTTAATCTTACTATTCTCTGCCACAGAAAGTAGTTGAGGCCAGTTCATTGGCTGTATTTAAGAGGGAGTTAGATGTGGCCCTTGTGGATAGAGGGATCAGGGGGTATGGAGAGAAGGCAGGTACAGGATACTGAGTTGGATGATCAGCCATGATCATATTGTATGTCGGTGCAGGCTCAAAGGGCCGAATGGCCTAATCCTGCACCTATTTTCTATGTATCTATGTTACTGTCCATTCTAATCTAGTTGGCGCTAATATTTCAACATGTTGAAAAATTCACGGCGACCATAATGAGGCTGTGAGACCAAGCGAAGGCTGGGCGATCGTTTCGCCGAACACCTCCGCTCGGTCCGCAATAACCAACCCGACCTCCAGGTGGCTCAGCACTTCAACTCCCCCTCTCATTCCGTATCCGACCTTCTGTCCTGGGCCTCCTCCACGGCCAGAGTGAGCAACACCGCAAGTTGGAGGAACAGCACCTCATATTCCGCTTGGGGAGTCTGCATCCTCTGGGCTTAAACATTGAATTTTCTCAATTCTGTTAACCCAGACTGCCTCCTCCCCCTCCCCACCTCTCCCTCAGCCCTCGGGCCCTGACATTCCTTCTCCACCTCTCCCCCCCCCCCCCCCCCCCCCACCCAAGTTGCACTAGCTTCTCATTTTCACACTACAAACAGCTTGTAGCCTGTTTCCTTTATCATCAATACTTTTTTGCATATCTTTCATTCACTGTTCTTTGTCTCTCCACATCACTGTCTATATCTCTCGTTTCCCTGATCCCTGACCAGTCTGAAGAAGGGTCTCGACCCGAAACGTCGCCTATCTCCTTCGCTCCTTAGATGCTGCTGCACCCGCTGAGTTTCTCCAGCTTTTTGTGTAACCCTCGATTCTCCAGCATCTGCAGTTCCTTCTTTAACATAATGAGGCGGGATGCGGGAACTCCTCACGACCATGAAGGCGACTCCCCGGCAACCACCCGCGAACATGTGGCGACCATGTGGCGACTGCACAGTCTCCTGCAGTCGCCTAAATGGGACAGGCCCATTAGCCTCCTGTGCCCCAAGGAATAAAGTCCTAGCTTACCCAATCTCCCTCTGCAACTCAAACCCTTCAGTCCAGGCGACATCCTCGTAAATCATCTCTGCACTCTTTCTAGCTTAATGACATCCATCCTACAGAAGAATAACCAAAATTGAACACAATACCACAAATGCTGCTTCACTAATGTCTTGGATTTCAGTGCCCTGACTGATGAAGGCCAATGGAACAAAATACTTCTTTACCCCCCATCTACTTGTGACCCCACTTTCAGATAACTGTGCACCTGCACCCCCAGATCCCTACTGCTCTACAACACTCCCTGGGGCCCAATCATTCACAGTGAAGGTCCTGCACTGGTTTTACTTCCCAAAATGCAGCACCTCACACTTACTTGCAATGAACACCATTAGCTGTCTTCAGCCCATTTGCCCAGCTGACCAAGATCCTACTCTACTTTTTGATAATCATCTTTACTGAATACAATATCGTGTCATCTACAAATTTTCTAGTCATGCCTTGCACATTCTCATTTTAATCATTGATTTAAACTACAAACAGCAATGGGCACAACACCGATCCCCGAGGCACACCAGTAGTCACAGGCCTCCAGTCTGAAAAACATCCTTCTAACCCCACACTCTGCTTCCTTCCATGAAACCAATTCTGCATCCAGGCAGGATCCTCTCCACCCCACCCGTGTCTAACCAGGACACCCTTAATTTCTTCTCTAGATTCACACAGCGTTCTTGGAAATATACATTTCAAGCTTCAACAAGGTGAAAAGATGTGGTGAATAAACCTTTGAAACCTAATCTAGACACTTAAATAAGTAAGAATTCACTTCACACTCATTGAGTGGCAGCACAATGGCACAGTCTCATGAAATGTATCCAAAGAGGGGGGCATGGTGGTACAGCAGTCGATTTGCTGCCTTATAACGCCAGAAACCCGGGTTCAATCCTGACTACAGGCACTGTCTGTATGGAGTTTGTACGTTCTCCCCGTGGCCTGCGTGGGTTTTCTCCTGGAGCTCTCGTTTCCTCCCACAGTCTAAAGATGCACAGATTTGTCGGTTAATTGGCTTGCTAAAATTGTAAATTGTCCCTAGGATAGTGTTAATGTGCGGGGTCGCTGGTCGGCACGGACTCGGTGGGCCAAAGGGCCTGGTTCCATGCTGTATCACTAAACTAAAGATTGAAACAACTTTGGATAATGATCTTGGGCGAAAAATGTTTGTTCTCTCTTGTTTTCATATGGAATATTATCAAGTATCTCTTTGCCTTTTAAATGAGATCATTTATATTACATTATAGCATTTATCTCCAGTGCAAATTTAAATATGACAAATTAACAAGATATTGAGTTGATACTCAATTATTCAGATTAATAATGGGGCAGTATAATTGGCTCCATACAATGGCTGTGTGACTGGAATCTTGCATCTGGTGTAAGAAATCTTAATTAAGAAATCTATGCTAGATTTAATCTTAGCACATTTGTCAGGTGAGACTGTGTCAACATTTTCAGAACTTTTTCAATCTTTCCCATTACTTCAATTTGTCACTTCAAATAAGCTACCTGGAGTGGGCGTAACCTGAAGGACAAGTTTAAAATTGTTCAAAGAACGTAGAACAGTACAGCACAGGAACAGAGCCATCGGCCCATAATGTCCATGCCAAACATGATGCCATGTTAAACTACTATCCTCTGCTTGCAGGTGATCCATATCCCTCTATTCCCTGCATATCAGGTTCACGTTCAAGTTCAAATTACATTTATTGTCACATGCATCAATTGGTGCAGTGACATTTGAGTTACCATGCAGCCATATAGAAACATAGAAAATAGGTGCAGGAGTAGGCCATTCGGCCCTTCGAGCCTGCACCGCCATTCAATGTGATCATGGCTGATCATCCAACTCAGTATCCCGTACCTGCCTTCTCTCCATACCCCCTGATCCCTTTAGCCACAAGTGCCACATCTAACACCCTCTTAAATATAGCCAATGAACTGGCCACAACTACCTTCTGTGGCAGAGAATTCCAGAGACTCACGACTCTCTGTGTAAAGAATGTTTTCCTCATTTCGGTCCTAAAGGAATTCCCCCTTATCCTTACACTGTGACCCCTTGTTCTGGACTCCCCCAACATCGGGAACAATCTTCCAGCATCTAGCTTGTCCAACCCCTTAAGAATTTTGTAAGTTTCTATAAGATCCCCCCTCAATCTTCTAAATTCCAGCGAGTACAAGCCGAGTCTATCCAATCTTTCCTCATATGAAAGTCCTGACATCCCAGGAATCAGTCTGGTGAATCTTCTCTGTACCCCCTCTATGGCAAGGATGTCTTTCCTCAGATTTGGAGACCAAAACTGTACGCAATACTCCAGGTGTGGCCTCACCAAAACCCTGTACAACTGCAGTAGAACCTCCCTGCTCCTATACTCAAATCCTTTCGCTATGAATGCTAACATACCATTTGCTTTCTTCACTGCCTGCTGCACCTGCATGCCTACTTTCAATGACTGGTGTACCATGACACCCAGGTCTCGTTGCATCTCCCCCTTTCCTAATCTGCCACCATTCAGATAATAGTCTACCCTCATGTTTTTGCCACCAAAGTGGATAACCTCACATTTATCCACATTATACTGCATCTGCCATGCATCTGCCCATTCACTCAGCCTATCCAAATCATCCTGCAGCCTCCAAGCATCCTCCTCACACCTAACTATACCCCCCAGCTTGGTATCATCTGCATATTTGGAGATGTTGCATTGAATTCCCTCGTCCAAATCATTAATATATATTGTAAATAGCTGGGGTCCCAGCACTGAGCCTTGCGGCACCCCACTAGTCACTGCCTGCCATTCTGAAAAGGACCCGTTTACTCCTACCCTTTGCCTCCTGTCTGCTAGCCAGTTCTCTATCCACATCAATACTGAACCCCCAATACCGTGTGCTTTAAGTTTGTATGCTAATCTCTTATGCGGGACCTTGTCGAAAGCCTTCTGAAAGTCTAGATATAACACATCCACTGGTTCTCCCTTATCCACTCTACTAGTTACATCCTCAAAAAATTCTATCAGATTTGTCAGACATGATTTACCTTTCGTAAATCCATGCTGACTTTGTCCAATGATTTCACCACTTTCCAAATGCGCTGCTATCCCATCTTTAATAACTGACTCTAGCAGTTTCCCCACTACCGATGTTAGACGAACTGGTCTGTAATTCCCCGCTTTCTCTCTCCCTCCTTTTTTAAAAAGTGGGGTTACATTAGCTACCCTCCAATCCTCAGGAACTACTCCAGAATCTAAGGAATTTTGAAAAATGATCACTAATGCATCCACTATTTCTGTGGCTACCTCCTTGAGTACTCTGGGATGCAGACTATCTGGCCCTGGGGATTTATCGGCCTTCAATCCGTTCAATTTACCCAACACCACCTCCTGGCTAACCTGGATTTCACTCAGTTCCTCCATCTTATTTGACCCCCGTTCCACTGCTATTTCCGGCAGATTATTTATGTCTTCCTTAGTGAAGACAGAACCAAAGTAGTTATTCAATTGGTCTGCCATGTCCTTGTTCCCCATGATCAATTCACCTGTTTCTGACTGCAAGGGACCAACATTTGTTTTAACTAGTCTCTTTCTCTTCACATATCTATAAAAACTTTTGCAGTCAGTTTTTATGTACCCTGCCAGTGTCCTTTCATAATCTATTTTCCCTTTCCTAATTAAGCCCTTTGTCCTCCTCTGCTGCATTCTGAATTTCTCCCAGTCCTCCGGTAGGCTGCTTTTTCTGGCCAATTTGTATGCCTCATCTTTTGTTTTTATACTATCCCTGATTTCCCTTGTTATCCATGGATGCACCACCTTCCCCGATTTATTCTTTTGCCAAACTGGTATGAACAACTTTTGTACTTCATCCATGCAGTCTTTAAATACCTTCCATTGCACATCCACTGTCAACCCTTTAAGAATATGAATAAAAAGAACACAATACACAATAGAATTTACCATGAACATCCCCAAGCAGCGGAATCACGTTTCCCACTGTGAGGGAAGGCAATAAAGCATCTAAAAGCCTTTTAAATGTCATCATTATGTCTGTTTCTACCACCACCCCTGGCAGTGTGTTCCACGCACTCTGTGAAACATATCTTACCCTGCACATCTCCGTTTAAATGTTGCGTCTCCCACCGGGCGGTGAGGCCAGAAGGCTTCCTGCCGGACAGCGGCTGCGGACAGGGAACGCGGCCGGAGACTTTTATCGAGGCCTGACGGGTTGTTGCGGTGAAGCCCAGGTCAGAGCCCGGCCGGGGCCTCGCGGGTCAGAGCCCGGCTCAGCAGAGTGGCCCTCAGAGCCCGCGGCTGGGGCCCGGGTCGACGATAGTGGAGAGGTCAGCGCGGCGGCCGATGATGGCGCCGACCGACGGACAAGACGGACACGTGAAGTGGGGCCTCGGCAGCGGTGAACCCTCGTGGCGGTGGGGCCTTGGCAGCGGTGAACCCTCGTGGCGGTGGGGCCTCGGCAGCGGTGAAGCGACGGTGAAGCCTCGGCGGCGGCGGTGAAGCCTTGCGGTGATGGTGAAGCCTCGTGGGTCGACCTGGGGTCGGCGGTCAATGTGGGAGGGCCACCGAGAGGGAGGGGGGAGAACAATGAACAATGAGGAGAGAGTGGGGTGGGATTTTTTTTTTGTTATTTTCAGCATGTTTAAAAAGTTTGTGTTAATTTTCTCTGTTTTAATTATGTGGGGGGTGGTGGAATTTTCTTTTCAATTCTTACCTTGCCAGAAATGCGCTTGTTTTCTGGATCGTATCTGCGGTCGCTCTGCGGCCTAACATTGTGGAGCTGGAGGCCTTAGCTCGGGACTGACTTTGACCCCACTGCAGGGCCGTGGACTTACCATCGGAGCCGATTGGATCCAACCGTGGCCTGCGGACTTTAACATCAAAGAGCTCACACTCAGGTTGAGACCGACACCGGGAAGCTCCAAAAGCCACACGACGTTCGACTAGCCCCGACCCCGGTGTAGATCGCCGGGCGCGGGGGAGCTGAGATTCCCCCCTGATGCAGCAGCTTGATCGCCCCAATGAGGAGTCCCGGCCAAATGCTACGGGAGTAAGATCGCCCTGTCAACGGAAGGTTGGAGGCCCCCGACTGCTGGAGGACAAAGAAGGGAGAGGTTGAACTTTTTTGCGCCTTCCATCACAGTGAAGAATGTGGAGGAGTCACTGTGGTGGATGTTTATGTTAAAATGTATTTCGTGTGTTCTGTTGCTTTTTATTGGTATGACTGTGTGACAAATCAAATTCCTTGTATGTTGCAAAACATACTTGGCTAATAAAGTATGATTATGATTATAATACTCTCCAGTCTTCATTGACACGCTAATAGTTTTCCCACTGCAAAGATAATTCGTCAAGGCCTTTGTAACCTTTTTTTGTTGCTTCTCTCAATAACCTGTGATAGATACCATTAGGCCCTGGGGATTTTTCCATCTTAATGTTCTTCAAGAGTCCCAACACCACCTCCTCCTTGATGTCAAACTGCACTGTATATTAGTCTTCCCTACACTGATTACACTGTCCTCCATGTCCTTCTCATGAATACAGATGCAAAGTACTCGTTTAGTACCTCGGCTACATCCTCTGACTCCAAGCATAAATTGCATCCCTTATACTTGAGTGGTCCTACCTTCTTCCTGGTCACCTTCTTAATCTCAGATTCATTCTCAGGATCAACCTGCAATTCTCAGGTTAATTCATCAAGAGCTCATAGAAGCTGAGCTGAACTTAATTATATGCATATCTGAATGGAGATAACTCCACTATATGCAGGTGATGTTTATTATGCTTGTGCACTTTTGAAGGCTGAGCTTTAACTCATCATTGACCCATTCACTGAAGTGCATGGAGAGAACAGATCTTGGAATTGGAAGTCCAGGATGGAATCTAATAAAATGTGGATTGCTTCACATATTTTAGGAGTCTTCTCTCCATGAATGCAACAATGATGATGAAATCCATCATTATCTTCAATGAGCTTGCACTATGTATTCCATCCAAGGAAAATCAAAAGCTTAAATGTTGCACAAAGCTCATAGTCTTTCTACCCACAGTCTGTCTGAAGAAGGGTCTCGACCAGGAACGTCAGCTATTTCTTTCTTCCAGAGAAGCTGTCTAACCCACTGAGTTACGCAGCTTTTGTGTCTATCCAGTTTAAACCAGCATCTACAGTTCCTTCCTGCACAGTTCCATGTGTTTTTAGACAAGTCTTCTCCCTTCCACTTTCCATTAATAGCTTACGCAAACTTCGATATCTATTTCAGGCCATATGCCATTATTCCATTTGGTTGCAGACCTGCGGTCACGGGGAGAAAGTACAAACTCTGTACAGAGGCAATCGTAGTCGGGATCGAATCCGGGTCTCAGGCGCTGCAAGCACTGTAAGGCAGCAACTCTACCGCTGTGCCACCGTGCCGCCCCTCTAATTGCCCTTGTGAAGTGGGTGGTGAGTCTACATTGATTTCCAGTGTGGTGAAACCTCAGTTTTTAAATCCTTGTTTTCAGATGCTTTTTCTGGGAGTACCCCGTGCATTGCCACAATGCATACACTTCACAAATACTGAATTGATTATGAAATGCTTTGGGGTCCCAATAGATGTTAAATATACGCAAATTCTCAATTTTCAAAAAATCACTTTCTCTCTTTTCCATTTTAACAAGAAGTAGCCTGCAGAACGTATCAGGTAACAACAATAATAGCACTGACATTTGAATCCTTGACATTTGGATACATTCAAGACTGGAGAATAATGGTGCTTCTTGGTCCCTGCTACAGCACTGGGTAAACATTACAAAGGCATTCACTGAATTCTGCATTGGCAAACAGTTTATATATCAATTAATATACCCATATAGTATCAGATTCTCTGAACATGAATGAGACAATGATACAGAGAAAACTGACATTAGAGCCCACTCAATAATAACAAGTTTCTAATTTGTTAAGAAATATATAAATTTACTAAAAGGTATAAAATTACTGTCGTGCTGGATTTTACTTTGCAAATATTGCTGGGTGTGAATTTTCTTCTCTTTTCAATGGCGAGGATAGATTTTCACCAATGTTTCCTCATGAATAAGCCAAAGTCAGCATTGTTTTTAGTTAGGGGGAGATCTTGCCTGACAAATCTCTTGCAATTTGTAGAGGACGTTACAAGCTGGATAGACAAAGGCGAGTCAGTGGATGTTGTTTACTTGGATTTTCAAAAGGCCTTTGATAAGGTGCCACACACGTGGCTGCTAAACAAGTTAGGAGCCCGTGGTATTAGAGGGATGGTACTAGCATGGATAGAAGATTGACTGACTGGCAGAAGGCAGTGGGAATAAAGGGGGCCTTTGCTGGTTGGCGGCCAGTGACTAATAGTGTTCAAGTAGGAACTGCAGATGCTGGAAAATCAAAGGTAGTCAAAAGTGCTGGAGAAACTCAGTGGGTGCAGCAGCATCTATGGAGCGAAGGAAATAGGCAACGTTTTGGGCCTAAACCCTTCTTCCCTTCGGAGGGAGGAGGAGAACTTCTTCAAGGTAGGCATAACTTGAGGAGATATCGCAGTGGAGTAGATAAAATGTTCAAGAAGGAACTGCAGCTGCTGGAAAATCGAAGGTAGACAAAAATGCTGGAAAAACACAGCGGGTGCGGCAGCATCTAGGGAGCGAAGGAAATAGGCGACGATTTGGGGCCAAAACCCTTCTTCCTAGTGTTCAGCAGGGGTCAATGTTGTGTCCACTACTTTCACTTTATATGTTAATGATCTGAATGATGCAATTGATGGCCCTGTGACCGAGGTTGTGCATGACATGAAGATGGGTGTAGTGTCATGTAGTGGTGAGGGAATCTGCAGACAGACTTGGACAGGTTTGGCGAGTGGGCAAAGAAGTAGCAAATGAAATAGAGCGTAGCAAAGTGTACTGCCATGCATTTTGGTAGAGGGAATAAAGGCTTAGACTATTTTCTAAATGGGGAGAGGATTTAGAAATCGGAAGAACAAACGGATTTGGGAGTGCTGGTGCAGGATTCCCAAAAGGGTAATTTGTAGGTTGCATTGGCAGTAAGGAAGGCATGTGCAATGTTATCATTCATTTTGAGAGGACTAGAATATAAAAGCAAGAATATAATGCTGAGGATTTATAGGTTACGGGTCAGAGCCCAATTGGAATATTATGAGAATATTCTGAGGAATGTGCTGGCGTTGGAAAGGGTCCAGAGGAGGTTTACAAAATTAATCCCATGGATGAGTGTGTTGATGGATGAGGAGTATTTAAATCTTTAGGCCTGTACTCGCTGGAGTTTAGAAAGATGAGGGGGGTTCCCATTGAAACTTACCAAATAATGAAAGGCCTAGATGGAGTGAATGTGGAGAGGATGTTTCTAGTGGATGAGGCCTCTAGGACCAGAAGGCACAACCTCAGAATACAAAGGAATATAATTAGAATGCAGGTGGGAGGAATTTCTTTAGCCAGAAGGTGGTGAATCTGTGGAATTTATAGTGGTGGAGGCAGTCATTGGGTATTTTTAAAGCAGAGATTGATAGGTTTTGATTAGTAAGGGTGACAAGAATTTCTGGGGGAAAGGCAGGATAATGGGGTTGAGAAGGAAAAATAGATTAGTCATGATCGAATGGCAGGGCAGGCTTGATGGGACATATGGCCTAATTCCTATGTCTTCTATGTCTCGTGATCTAATGATCTTATTTTATTACGTTGAGGGTAATATATGAATTAATGATAATATTATAATTTAATATTCTAGTCCTTCAGTAAAAAGTGTTTTAAGTTTTGGGTTTCATACTTTTGATTTGTCCCAACCTAATTGTGATGAGATTATGCAAAATCCTATCTGTTGCTGGGGTAATGAAAGCATGAGGTGATTAATTCATACCCTTTCGTTTAGTTTAGAAATACAGTGTGGAAATAGGACGTTCGGCCCACTGAGTCCAGACTGACCAGCAATCCATGCACATTAACACTGTGCTACACACATTCGGGACAATTTACACACACACCAAATCAAGTTACCTCCCTACCTGTACGTCTTTGGAGTGTGGGAGGAAACTGAAGATCTCAGAGAAAACTCACGCAGGTCACGGGGAGAACGTACAAACTCCGTACAGCCAGCAGCCGTAGTCGGGATCGAACCCAGGTCTCCGGTGCTGCAAGAGCTGTAATGCCCCTGTCCCACTTAGGAAACCTGAACGGAAACCTCTGGAGACTTTGTGCCCCACCCAAGGTTTCCGTGCGGTTCCCGGAGGTTTTCGCCAGTCTCCCTAATGGTCGAAAGTGGTTTCCGTTTTAAAAATCAGTAATTTTTTCATCGAAGTCGGTTGCGATGCTAGTTGAAGATGGTTGCCGGAGGACGAAAACCTCCAGGAACCTCCGGGGACCGCACGGAAACCTTGGGTGGGGCACAAAGTCTCCAGAGGTTTCCGCTCAGGTTTCCTAATGCCCCTGTCCCACATAGGAAATCTGAACGGAAACTTCTGGAGACTTTGTGCCCCCCCCCCCCCCAAGGTTTCCGTGCGGTTCCCAGAGGTTCCCGGAGGTTTTTGTCAGTCTTCCTAATGGTCGAAAGTGGTTTCTGCTTCTTCTATGTTCCAGCGATTATTTCAAAAAATTGAAAAAACCTCCGGGAACCTGGCAAAAACCTCTGGGAACCTGACAAAAACCTCTGGGAACCACCGGGAACAGCACGGAAACCTTGGGTGGGGCGCAAAGTCTCCAGAGGTTTCCGTTCAGGTTTCCTAAGTGGGACGGGCATAAGGCAGCAACTCCACCTTGGCTGCCTGGTCTTACATTGAATACATTGAAATTCTCAGCAAGTTTATGAAGACAGTTCAGCACTGGGCAGGGTAAAGAAAATCTGCTCATGTGGTAAAAAATATATAATTAAATTGTGGTGCACCAAGTCATGCCAGGGAGGCTTAAGAGGAGCAATGTGAGGGAAAGTGTAGACCAGAAAAGTAAAGATAACTGAAAGATGAATTAAAAAATCATGCGCATTCAAATTCGCAGTTCATATGTCAAAGTGCATCTGCGCTCAAAGGAGGTGAGGAGTTAAAAGCCAAGCATCAGATCTTCCCTCAGAACTTTGCAGTACCTAGCGTCTCACCACTTACTGACGCTCTTACCTGGGAGTCTGCTGCCTTTCCACATTCACAACACAATGCACATTTATAGAAGCTGTAATACAGACAACTCGTGTAACTGTGACACAGTTACAGTTCTATCTGTGACACAGATAGAAACGGTGTCGCATAATAATACTTGCAAACCACCCATTCACAGAAACATACTGATACAAACACCCACTCTTACAAAAGTACAATCCCAGAAATACTTGCATGCACAACATCTCTTGCAAATGCTCAGACACTCACACAAAAAATCTCTTAAAAAATGAGCACATAGTCACACCCTCCAGGAGTATTCTGTACACAAATGGATAGCACACACACTGACTTAAATGTGCACATATGTATGGAAAATTTCATAAGTTCATTAAAACATTGTGGCATGCATAAAATGAAATGGATTTAACCTGAAGATAGACAAAAAATGTTGGAGTAACTCAGCGGGACAGGCAGTATCTCAGGAGAGAAGGAATGGGTGATGTTTCAGGTCGAGACCCTTCTTCAGACTTCTTTCATTCCGAAGAAGGGTCTCGACCCGAAATGTTCCTCATTCCTTCTATCCAAAGTTGCTGCCTGTCTCACTGAGTTACTCCAGATTTTGTGCCTATCTTTAGTGTAAACCAGCATCTGCAGTTCCTTCCTATACATTTGACCTGGAGATGATGAATTTGGAGATCCGTGTGGAATGCATATCCCATATAATTACAAATGAGGACAACCAGAAAATCAGCCAAGGGTCAATGTCTAAGAGGTGTTCAGAATCAGTACAGATTATGATAACATAAACTAAGGGTTTGTTTCAAGTGCAGAAGTATTGGCAACTGAAGTTCACAGACGCAAGTTGTTTGGCAAAATGACAAGATGAGGAAAATTGCTTTCCCTGTGCATTCTTGAGTATTGCAATGGGTGAAAGGCAGGTGGAAGAAGATAAAACAATAATGCTTAAAGGAGAATTTGTAAAGGAGACATTTGCAGTACCTCAGGGGAAAGGGTGAGGGGGATGGAATTGATTGGATAGCTCTCTCAAAGAGCTGGCCCAGGTACAAAGGGGTGAAAGATGATGGATCTTCTTTTGTGCTACAAATGTTCTTTGATGCTAATGGACATACAACTACATTCCTGAAAAACATTCTTCACATGAAACCTTCAGTTGACAAATTTACAGAAAGTACTGGTGGTGCAGGACAATAGTGGTTAAGATACCATTTTAGTCTGAACAAATTATCTAGAAATCGTTTTAAGCCCAACCATGGCATATCGGGAACATAAATGTTTCTCAATTTGATAAATACTAGTATAAAAAGCTAGCAGCAGGAACGATAGACATGGAACTACATTGCCTCTCTTACTACTTTACCACTCTTTCATGCTGTTGTTTATTAGTCATCAAACTTACTAATTTCTTTTTGGGAAATAATCATAATTGCACTTTAAAATAGAACAATTAATTCAGTTCAAAGGTAAATAACTGCTGGCCTTGCCTTCAAAACTCGCATACTCCGAATGAACAAAAGGATAAAACAATTGATGCTAAGTAAGCTCATTTAATTAATTTAAGGTTAGTTTAGTTTAGTTTATTGTGTGTACAGTGAAAAGCTTTTGTTGCGCGCTAACCAGTCAGCGAAAAGACAATACACGATTACAAGCGAGCCATTCGCAGTGTACAAATTCAAGATAAAGGGACTAATGCGAATAATATTTAGTGCAGGATAAAGCGAGTAAAATCTGAACAAAGATAGCTGAGGGTCTCCAATAAGGTATGTAGTAGATCAGCACTGCTCTCTAGTTGTAGTAGGATGATCCAGTAGTGATAGCAGCTGGGAAGAAACTGTCCCTGAATCTGGAGGTGTGCGTTCTCACATTATGCTATACCTTTTGCCCGATGGGAGAGGGGACTCATTAAAAAATGATTCATCTGCAGAGACTTGCTTTGCTGATTTTTACTGTACTATTCCACTTGAGAAATGTTTGACAGACCATTTGTAAGGACCAGATGTGCCTCAGAACCTCCACCACATCTGAGCCTCTCACCCTTGTGGTTTCCCCCAAACCACCTTCAGAGTTACACATGTGTGTGTTCATCGATTCTTCTACAGAGGGCAATGCCAGCTGCTCACAGCCCCACTGACACGATGACAGAAGCCCTACTCCAGGTTCAGGAACAGCTTCTTCCCTACAGCCATTACCCTCTTAAATACTACAACACCAAATAAGCACTGAACATCATAGACTATAAATGTTATTAATGTGCTATTATTGTTTGTTTGTTAGTTATGTGTACGTATGCGAGTGTATGTGTATATGTACACACACTGCACTTTTTTTCTCATTTATTATATTGTTTACAGTGTACTATGTTTACATATTATGCTGTGCGTCAGCAAATAAGAATGTAATTGTTCTATCTGGGACATATGACAATAAAGCACTCTTGACTCTCTTCTTGCAACCATTTGGTAACTGAAGAATTGGATTGTCTTTAATAGCTTAGTTTAGTTTACTTAATTTAGAGATACAGCGCGGAAACAGGCCTTTCGGCCCCCCAGGCCTGTGTCGACCAGCGATCCCCGCACATTAACACCCACTAGGGACAATTGTTACATTTACCAAGCCAATTAACCTATAAACCTGTACGTCTTTGGAGTGTGGGAGGAAAACGAAGGTCTTGGGGGAACATCGACGCAGGTCTCGGGGAGAACGTACAAACTCCGTACAGACAGCACCCGTAGTCGGGATCTAAGCTATGTCTCCGGCGCTGCATTCGCTGTAAGGCAGCAACTCTACAGCTGCGCCACCGTGATTTTCTCTGTAAAGATTGAACGATCGGGGAAATCTCAGAGTTCCAATGTACAAAAGAAGCGAAATGATATGTGCATAAAGAAATTGACCATTAGAGTATCTGCCACTCGAAAGAAGTTTGAAAAATTCCAACATAAAATCTGTGTGCCGATCAAAATGGCTGCCGGTTACTTAGTGTCCTGCAATCCTCATTTTATTTTGAAGCATTCTGAATGTTTTTGAGGTGTACTGTTGCTGAAGTGTAATGCTGTATTGAATGGCATGGTGCAGGCAATATTACACAGCAATGTCCCCAAGCAGCGGAATGGTAAATGTTAACAAACAAGTAATGGGCCTGCTCAGTAATCAACAGACCATAACGGAGACCATTTGACAGAGCAGGGAATGAGGGAGAGGGGAAGATCTTCTGCAACGATTTCAATGTTTTTGGCAGGTTTGCTTCTTTCCTTCAAGAGAGTCGGCAAGAGTGCATCCTTGTCATATGTCCCAAAAAGGAATGAAGAAATTCTTACTTGCAGCAGCACAACAGACATGTAAACATATCACGCTGTAGCCCCCAGGGTAGAAATGACAATGTCAAATGGGAATAGCTTTGTCAGAGGAGAAATATTTCAAGGAGATGTGCAGGGAATTTCTTTTGCACAAAGAATGGTAAGCAAAGATCCTATAGCAAGCAAGATAGATCACTCGACGAAAAAGGCGTAGTACGGTCATTGGCAGATTCATGGGTAATATTCAGCCCTATTTCCGTAACCAGCTTCTGTTTCTGCACCAAAGATCCCGTAGCGGAGCAAAAATAACTAATGCGGAGACGGAAGCCGGTTACGGAAACATCCTCATAAAAATAAACTTTATTTGGTAAAAATCTTCTCATTTTCAGAATTTAAATTTTTTAACACAAACTGTTCCCCCGCAACATTGATTACACTGCGAGTCGGGTCGGGTCGGGTTACGGAAATGGATGAAAAAAAGGCCCACGTTCCGTTCTGTTGTGTAGTACACATCAGCCCATTGCATTTAGCAGGAGTGATCTATCTTTAGCAGGAGTGATCTATAGAGTCTTTGGTGGTAAGTGCCTGGAAGCAGATACAATAGTGGCATTTAAGAGGCTTTTAGATAGGCATATGAATATTCATGGAATAGAGGGATATGCAT
The DNA here is from genome assembly GCA_963514005.1 of Raja brachyura. The sequence goes on along the minus strand of OY740804.1, from coordinate 37,921,651 downwards.
CACAAGTAGGCAGAAGCGATTAGCTTTGGCAACATGTATGACATAGACATTGCGGACTAAATGGCCCGTTCCTCTGCAGAGCTATTCTATGTTCTCAAACCAAACCAACTCTTTGGCCTTCCCTTAGTAGGAACCTTCTGCCTTTGTGGTGGGAATTCCAACCCTAACCCAAAGGACAGAGCACAAAATCAAACACCACTGCCCTTCTTTGCAAATAGTGGAGTGAAACTTGCACAAGAATATTAAAAAGTAAAGGGAAAAAACAGGTTTTAGCAAAAATGACATCATACTTTAAGGTCAAGTTCAACAGTATTAAACATTGATCTTGACAGAAATCTGATCCCAAGCCTACAATCTGAACTGTTCAAATCAAAGTTGCACTGGTAGTTTATCCAATCTATAATTTCTTTGTTGGCCCTGGCTGTGGTTAGTTGCTGTCAACAGCACACTATAAATGTACATATTTATGATATGACAGAAACAGGAATTGAGGGATAAATTTTCCAAAACTACGAACCATTAAAGGATGTTATTTCAGTTCAACATCAGATATGACAGTCACATTCCTTGAATCAACAGCTTTGCTCAGCACCAAATTCTGTAGGTGTTTATCATGTTTTTTCTTGTACGTATATTAATACTGCATCTCCGGAGAGAATACAGAAGTTCTGAACAAATATTCATCAATGTTGAACTCAGTAGTTTATTTGTGGCGTTTAGTATTTGCACCGTGATGCAGCTGGTTGAGATTCTGCCACATAGCTGCTAGGATTCGAGCTCGATACTGACTTTCTATTTTTATAGAGTTTACACATTGACCTTGTGACCGCATGGGTCTCTCCTGGGTGCTCTGTTCCCCTCACGAAACCCAAAGACATACGGATCGGTAAATTGTAAATTATCACCAGTGTGTTTGTGGTGAGCATTAATATCTGGAATGTGTGGGAAGAAGAATAAAATTGATTATCATGGGATTCATGTAAATATGTGCTAGATGCTTGGCATGGGCTGGGCGTGTCATGGATGTATTTATATGCCATATGACTTTATCATATAGTTTCCAGATTCATTTCCAATTATGCCAGCAAGCATTCTCCCCATCAATGGCATGACTTAAGCTGAATGCAGTTCCAGGTTATAGCTTCATGGCCTAGGGGTTTAGTTTAGTTTATTTTAGTTCAGTTTAGAGATACGGCATGGAAACAGGCCCTTCAGCCCATCGAGTCTCCAATGCTTAGCAATCCCCACACATGAACACTTACACCGAAACTAATTAACCTACAAAGCTGTATGTCTTTGGAATGTGGGAGGAATCCGAAGATCTTGAACCAAAGTAGTTTGTACATTCTCCCCGTGACCTGCATAGGCTGTTCTGGAAGGCTAGATCGCATGGGATACAAGGAGCCATAGCTGAATGAATAGCAAATTGGCTCCATGGAAGGAGGCAGAGGGTGACGGTGGAAGGTTGCTTCTCGGACTGGAGGCCTGTGACTAGTGGTGTGTCTCAGGGTTCGGTGCTGGACCCGTTACTGTTTGTCATCTACATCAATGATTTGGATGAGAACATACAGGGCAAGATTAGCAAGTTTGCTGATGATACAAAAGTGAGTGGTTTTGCAGATAATGAAGATGGTTGCGAGAGATTGCAGCAGGATCTGGATCAATTGGCCAGGTGGGTGGAGGAATGGTTGATGGAATTTGATACAGAGAAGTGTGAGGTGATGCATTTTGGGACGTCGAACAAGGGCGGGACCTACACAGTGAATGGTAGGCCTCTGGGTAGTGTTGTAGAGCAGAGGGATCTAGGAGTACAGGTGCATGGTTCCTTGAAGGTCGAGTCACAGGTAGATAGGCTGGTCAAAAAGGCTTTTGGCATTTTGGCCTTCATCAGTCAGAGTATGGAGTATAGAAGTTGGGAGGTCATGTTGCGGTTGTATAAGATGTTGGTGAGACCACATTTAGAATATTGCGTTTAGTTCTGGGCACCATGTTATAATAAAGATATTGTCAAGCTTGAAAGGGTTCAGAAAAGATTTATGAGGATGTTGCCAGGACTAGAGGGTGTGAGCTACAGGGAGAGATTGAGTAGGTTGGGTCTCTATTCCACGGAGCGCAGGAGGATGAGGGGGAATCTATAAGATTCTATAAGAGGTACACAAAATCATGAGAGGAATAGATCGGGTAGATGCTCGGTCTCTAGCCCAGAGTAGGGGAATCGAGGACCAGAGGGCATAGGTAAAAGGTGAAGGGGAAATGTTTTGATAGGAATCTGAGGGTGACTTTTTCACACAAAGGGTGGTGGGTGTATGGAACAAGCTGCCAGAGGAGGTAGTAGAGGCTGGGACTATCCCATCGTTTAAGAGACAGTTAGACAGGTACATGGAAATATACCTGTTGTTTTGGAGGGATATGGACCAAGCGCAGGCAAGTGGGACTAGCGTAGCTGGGACATTGTTGGCCGGTGTGGGCAAGTTGGGCCGAAGGGCCTGTTTCCACACTGTACAACTCTATGACTCTATGACTAACAAAACCACAAACAATTACACTTGACATAATGCTATCACATGCACCAGGTTTTAAATGGCACTGATCAATCCATCTGGTTCACCCCATATTTCCACCACACATTCCAATGGAATTTATGTTCTTTTCCAAGAATCAAACAATTTTCCAGTCCTCAGGCAATTCTGCTGAATCTTCGGATTGTTGGAAGATTATGGTTAGGCTTTCTGCAATTAGTTTCCTTATTTTCTTCACCATCCCATCTGGACCAGGTGACCTATTTACATAAAGCTCAGCTCGCCCTTCCTTAATTGAAATACATTCCCATTGTTGAGTTAAGTAGGAAGGAACTGCAGATGCTGGTTTAAACCGAAGATAGACCCAAAAATCTGGAGTAACTCAGCGGGACTGGCAGCATCTCTGGGGAGAAGGAATGGGTGAGGTTTTGGTTCGGGTCAGTCTGAAGAAGGGTCTCGACCCGAAACGTCACCCATTTCTGCTCCCATTGCCGAGACTCCAGCAGCACCTTCTTATGTGGTACTTCACCCTCGTTCTTTGCCTCCAAGAATGCCTTTCCTCTAATGTCAGTGATGTGCTTCACTTCTCCAAATGACTTTCCTTGATTATTTGCCTCTTGAATATTTTTGTACTCCACTTTAGCATCTTTCCTCATGCTCCCTCTTGACCTCTCTTACTTCCTTTCCCACTTTGCCTGTGAATATTTTTGCATTCACTCCTGTTCTCCCAGGTCTGAACCACATGGCATTCATCACAAGCTCTTATTTTTCTGTTCTCTGTGTTATTTTGGTCATTCAGGCAGCTCCGGTTTTAATTTCCTTATCCTTACTTCCAATGTGAATATACGTCGACCACAGCTGCACGATCTTCACTTTAAAGTAGTGCTGCAGTCCAAAATGTCTTTTACCCCATATCCAACCATTTTATTACAAATGAACATGTACTGTATGTTTAAAAGGATGCAGATGTATAATAATTATAATCCTTCGGTGCTTTCCTAGCTACAGATTAACCTCTCAGCCAATCCTGGAGATTTGACAATACGTTGTGCTGTGTTTGGCCTTCAGAAATGTCCTCTGCAATCTTCTCTTGAAAAAATAGATGCATTAATTACTGTTTAAATACCGACTAAGTAGGACACCTAAATTGGGACAGTGGATATTTAAGGCTCGCTACCTGTGTGTGTAACATGCTGTTAAGATAGGATAAAATAGATAAGATAAACACAAACTTCAGTCTCACTGATTGATTTCACCCAATGCCTGCCTGAGCAGATCCCATGATTGGAAAGTTTCAGACAGTAGGAAATATTTAAAAGGCTGCATTAAAACCAATGAGGTGGAGTCGGCACAAGTTAAGGAGATGTTCTCTTTCCGAGGTGTTAGTGATTTTATAGTGAGAATGGAAAAAGGAATTAAAACAACAGACATTAAATGGCAGACAATAAAGTAACCCCGAATAATTCACTCCCTTGAGGTCATTAATTGTGTGGGATTAATGACAGTGCTAAAAAGCTGCATGGGGAAATGTGTCATATTATGTAAAGGATAGAGTGGTGCAGGGGAAAACGCAAATATCAGAACAGAGAGGTTATACCATTGGCAAGGACAAACGAGGCTGCAGTTCTTATTTGTGTTAAGGGCCTGTCCCACCAGCATGCAACTCTATGCGATGAGCGTGACCTAACGTGGTCGCTTGAGCCGTCCGGCGTCACGGGGCTGGTCCCACTTCGATCGCCGGAGCCGTGCGGAATTATGCGGAGTTCGTCCCGACATCGCGCGAGGCTCCGACAAACTGACCATGTTCAAAAATTCCGCGCGGCAACGGCTTGTCGGCTCGCAGTCGCCTCGACGCATTACACACCGCCTCAACGTCGTTGCTCCGTGACCCTCTATGTGTGTGGCTCCGTGACCCTCTCTGTGTGTGGCTCTGTGCCCCTCTCTGTGTGCCCCTCTCTGTCCTGGCGAACTTACCTTGGACTTCGCTCCAAGTTCGCCTCATTTGCGCCACGTTGCGCCACTCACCCGACCTCTGCACGGCCCTCACTGCCGGTTTGGTCGCGCTTGCCGCATGCAGGCGCATGCTGGTGGGAATGGCCCTGTACAGGGGATCACCCGACCTCCGCGCGGCCCCCGCTTCTAGTTTGATCGCGCTCATCGCATGGAGTCGGATGCTGGTAGGACAGGCCCTTAAGGTAGGTTTGAGCAGCATCTTTAAAAACCTAAAGGGCCTTGAGAGGGTTGATGCTGAGAGAAGCTGTTTATTTTTGTGGACAATCAAAGCAAAAGGTGAACGTCATAAAATCAATTCAGGAATAGGTTTATAGGGACATGGGCAAACGCAGTTTAGTTTAGATGGCGCACGGACGTGTTGGGCTGAAGGGCCTGTTTTGTTGCTGTATGACTATGACTCTAATGCTTTTACCCACTATAGTAAGCACATGGAAGTTAGCACCACAAAATGGAGGAAATCAGGAAGGCATATTACAGGGAAAGAAAGCAGTGAAAGGCAAAGTGGTTTAAGTGCCAAAGGCTGGGATGGGTGTCATGAAACCCAGCACAGAGCCTTTGGAATGAAGGGCCCCTTCTTCTCATTCCTGACCTATTCCGATATGAACATTTTCATCTCATTGTTGCTATTCTCTCCTTTTGGATGCTTCTTTCTATGTTTACTTTGCATTATTGCCTTTCCCAATGGTCAATGGTTTCATATTGTCAAGTGTAACAGGTACAGTGAAATTTGTTTTGCATGTAGCTCAGCAAGACTATCCCCCTACATAGACACAATCCCCTAGTTACTACAGCGTGTACAGAGCAGCCCACTGAGCCCGTGTGCAAGAGGGTCCATTTTATTGCCGTTTTACAGTTCTAGCTGCAGCTTCAGTTTAGTTTATTGTCACGTGTACCGAGGTACAGTGAAAGGTTTTGTTGCGAGCTAACCAGCCAGCGGAAAAACAATACATGATTACAATCAAGGCATTTACAGTGTATAGATATATGATAAGGTAAATAGCGTTTAGAACAAGATTAAGTCAGCAAAGTCCAATCAAGGATAGTCTGAGGGTCACGAAGAGTTCAGCACAGCTATCTGGTTGTGGTAGGGTGGTTCAGTTGAGAAGAAACTGTCCCTGAATCTTGACGTGTGCATTTTCACACTTCTATACCTTTTGTCTGACAGGAAAGGGCAGAAGAGGGGTGGCCAGGTTGTGACTCATCCTCGATTATGCTGCTGGCCTTGCCGAGGCAGCGTGAGGTATAAATGGATAAACAGAGGGGAGGTTGGTTTGTGCGATGGTCTGGGCAGCATCCGCAATTCAACAGACAATAGACCATTCGGCCCTTCGAGCCAGCACTGCCATTCAATGTGATCATGGCTGATCATCCACAATCAGTACCCCGTTCCTGCCTTCTCCCCATATCCCTTGACTCCGCTATCTTTAAGAGCTCTATCTAACTCTCTCTTGAAAGCATCCAGAGAAACGTCCTCCACCGCCCTCTGAGGCAGAGAATTCCACCGACTCACAACTCCCAGGGTGAAAAAGTATTTCCTCATCTCCATTCGAAATGGCTTACCCCTTATTCTTAAACTGTGGCCCCTGGTTCTGGACTTCCCCAACATCGGGAACATGTTTCCAGCCTCTAGCGTGTTCAAACCCTTAATAGTCTTATATGTTGAAATAAGATCCCCTCTCATCCTTCTAAATTCCAGAGTATACAAGCTCAGCCGCTCCATTCTATCAACATATAACAGTTCCGCCATCCCGGGAATTAACCTGGTGAAACTACATTGCACTCCCTCAATAGCAACAATGTCCATCCTCAAATTTGGAGACCAAAACTGCACACTATGCTCCAGGTGTGGTCTCATTGGGGGCCCTGTTCAACTACAGAAGGGCCTCTTTGCTCCTATACTCAACTCCTCTTGTTATGAAGGCCAACATGCCATTCACTTTCTTCACTGCCTGCTGTACCTGCATGCTTACTTTCAGTGAACGATGAACAAGGACCCCCAGATCCGATTGTACTTCCCCTTTTCCCAACTTGACGCCATTTAGATAATAATCTGCCTTCCTGTTTTTGCCACCAAAGTGGATAACCTCACATTTATCTGCATTAAACTTCATCTGCCATGCATCTGCCCACTCACCCAACCTGTCCAAGTCGCCCATCATCCTGATATCATCCTCCTCACATTTTACACTGCCACCCAGCTTTGTGTCATCTGCAAATTTGCTAAGGTTAATTTTAATCCTTTCACATAAATCATGAATATATATTGTAAATAGCTGCGGTCGCAGCACCGAGCCTTGCGGTGCCCCACTAGTCACTGCCTGCCATTCTGAAAGGGACCCGTTAATCCCTACTCTTTGTTTCCTGTAAATTCACTGCAATTTCTTGTGGTCTTGGATGGAACCATTCCCAAATGATGCTGTGATGCATCCTGATAAAATGCTTTCAATGGAGCATCTGTAAAAGTTGGTGAGAGTTATAGGGGACATGCTGAAATTCCTAAGCCTTCTGGAAGCATAGAAGCGTTGGTGTGCTTTCTTGGCCGTTGCTTCAACATGGGTGGTCCAGGAAAAGTTGTTGGTGATATTGAATCCTAGGAATGTGAAGTTTTCAACCATCTCTGCTTCGGCGCATCAATGCAAACTGGGGCATGTCTATGGCTTCACTTCCTGAAGTCGATCAGTAGCTCCTTTGTCTCGACACCAGGACACAAGGTTCTCAATCTCTTTCCTGTACTCAGTCTCAGCATTCTTTGATATTTGGCCCACAACGTTGATGTCATCTGCGTATTTGAAAATTGAATTAGATTTCTACATGGCCGCAGAGTCATGGGTGTACAAGGAGTGAAGAAGGGGGCTGAGAACGCATCCTTGTGAGCACCAGTGGTGAGGATTATCGTATATGATGATTTGTTCACTATCCCCACTGATTGGGGTCTGTTGGTCAGGAAGTCGAGGATCCATTTGCAGAGCTGAGTGCTGGCAAACTCACCGTGAGTTTGGTGATGAGCTTGGATGGTATAATGGTATTTAAGGCAGAGCTGTAGTCAATGAATCGGAGTCTGACGAAGGTGTCTCTCTTATCCAGGTGTTCCAGGGATGAGTGAAGGGCCAGGGCGATGGCATCATCCGTGGACCTGTTGTGCCGGTAGGGAAACTGCCGTGGGTCAAGGCCGCTGGGCAGACTGGATTTAATGCTTTCCATAACCAGCCTCTCAAAATAATTCATAATGGTGGATGTCAAGGCCACTGGACGGTAGCTGGCCACAAAGGCCCATTGCAGCCATTGCCTCCGTTCCGGTTGGCCCACGAACCAATGTTCCTTTCTTCACCTGGACATCCTGCTCTCTCTAAATCTGCCTTTCTCTTCCTCAATATCTATCCCAACTGGTCCCCTCACACATTCCTCTCTCCAGGAGTCTTACTCATCATTGTTTGCCTCTCTCGTATCTGCTTCCCAAATTATCCAGGAGTAATCTTAAATTCTGGTGTCTGAATTGGTATTATTGGATATGGTTCCCGCCAGGTACCTGAAGAAAATTGGGAGAAGTGTAAGATAGATACTGCACTCAACGTTGCTGATGTTTCCGCTAATATTCTTGCTTGGCAGAATTGTCTTTTGCTGGTTACATTTTTGTTGTTTGGCTGGTACCTGCCACCCTGACACCATGACACACTGGTCAACTTGAGGAGTACCTTCAGCAACAGACTGGCTCCACCAAGATGCAGGACAGATCCTTCTTTCCTGTGGCTATCAAACTGGACAAGTCCTCCCCTTTCTGTCATGGGATAGACTCCCCACCACCCTCACCAATCTTTGCACATCCCCAATCCTTTCCACTCATCACTTTAATTTCATGTTCCATGTATTTTGTGTTTTATAACTGCTGGCCGATCAATTTCCCTCCGAGGATAAATGAAGTTCTACCGTACCGTATCGTAATTTCACAACAGATCTAGGAGGTATGGGGAACAGACCTCCCCATCCAACTGTCTTATTCTTCATCTTGCGTATGGCGTGCACAGCCTTAAGTTGTCGGGCAACTCGTTCTATTTGACCTTATTTGATTGTGCACGCCAGGTTGATTGCATTCGTCGGAACAGGGTCGGACCACGTGAAGGTTACAATCTCCCACCCGCCTCACACTGTCTGAAACAGTGTCACTCTACAATCTCCTTATATTCTCCATTGGTGAATTGTGTTCCATTGCCACATAACAATTTCTCAATATCCATTGTTTTAGAAACATAGAACATAGAAAAATAGGTGCAGGAGTAGGCCATTCGGCCCTTCGAGCCTGCACCGCCATTCAATGTGATCATGGCTGATCATCCAACTCAGTATCCCGTACCTGCCTTCTCTCCATACCCTCTGATCCCTTTAGCCACAAGTGCCACATCTAACGCCCTCTTAAATATAGCCAATGAACTGGCCTCAACTACCTTCTGTGGCAGAGAATTCCAGAGACCCACCACTCTCTGTGCAAAGAATGTTTTCCTCATCTCGGTCCTAAAGGAATTCCCCCTTATCCTTAGACTGTGACCCCTTGTTCTGGACTCCCCCAACATCGGGAACAATCTTCCTGCATCTAGCCTGTCCAACCCCTTAAGAATTTTGTAAGTTTCTATAAGATCCACCCTCAATCTTCTAAATTCCAGCGAGTACAAGCCGAGTCTATCCAATCTTTCCTCATATGAAAGTCCTGACATCCCAGGAATCAGTCTGGTGAATCTTCTCTGTTTTGAAAGCAGGTTATAAATTGCATTGTAATTATTCTGCCCATTTTGTGAATGGGTACTTTGAGAACCGTGGTACAATTGTCAAGTATCATCCTTTGTTTTATTGAACAAATCATCTTACTGTTTCATAGCCTCAGAAGTTATGATCTCTTTTTGTTGTGCATTTCTCTACTTCCATTATATACTTAGTGTTTCGTTATATCTTTATGGATGTCCATCCATTTTCCAATGAAATGTCACATCTGATTGAGCAATAATGTGTTATTGTTGGCTGTTTTTGTTTCCTTTTGTAAGCCCCCCCCCCCCCCCCCCCCTCTGAAACATTTGCTGAGAAGCATTATACATCTCTGTGATTTTGCTGCCCTCTTGGGTCTGAGTTTTGCTGGCATCCCATTTACTAGCTAGTACCTTCACTCTGAAATCTCCCATCTCATGCTTCTCAAATGAGATAATGCATCCATGAGAACAGTTTTTTTTTTTCTGGTTTGTATTTCAGGATGTAATCATAACTCTGAAGCCTCAAGAATAAATTTGCTGCCACACTACATGGTTTCCTCTTGGGGTCAGTAATCACTTTTTTTCTGATATGTATGGCAGTGTGAATTCAATTACCCTGGAAAATACCACATCCAGTGGGAAGGACCTGCAGATGCTGGTTTAAACCGAAAAAAGATACAAAATGCTGGAGTAACTCAGCGGGACAGGCAGCATCTTTGGAGAAAAGGAATGGGTGACATTTCAGGCTGAGACCCTTCTTCAGACTGATTCCTTCTCTCCAAAGATGCTGCCTGTCCCACTGAGTTACTCCAACATTTTGTATTGATCAGTCTGAAGAAGGGTCTCGTCCCAAAACGTCACCCATCCTTTTCTCCAGAGATACTGCCTGTTACTCCAGCATTTGTGTAGAAATACCTCATCCAATTGGTCTGTGTAGATCGAGATCTGGTTTGAACATCTTTCATGGTGCATGGTTCTGTCTTTGTTTATTTCCCAATGATCCTATTACCTTTCTGGAAACTCACGTGGCTGTCCGCTGCTCCTACATAGTTTCCTTTCAGCCTGTTTTTATGTATTTGTTTCATCCATCTAACCCCGTTTCCATTTCCAGACTGTTTTGTAGGTTGTGTAGGAAGGAACTGCAGATGCTGGTTTACACCGAAGATAGACACAAAATGCTGGAGTAACTCAACGGGACAGGCAGCATCTCCAGAGAGAAGGAATGGGTGACGTTTCAGGTCGAGACCCTTCTTCAGACACGAGGTTGACTATTTGTGTGCTCATCAGCTTCATCACTCTATTCGAGGCTTCCTGGGCTGTGGTTGTATCTACAGCCTTTGTAATCGTGAGGCCCTCCATCTCAATCTCTGCTCTCTGCTCATCTGGGTTCATTATAAAAAAAGTTTTTATCCACGAGTAGTTGCTCTGCTCAACAGCCAAAAATCTGTAGCCTCCCTTTGATCTGGTACTTTGTTGGTTCACATGCTTGATCAATGGTGTTTTATCATTAATGTTGTATTATTATTAATGTTTAGTGTTTTCTGACTCATTCGTAACTGTCACTGTATGTCATGTTGATACTTGTGGGTGGAGCACCAAAGTAAATTCCTTGTATGTGAATTCTTGGCCAATAAACTTACTTATTTACCCGCATGAACTCCCAATGAGTTGGTCATTCATTTCCTTGAATTTGCATTTACTGTCTGGGATTTTATTCTGTTCTTTCCTTGGGCTTCATCACTATGGATTCCACTTCAGTTCGAGTGTGTGTTGATTTTTTTCACAGATATCTCCATGGCACATTCTCTAATTCACTCATGTCCCAGCTGTACATGTGATCCAATATAATTTCCTTCCATCTACAAAAGAATGTAACAACATTCACTCCATCGCCAATGCCTTTCAAAAAATTGATCTGAACTCAATACTTCTGCTTGAATTTTTGGAGGATCTCCCAATTTTTCATGGGCTAGAACTGTGCACTCCTTGCCCCGTTCACACACTCACAGCGTGCAGCCATCATAGATTAGTTTTGATTCTGTTCGGAATTATATTACATTAAATTAAAATTCTGTCCCTTTCTGCAGGCAATTGAAATCCCTTGACCCTTTCTCCACACAATATGTTGACGATGATTTAAAACTGGTCCCTATTATTAATTTATCAGTGTATACAACACAGTTCTCTCTTTCTCTCCCTCATGCTCTCCCATTCTCTCAATTAATCTCTCTTCCACGGTTTTACTCATTGATTTTATCTCACTCAAGCTATCTACCTCTACCTTGCTGTCTCCTCACATTCTCTCAGTCTAGTTTGCCTATTTGTTCGGCAAATTATTTTCTCTTCTGTGTCTCTCACTTCACACACATCTCTCGTTTTCACTCTTTCCTTCACAGTTCACTCTAAATCTCTCTTTCTCTGTCACATGCAGCCAATTCTAATTTGTCTCCATCTTAACCCCTCAGGAGGAAGGAGGGTCTCGATCCGAAACGTGGCCAATTCCTTCTCTCCGTAGGTGCTGCCTCGCCCACTGAGTTACTCCAGGAGTTTGTGTCTATCTTTAATCTCTCGGGACCTGCTGTAGATTACTTTACCCTGATCAGTATTGCACACCACCTGATCCATTAGTGAATGGTGATAAGTAGGAGAATATTAAGTAGAACGTTGATTTGTTCAGTTGTTTTGCTTTCTGTGCAAGAGGAAGAATAACCCACAGAGAATAGAATGGTTAGTTCAAGCAGTAATTATGGGGATAGAATGGGTTAAAACGGATAGAAAACTACCAGAGACTGTCATTCTGCATTTCGTCTGTAATTAAGCTCAGCATCTGAAGTTAAAAAAAAAGTTAAACTCAAAGAGTCAGCATCGACTGGTGAAAGTTTGGTCCTAAAAGAACCGGTTGATCTTTTTGAAGAGGGGATTAAAATAGGGGATATCGCAAAAGCATTTAATAATTTTAAAAACTAGATTAGGCAGCTGAGTCTGCAACAACCCAACTGAGATTGTAACATACGGTGTGTGTACAAACAAAATAGTCTGGTGGAGCAGCGGTAGAGCGACGTTGCCTTATAGCGCCGGAGATTCAGGTTCAATCCTGAGTATGGGTGCATATTTATGGAGTACACATGTTCTCCTTGTGACTGTGTGGATTGTTTCCAGGTGCTCTGGTTTCCTCCCACATTCCAAAGACGTACAGATTTGTAGGTTAATTGGCTTCTGTAAATTGTAAATTATCCCCAGTATGTAGGATAGTGCTAGTGTACGGGGTGATCGCTGGTCAGTGCGGACTCGGTGGGCCGAAGGGCCTGTTTCCATGCCGAATCTCTAAAGTCCAAAAGAGAATAGTAAGATTAAATGAGAACTTACCAGTTTGAAGTTTGATCTTTGTTTTATGAGGAGTTGCGATGAGGGATTACGTGAAGAAGCCCGCCAGCCCGCATGTGCATCAACGTTCAAATCAGCGGTACAAAATCACAGATAACAGTTGTTGAACTGAATATAGGAAGATTCGAGAGACTTGAAATACCAGCTGACCTTTATGAGAGAGGATTGGGAGAGGAGGGCACGTAATCCCTCATCGTAACTCTTCATAAAACAAAGATCAAACTTCAAACTGTTAAGTTCTTGTTTAATCTTACTTCGGAGTCACGTGAGTGACTACATGAAGATTTCAAAGCTCTGTGATTTCATGCTGTGAACACAAGTCCACACGATCGCAACTGCATCAGTTGACCACAGATGAGTGAACATTCATAATGCATTCAGACATGACATAGATTTAAACATGCTTTTAAATGAACACATAATAATAATAATAGTAACCTCTCTCATCCGGGAGGATACTATAAACCAGAACCTAAAATAGAGCTGGCAAATACCCCAGATCTGGCAATTGGTTTGTTATAAAATGTTTGGAAAGGTTCGTTCGTTTGACCATTCTGCAGCTGCTAGTATGTGGTCCAGCGGAACGTCCATAACCCTCGCTGTTGATGTTGTTGCAGCTCTGGTGGAGTGAGATTTGACACTGTCAGTGTTTTCTCCTGCACAAGCCAGAACCCGATTTAACCACCTGGAGATGGTCTGTACTGATACCTTTAATGAGGTTTCATGTAATTAACAAACATAGCCTTTAAGGCTCTAGGTAACCTTAACATACTGTTGTAGATGTGTGACCACACACAACCAAAGGTCCATGGGGGATACCAAAAAATCTAGTTTGAGACCTGATGCCCTTGGTCTGATCTGCTTGACTAAGTCAAAATGTTATTTTGCCTGCAGATGTAACCATCCTGTCCAATTGCAGCTTATGCAACAACTGGATCTATAACGCTGAAACCAGCGCCATGAGCCTACCCACTTGTAAGTGAGTTTGACCAAGGACAGGGATGTAGCTGGAGCCCATCGGTGAAGCAGCGTCAGCACAATGTCAACATCCCATATCTCTGAGTACCTGGCCCTGGGAGGTTCTGAGTCGAAGATACACTTCATAAAGCTGGCTATCAGTGGGTGAGATCTGACAAAGTGATGTCCCGATCCCAGCAACAAGTAGGAAGACAAGGTGCTACTGGCACAAATTATGGCACTATATTTGTATCCCTCGTCAACATTAGTTAGAGAGAATTCCAAACATCTGTATATGTGCCGTGCAATACATATGTTGGACTGTAGACAGAACACTTCCCACTTTGATATAAGGGATGTACTACTTCTTGATACTATTTCTGCAGGCTGCAGTGATCTTGACCAACGTACGACCAGACAGTCTGATCCCTAGATAAGGTCTTCTCAGACTCTGCAATCAACGATTTGATTCGGTCATGCAGTGGATGGTCCTCTCCAGTCACAGGGTGAACCAGCAGGTATCTGCGTTTGGGAACAGCCCTAAAAGGCTTTGTTGTCATTCCCAATATGAGTGGGAATCATGGCTGTGTAGGCCAGTCAGGCTCTACCAAAATGCTGGAGGCAGAGTCTTGCTGGATCTTTAGCAAGCACCACCTGATGAGGCAAAATGGAGGGAATGTATAAAGAACATTCCTCCCTAGTGTTGCGAGAATGCACCTACTGCTACTGCCCCTAGATCTGATTCTCATGCCACATACTTTCGTAACTGGTGATTAAGTCGAGATGCGAACAAATCGATATCCGGTGTTCCATACCTTTATAGAATGGATGGAGGTAAATAATGAGACCTACTTACCAGCGTCTCTAACTCCAGGTCGCTTACCTTTGCTGGAGCTTCAGCGAAGTTTCATTCGCAGACTCTGTCCATCATTTCTATTAGACAGCTGATGCTGCTGGCCAACTTCTCTTGTAGTGGCTAGTCCGTCTCCGACAGAGCAGCAATTTTAGGGGCAAAGCACACCGTTTTCCCACATGCGATTGTCGTACATTGTGCATCAAAGCATGGGATCCCGGCACATAGTCATATTCGGGTTCATGTTTGGAGTTAATCCATACTAACCTTTGACATTCTTTTAGAGTGGGAGTAAATTGTACCTGAACCAGGTGTTACCATCCGTATTCCTCCAATTGGCTGTTCATGCTTCTGACACCATCTCCCACAATCTTTTGGGGCAGGCAATGCGAACCTTGAACCAAGGCAGCTGCAGGCATATGACTTGAACTGCCTGTGTATGCTTCCATGATACGGGGCATAATATATATGGCTCCATCTTCATCCTTCATATATCCGAATGGGAGGACTTATGCAACCTGCACCAGGAGCTGCCTCAGGCACGTGTGCATATATGTTAGCACCATCTCCATCAACGGTCAACTGAGTGAGAGGGATTGCAACCCTGAACCAGGCGCTACTTCAGGCATATGTGCATACTTCTTTAGCACCATCTTCACCACTCTGCTTATTTGAGTGGGAAAGAATTTGCAACCCTGAACCAGGAGCTGCTGCCTGACATGCCTCAAGACGGAGCTTTCTTTGTGTTTGTAACTGAAGCATGTCCCAATCTTGTCTGACATAGGTGTCCCAAGACTTGGCACTTTGCCCTGAGGTGGGGTCGGCCGGTTGCTCCCTTCAGAATCCGCCAGGACTAGCTGTGCAAATCCATGCTCTGTTGGCATCCTTATTTACCAAACAGGCTGCAATTGCTAGTGGCTCTGAGTCCTGCTCCTTTCAATGCCAATGCAGTCTACAGGGAAGGACTGGCGTGCCTCTGGCCCCCATACGCTAGACAGAGTGGAAAAAACCTGCCAGGTATTAGTCATCGGCAATGATGTTTACATGAATGAAAATCCCCATCACAATTAAATCAGAGATTTGATCACTTTATTGACATGTATAAAGATGACGTCTGTGGGAAGAATCTTCCACAGCCCCCTCTAATGAACAGAAACCATGATGCTACCATGTGTAGCTCACACAGGTGACTGATAGGCACACCTCAAATAAGGCTTTGCAAGCCAGGGGCTCTAGACTGCCATGGCCCGTCCGATTCCACTAAACCTTTTATTGGTGTAAGTGATAATTACATTCCTTGTAATTTCTCTCTATAAAAAACATAATCTAAATTGGCATGATAATACAGTTGGTAGAGCTGATGCCAGGGACCTGGGCTAAACCTTGACCATAGATATATCCGTGTGGAGTTTTGCAGCTCATAAGATGTATTGGTTATGATTGGCACAAACGTGACCCTGTGGCAACTATAATAATGCCCACTCTATTATAGTCATACAAAAATAATACACTATAACTGGTCCACGCAACCCACGTTTCGCGAGAACTAGACCCACGCACCTGCATGGTTACCGGTGGTCTTATGGAAGGCCCAAAGGCCCCTAATGTGGGTTCTATTCCCGTCCTTGATTTGGAGGGTAGGAATGCTGGGGTTCGTGGATGCACCTTTTCCCTGAAGGCCGCCTTGGGCCTAGTCCTGAAGACCTCTGCCCAGAGAATCAGCTTCTGGCTGCGACCAGCTTCAGTGAACCGCTTACTGCTAATGGAGGCGTAGGGGTGTTATTGCCGAAACGGTGAAGCTTTGCTCGTTGTCGGTACCTTGAATAGTCCGACAGCTTATGCTTCCTCTTACTGGTCCTTTACCTGTTGGATAGGTTTTCCCTCGAAGAGACGTTTCGGCGGCTAGACTCCTCCTGAAATATTGTGACGTGAGATAGCTGATGCTTACAAGGCTTGTAACGTGAGGGGAACTCTGCCCCCTCCCGGATATTCTGGAACCATACTCATGAATACCAGTATGTGTCATGGACATTCTTCTGGGTTTGGAGTCAGTCACACACTGAACCCTCGTACTCCCCTCCACCGAGAAGGAGATTTGTAAGCAGCCCTGAAACAGGCGCTGCTGTAGGCCCCGGGGGACCTGCACTGATATGGCCCTGTTTCATGGACCATATCAGGATGGGTTAAACGTCCAACGACGTACCCATGTATGTCGGAGGGGAACCATCCTGGCCTGCCTCATCCCAGCGCAGGCCTTTCCGACTCCGTTTAGCTGTCCAACCTTTTTGGGGCTGCAGAAGTCGGAGTCGCTGACCACACTGTCAGCCACTCAGGTAGCGAACCCAACGGCCACTGGCTACCCGCACTTCTGCGGTCCGTAGCCGGTTCCCCGTGGTCAGAATTTTCCCCCTTGGGCCGTTCAGATATTGCTCCGTAAAATCTCGGAAGTCGCTGACCGCACTGTCAGTGACTTAGGTAGCGAACCCGACGGCCGCCGGATACCCGCACTTCCGCGGTCCGTAGCCGGTATCCCCGCGGTCATTAATCGGTTTTCCGCGGGCCGTCCAGGTTTCGCCCCACATTTAAATATATGCAGCAGGAACTCTGCAAAAGAGATTACTGCAATAAAGGAGAACCTGAAAAATCCTGCAGGAGTTTGAACTTACCGCTAGAGGAGCGACGCGCCTGCCGGCCAGTCGTGCGCCATGCATTAGACGTATTGCTGCGCATGCGGGCTGGTGGGCTTCTTCACGTAGTCACTCACGTGACTCCAAAGTAAATTTTTGACCTCGGTCTCCCTGATCCACTGCTGCACCAAATAAAATAGTTTAACAAAAATCTATAATTGAAGTTGACATTTCATTCTATGTATCATCAAGGATAAACAAAGTCAATTGTAATCATTGGGGCTACACTGCACTCTCTGCAAACATATTTTGGGCAAAGAGGGATGATTATGGTTGTTGGACAATGCATTTGGGTGATATCAATATCCTGATTGCAACTGCTTTTCAAAAAGGTATTGTGGAAACTGCAGTATCACAAAGGTTAAAATAGCTGTACAACACAACAACCTTCAGGCATTCATTGACACACACCAATGTTCCTGATAGCTATTCCTTAACGCACACCACAATGGTCTTGATAGTCATCCTTACTGAAAATTAAATAAAGGATTAGTTTTGTAAAGCATGCCCCTTTACTTGTATTAGTGCTATCGCATTTGTATTAGAGTTTTGAGAACGCATTGTTATTGATGATCAGAAATTGGAAATTGTGCACAATTTCAAGGGTCAAATTTTGTATAAAAATTGACCCTTGCGAGTGTAATTTGAGAGTTGTGCAGCAACTGCTCTCATTGTGCACGTGAATAACATGTCTCTGGGAAACAAATACAAGTTGATCGGTGACAACAGTGTCATTTGTCATGTGGAGAAAATATGCTCGAGCTCGTGAGGAGTGAGAGGAAATATGATATGTGTTGAACATTTCCTGGAGCGAGGAGGTCCACTGTATTACTGCACCTAGGGGGGCTGAAGCCGAAGCTCTTACCTCTTCTTCAAACAAAGAAATCAGGTCACAATTGCCTTGCTGTTTATGGGAGTTGGTACAGTTAAATACTGTAGCATTCCCTGCATTTCAGCATTGAGTGCTCTATCAAAATGCACTATTCATGGTGTAGCTACGTAAGACCCTGAAAGATAGTATTTGATTTTTATTTATTTTATTTTATTATTTATTTCGAACAGAATTAAATAATAAAAAGCAAGTGTGAAACAGCGTACAAAAAACAAAATAAAACAAAACAAGAATATTTATAAAGTGTCATAAACAGTATCTATAAATAAATGAAACCGTATGTGTCCGAAAAGTAGCAGGAAGAAACCAAAGCTTATTAATTACCACCCCTTATTCAACTGCTTATAATTATCTTATACAAATTTAGCATCTATAAACACCTATTTCCATATGTTCACCAAATTATAAAAATAAAATTCTTCTTATGTCTTTCAGAGTGGTGCAATTTTGGAGTCTTCTTCTTCAGACCATATTTTAGTGTAAGATTAATTCAAATTCAAGATGTAGGTATTCATGTGTATCTATATTTTTAAGGAATGTTGAGCAAAGGAGCATTTGGAGTTGGGTCACAAATCACCCATGGTGGAATAGACTAAAAAGAGTATCAAGAGATACTCAATAGACTTAAATGTTTATTTTTCTGTCCTAAGTTGTCTAGACAATACCTGAGATAGATGGTTCAAGTTAGGCAGTAAGCTTCTGGCAGGCAAAACTGTGCCAAGTGGAACAAGGAAAGGATCAGGACTATGTGCAAATGGTGCAGACTTTAAGGGACAGACTTAACTCGTATGTCTATTTATCTGAAGATGTATTGTCAACTCTTCGAGTTGCTAAATAAGATTAAAAAATACGTAGTATAAACTGGCATTATGGAATGTTTTTCACATTTTCAGTACATCTCAAAGTCCTTTCGAAACATAAATTCAGATTGAAGTGTAGTCATTGTTCAAATATAGAAAACACGACTGCCAATTTTCATCCAACAAGGTGCCAGAGATAATGTGATAAAGCACAGACGTTAGGCTTTTGGTAACATTAGCTGAGGGATAAGTAATAAGCCAGGCGCGATCACTAAAAAAATGTTCATCGGATTTTTAAAATTCACTTAGAATGCTTTCACATCTTGTTTATCGAGGTCTGTTTGTTAAGCGTGAATTAAGTTTCAGACCTGTGGCTCACATTATGTTTATAATTATACTCAATTAGACTATAATTACGAGGTTCGCAATCTTCTTCTTGTACTCCGTCTCTTCATTTTTTGATATCTGGCCCACTACGATGGTTTGTGTAAAGGCCCTGTCCCACTTGCGTGTCCTTGGCAAACAAATTACGCAACCTCCTCGTTGCATTGAGGCGCACGGGCGTCGTGTGGCCGCGCGGGGCCGGTCCCACTGAGAAGCGCGGAGGGGTATGGAGTTGTGTACGGTATCGCGCAGCGCTCTGTAATTTTGTAGTGAGCGAAATGTTTGCGCGCCGCCGGCCTGTCGCATAACTGACGGCCAAAGTGGGACAGGCCTAAGACCCTGGCGCGACGCAACGTCTAACCTCCAACTGCAGGCAAACGATCGTGAAACTCAGGCTGGGGCTCACGGCCGTTGCGGTCCGAATCCGACCCCACTTCTATTCCCAGAGCGGGGCCAAGAAAATTGAAGATAGACACAAAATGCTGGAGTAACTCAGTGGGACCGGCAGCTTCTCTGGAGAGAAGAAATGGGTGACGTTTAGGGTCAAGACCCTTATTTCAGACTGAAGAAAGGTCTCGACCCGAAAAATCACCCATTGCTTCTCTCCAGAAATGCTTCCAGTCCCGCTGAGTTATTCCTGCATTTTGTGTCCATCTTCAGATGATGTCACGCGCTCCAGACGGCTGTGCAGACGCATGAAGTCGCGCGGGACTGTTGCGCCTCAATTAGCGTGCCAAGGAGACGTAAGTGGGACAGCGGCTTAAGAAGGAACTGCAGATGCTGGTTTAAACTGAAGATAGATACAAAAATTTGGAGTAACTCAGCGGGACAGGCAGCATCTCTGGAGAGAATTTTCTCTGGGTGACGTTTCGAGTCGAGACCCTTCTTCAGACTGGTTAGGGATAAGGGAAACGAGAGATATAGACAGTGATGTGGAGAGATAAAGAACAATGAATGAAAGAAATGCAAAAAAATAATGATGAATGTAAGGCCATTGTTAGTAGTTTGTAGGGCGAAAATGAAAAGCTGGTGCGACTTGGGAGGGGGAGGGATAGAGAGAGAGGGAATGCCGGGGCTACCTGAAGTGAGAGAAATCAATATCCATTCCACTGGGCTGTAAGCTGCCCAAGCGAAATATGAGATATCGTTCCTCCAATTTGGGTTTAGCCTCACTCTGACAATGGAGGAGACCGAGGACAGAAAGGTCAGTGTAGGAATGGGAAGGAGAATTAACGTGTCCAGCAACCGGGAGATCAGGTTGGATCAGGCGGTGTTCACCATGATGGTGTTTGTCTGCGGATGTGTAAATTGAGTTGGATTGGTATTTAGCTGCATATTTAGCTGCACAGTCGTGAGTGTATAAGAGTTTAGAAAGGGGCTGGCTCCTTGCAGGGCACCAGTGTCATGGACTATCGTAGAGGATGACTTGTCGTCTATCCTCACTGATTGTGGTCTGTGGGTCAGGAAATCGAGGACCCAGTTGCACGAGGAAGTGCTGACTCCATGAGGTTGGAGATGAGCTTGGTTGGGATAATGGTATTGAAAGCAGAGTTGTAGTCTATGAGTAGGAGTCTGATCACTTATCCCCTGCTTCTCTTTTGCCCAGAGGCAAGGCAATGAATCAACCAGCAACATTTATTTTCCCAGCTTGTACTTGAGAAAGGAAATCATAACTCAGAAGTCCCAGAAGTAGATTTTGCAGGCTTGCTGCTGTGTAACATATTTTTCTTGTAAATTTGTTCTGGAGTTTGATGATTACTTTCTGCAACATATTATTTTCCATAATAGTAGATGTAGAATTTTGGGTGTTCATGTATAACTGATAATGACTCTCCTTCTATGTTTTAATTCTGCAATGAGTTTTTTTTCATGCAGATAATGTTGGCTTGCCATTCTGTCCATAAATGCTTCTAAGCTTTTAGAAAAGCTAATTTGATGCCAGTTTTCCTTTGTTAGAGTACAACAGGCTCATTTAAGTGCAAGAAGCAAGCGGGTAAGATCGTCTCTGACCCCACTCACCCTGGCCACAAACTCTTTGAATCACTTCCCTCTGGAAGGCGACTCCGGACTGTCAAAGCTGCCACAGCCAGACATAAAAACAGCTTTTTTCCACGAGTAGTAGCTCTACTCAATAACCATAAGTCTGTGGCCTCCTTTAGCTCAGTTTTTTTATTTAATTCACATGTTTGATCAATGGTGTTTTATTATTAATGTTCAGTGTTTCATGTGTCACTGTATGTCATGTTGTCACTTATGGGCAGAGCACCAAGGCAAATTCCTTGTATGTGAATACTTGGCCAATAAACGTATTCATTCAATACATGCTTAACCTTGTTAAAAACAAAAGGTATTGTGACTGCTGATATTCAGCATCATCTTGCAATATTTTTTTATTTTGCCCAATGTTCTGACATGTGTAGAATGAAAAAAAAAATGATTAAAGAATTGGATTAGTTCCAAAAATCTTCTCTGGCTTTTATGACTTTTGGTCTTCGTCTTGCGATAGCTGGGACATTTTTGTGGCAGGATTAAACAATATCTGGTGTATATACCATTCCAAAGTAAGGAGATTATATCTCTTCATGATACGTTTGTCATCATTTGTCTCGACACCAGACGTTCTGGATATTTCCTGCATGTGTGTCTTCATCTCCGTTGTCTGCATGAGGTCTATATCCCTCCATTCCCTGCATATCCATTTGCCTACCTTAAAGCTGCTTCAATGCCACTATCGTGTCTGCGTCCACTAACATTCCTGCCAGCATATTCAACACATTCTGTGTATAAAAAAAACGTGCCCCACGCAGCTCCTTTAAAACTTTCCCCCCTGACCTTAAGTCTTTGACATTTCTGAGTGTCTACTCTACTGTGCCTCTCATAATGTTATGTATTTCTATCGTGTTCTGCCTCCTTCGCCCTGACATACGTCAAGTCAAGTCAAGTCTATTCGTCACATACGCATACGAGATGTGCAGTGAAATGAAAAGTGGCAATGCTTGCGGATTGTGCAAGAAACTACAAAACAGAATGGAACAGAATCACACATTGACATATCAATTCAATGTGTGGAATTTTATCATTCTGCAAAACTTCAACAGGAAGTCATTCCTTGGATTTCTTTCTGTTTTCAGGTTTTCAGGGAAGATCTATTGATAAATAACCCAAGCAGTGAGAAGTCTTGAAGTGCCGTAGCTCCCAATGGCATGGTCATCTCAGTCGCTGGGGCCAGTGTCAGGAGATCCCACCTATAGGTGAGCCCTGGGAGAGCTTCTGAATCTGATGGTGTACCCGTGTTCTCAAATCAAGCTCATCTCCAAACTCATGGAACCTTATCCCAACCAAGCTCATCTAACTCACTCCCCTCTGCAACGGGATCCTCGATTTCCTGACCAACAGACCACAATCAGTGAGGATAGGTGACAAATCATCCTCTATGATAATGCCTGTAGTCGAATAATGACAAAATGGAGGGCAGAAAGGAGATTGAGAACTGTGTAACCTGGTGCACAGACACCAACCTCTCCCTCAATGTCAACAAGACAAAGGAGATTGTGATTGACCTCAGGAAACGTCGCAGTAGGCACATCCCCAGTATACATTGGGAATAAATCTCACCAGCAATTTCTGCTAGACCAGCCACATCGAAGCTATGGCCAAGAAAGTACAACACATTTCACTGTACCTTGGTACACTTGACAATGATGAACTAAACTAAACTAACCTAAACCGAGCAGAATAGACAGTGGAGCAGTGATGGCAGGAGTTTCTGAGAGTCATTCAGAAGATGCAGGGTCTTTTGATCTCAAAGAAGGAGAAACATACTAAGGGGAGAATGATGTGACTGAAGCTGACAAAGGAAGGCAAAGATAGCATAAAACCCAAAAGAGAAGGCACATAATATGGCACAGATTAGCAGTACACTAGAGAATTGGGAAGGTTTTAAAAAAACAACACAAGGCACTGAAAAAAAGCATTAAGAGGAGAAAAGATTAAATATGAACTAGCCAATAATATAAAAGCGGGTCCCAAAATTTTTATTTAAAACATAGAAAAAGCAAAAGAAAGGCACGAGTCGACATTTGACTGCTGGAAAATAAGGCTTGAGAAGTGGTAATGATGGACAAATTGAATGTTTTTTGCATCAGTCTTCACAGAGGAAGACACCAGCAACATGTCACAGATTCGGAGAGTTGGGAGGCAGAAGTGGGTGCAGTTGCTATTATTAAGCAGAAGGTGCTTGGAAAGTCCAATGTAGAGGGCATGGCTATAAGATGACAGGGGAAAAGTATAATGGAGTTGTATGGGGATGTTTTTTTACATATAATGATGGGGAACCAGAATGTACTGCCAAGGGTGGTTACAAATACAGTAGTGCCGTTCTGGAGGCTTTTGGAAAGAGCAGGGAAAAGAGGGATATGGATCACATACAGCCAGATAAGATAATTTCACCTTGGCATCATGTTCAGCACAAACATTGTGGAGCGAAGAGCCTGATCTTGTGCTGTGCTGTTATGTTCTATGACTACACCACAGGGCACCACAGACAACTGCAGGAATTGGGAAGGCATTACTAGTTATTTTTTGAGAATCACTGGAAAGAAATGGTTCAGAGGACTGGAAAATTGTAAATGTAACTCCATTGAATTGAATTGAATTTATTTGTCATTCAAAAAAGAAAACTTGAACGAAATGTCGTTACCATTCAGTCGTAACAATAAAGAGCAAACAAAACACACAATTACATAAATTTAACATAAACATCCATCACAGTGACTCTCCTCCAGGCACCTCCTCACTGTGATGGAAGGTGAAAAAGTCTTATTTCTTCCTTGCTTCTTCTCCCGCGGTCAGGCAGTCAAACTGCGGCATCAAGGCGATTAAGGCTCCTGGTATTGAAGCCGCCGAAGGGCGATGGAATATCCTGCGGCCGCGCAGGGCGATGAAAGGTCCTGCGAATGGGCCGATTCAAGCCTGGTAATTCGGTGTGGACAAAGCTGCAGTGGCTGGAGCTCCTGATGTTACAGACCACAGACCCGCTGCCGAAGCCTCCGCAAGTCAAGTCGCAGCCCCAATAGCAGCGCCACCACAGTCCCCAAAAGTCAGCCAGCTCCACAAGACAACAGGGCCGGTGGCCGGAGTCCTCAAGGTCGATCTCAGCTGGAGGCCGCCCAGCTCCTCGATCTTAGGCCGCAGCAAGAACGGAGATACGGTACGGAAACAAAGTTGAATCTCCGTTGATGGAAGAGATAAACGAAGTTCCCCCATCCCCCGACCACCCCCCCCCCCACATAATGCACAACTAAAAATAGACTATTACATACATCTAACATTAACAATAAGACAAAGAAGGGAAAGAGACAGACAGACTGCAGGCTAGACACAGACGCAGCACCGCCATTGTATAAGAAGAGAGCGATGCTAAAGAAAGAACATTATAGGCCGGTTAGCCTGACTTCAGTGGTTGGTAAGATCTTAAAGTCCATTGAAGGTCTTTAATGAGGTTTCAGCATATTTGGAGGCACATGATAAAATAGGCTGAAGTCAACATGGTCTTGTCAAGGGGAGATCTTGCCTGGCAAATTTGTTGCAATTCTTGGAGGGAGTAACAAGCAGGATAGACATGGGAGAGTCAGTGGATGTTGTTTACTTGGATTTTCAGAAGGCCTTTGATAAGGTGCTGCATACGAAGCTGCTGGACAAGGTAGGAGCGCTTAGAGACTAGCATGGATAGAAGATTGGCTGACTGGGAGAAGGCAAAGAATTTGAATAAAAGGGGGCCTTTTCTGGTTAATAAATGTTAACATTGCATTCAACTTCCTTTCCTCCAATTCGATTGCAGTTTAACTTTTAGGGAATTCTGCATCAGCAATCCCAAGTCCCTTTGCACCTCCAATTTCCAAATTCTCTCGCCATTTAGAAAACAGTCTACGCCTTTATTCTTACTACCAAAATGCATGACTCCATGCTTTGCTACACTGTATTCCATCTGTCACTGTGTTGCCTGCTCTCCCAACCTGTCCAAGTCTTTCTGCAGAGTCTCTGCTTTCTCTACACTACCTGCCCCTCCACCTATCTTTGTATCATCTGCAAATTTGGCCACAGACTTCAACTCCCTCATCCAAATCTTATGATCTTCTTATTTTGACGGGACACTGGAATCTGTGCATCTTTCAGATATCAAAACCTTAGTAGATAGATTTGCCAGAATGGTGTCCAATCTTTTCAACGGACCAGAGGAGCTAGGGTTGCTTTCTTAGAGCAAGGAAAGGAAATCAAAACCTCAAGGATTTTGGTAATGTCGATAAATATTCCTCTGACAGAATGAACAGTACCTTGTTGCGGTGTTTAGCAAAAGAGATTGGCAACAAGTAAGGAGGATAAAGGGACAGCGCAATGTTACGGTTGGAATGCACTGTCCACCTGTGTTATGGGGAGTGGAATGGAAATAATTTGGAGAATAATGGGCAAGAAGGAGTTAGTTTCAGCTTTAGTTTATTGTCATGTTTAGCGAGGTACAGTGAAAAGCTTTGGTCCCATGCTAACCAGACAGCGTAAAGACAATACACGATTACAATCAAGTCATTCACAGATAAGCTTTTAGAAAAGCTGACCGGTTGCTGATCGGTGAATTTCATTGGCTCATTGGGAAAAAAAACGTAAACAGTAGTTTTCACAACCAAGGATACCGACCGGACATGTTAACGTCCGCCGAGCTTCACAGCCTTTACTGTGCACAAATTGGTTCCTCTGTTTCTTAGCTAGACACAAAATGCTGGAGTAACTCAGCAGGACAGGCAACATCTATGGAGAGAAGGAATGGGTGACATTTCGGGTCGAGACCCTTCTTCAGACTGATGTCAGGGGAGGGGGTGAGATAGAATGTAGGCGGAGACAGTAAGTCTGGTGGGAGAACTGGGAAGGGGGTGGGGATGGAGAGGGAAAGCTAGGTCTGTCTGAAGTTATTGTCTGAACTGAGAGCTCCTGGAACTGGAGCTTGAATCCATGAGGTAAAAATTGGAGATGCAGGCAAGTACTGAGAAAATAAACGTGCTGTGGTAGCGGGTCTGTCTGGGTTAAGACATGGTTGTAGAGTCGGAGGGAAGGAGTAATCGCAGAGGGGGAGCAGTGAGAGAGTTGTCCAAACAGGGAGGTCTGGAACTGGAGCTGGTATCCACGAGGTGGCCACAAGATGGAGGCCACCAGATGGATTTAGTCTGGATGTGGTTGGATTTAGGCTGAAGTCTGTCCCACCTGGTGACGAGACCAATGGAAATATTTTTCCAGGACACTCTAAGGAAGCACATTGGGTAAGAACATATGAAACTAGGAATGGAAGGAGGAGTAGGTTGCATGCTAACCATCCAGTTGAAAGATAATACATGATTACAATCGAGCCATGCATGGTGTTTGATTTAAGGAATAACGTTTAATGCAAGGTAAAGCCAGTAAAGTCCAATCAAAGATAGTCTGATAGTAGTTCAGGACTGCTCTCTGGTTGCGGTAGGATGGTTCAGTTGCCTGATAACAGCTGGGAAGAAACTGTCCCTGAATCAGGAGGTGTGCGTTTTCATACTTCTATAGCTGTTGCCCGATGGGAGAGGGGAGAAGAGGGAATAGCGAGGGTGTGTGGAATCAATGGAAGGGAGATTGGTTTGTGTGATGGTGTGAAAACCTCCAAGTTCGAGAGCAGATTCTTCCCATTAACTATAAGACTCTTAAACCCCTGTCTCACGGTGCGAGTTGGCCCACGAGTGACCCCGAGTTTTCACTCGTGGTGATCACGTACAGCCAACGTAGCGGGAATGTGGGACCTCGCGCGATCAACTTGTCCACTCGTGGCGCTAACGGCAGGTACCCGCGAAACTTGTGAACTCGTGAAAAAAGTCAAACATGTTTGACTTTTTCCACGAGTCAAATTTACTGTTCAAGTTTAAAATTGAAACATTTAGACTCGTTGTAAGAACATAGGGCCCGTGCGTTTAACGTAGTGATTCGTGAGTCTACCGTGGGAACTCTTTAAAATATTTCAGTGCCATTCACACTCGAGTCTTAATCACAAAATTTAATTCACCCTAGACTAAATATTCTTTGTTTTTTGATCATTTTCGTCTTATTTTCCCATGTGTACAATTTTATATATAATGTATATCCTAAAAATATGTTAAAAAAAACTAGGAGTGAAAAAAAAGTTTAATTACCAGGAGTTGGAAAATCATTCTATTAGAATGATTAAAAAAAAACATTCCAACGTCTAAACACTGGGCGTCAGCCCTATCCTACCCTTTCGGGGGGTGATTACTGCAGTTATTTATTGGAAAATTAGCTATAAAACCATGGAGATGAATCAATGAACATTGGATTTTCCTGACGCGTAGATCTGGTTTTGGGGTCCCGCCAAGAGGAGGTGATGTGGACACGGTTTCAGTTACAGTTCTAGAGGAACATTGCTTCCGATCTAAGTCTCTTATGCACTCCTCAGAAGAACTGGGTGTGCTCTTCACCATTATGGCTCCCAGCCTACAGGTTTCTGATCTGAACAACTAACTTCTTCCCAATTTCTCCTCCACCCACTCCCCCACCCCTCCCCCCCCCCTATTTCCCTCTCCTCCTCGGCGCTCTTGTTCACTCCCTCCCTCCCTCCCTCCCTCCCTCCCTCCATCCCTCTCGCAGGGCTTGGTTCAAAGGGGGCAACGAGCCAAGCGGGGTCTGAACCCTTTCTGAAAACGAGCGCAAAGAGTAAAAAGTATTGTCAAGCTCTCCAAACTTCGTTTAAAATAAGTAAATCCGACCTTGGCTAATAATTAAAAAATAAATCCTTATACAAAACCAACACCCTACAAACTCTCTGTCTCTCACGCTGCCTGTTGCCTTGTGGGGGGTGTGTGTCGGAGAGAGGGGGTGTGGGTGTGGAGGGGGCCCGATGTGAATGTTACCACTATAGGATGGCGAGCTTGGGCTCTGAGCTGCAGTGATAGAGAGCAGAGAGAGAGAGAGAGAGGGAGAGAGAGTGGGTGTGCGCGTCAGCAGCAAAGTTATATACAACGGGGGTACACAAAAGGCTGGAGAAACTCAGCGAGTGCAGCAGCATCTAAGGAGCGAAGGAGATAGGCGACGTTTCGGGTCGAGACCCTTATATACAACGGGCTTGTACGCGCTGGCAAGATGGGTTTCCTTTGTTCTGGTCCGGGGCTTCAGAGAGATCGGAGAGAATTAAGTCTCCTTTGCACACCACTCCGAACCCAAGGGCCTTGTCACCCCAGACAGATTAATGACGCCCCCCCCCCCCTCCCCAACCTCCCTCACACCTGGGCACCAAAGCAGCTCAGGAGGCGAACCCTGAGCTCCGTCTCCCAACAATCTGATGCGCATTTTCCCTTTGTAGGTCATATTAATAGATGCAGCCGCGCTGATTTCTATCTTTAACTCAAAGCCACAGGATGGAGGTGTTTTCTTTAACATTGTTGCTTTATTAAAACATACCTTCATTCATGGTTGGCTCAAGTGTAACGGGAGAGGAACTTGGTAAGTCGGGAGAGCACCTTGGAACATCGCATAAAGAACATGCCCGTGGGAACTCGGTTAAACACTTGACCATAAACTTTGAATCTCGTGCATAACCACGAGTCCGTTTTTTTTCTTTCACTTGGGGTCACTCTTGGGTGGACTCGCACTGTGAGACAGGGCCTTTAAACTGAACTACTATGGACATTGCAATACTAAGGTTGTACTATATATTTTGGCTTCCTCTATCATGACTGGGTTTACTGAGAATAACTGATGATTTATCGTATATCTTTTCGTTATATTGTTATGTTTAATAGTAAGATTAAATGAGAACTTACCAATTTGAAGTTTGATCTTTATTTTAAGAGGAGTTACGATGAGGGATTACGTGAAGAAGCCCCGCCAGGCGCGTGCATGCCATGCTTCAAAGCAGTGGCGTGAAAACACAGAAACAATAGCCGAAGTGATATAGTAAGGCTTAGAAGACTAGAACTACCAGATGATCTTTGCGATTATGAGGGTCGGGAGCGGAGGGCATGTAATCCCTCATCGTAACTCCTCATAAAATAAAGATCAAACTTCAAACTGGTAAGTTCTCATTTATTCTTACTATTTCACTTCGGAGTCACGTGAGTGACTACGTGAAGATTTCAAAGCTCTGTGATTTCATGCTGTAGATCCATTCCATATGACACACTGCTTCAGTTGACACAGTAGTGAATAAATAATGTATTGCACATTGCTTCGAATTATCCAATAATCATTTTTTAAATAACAAAACAGTAATAACCCCTCTATCCCAGGGGAAATTACAAATGAAATTTGTAAAGACAAAGCAAATCAAATCAAACTGACCCAACACAGCATGCCCAAACCCTGACACTGTCAGAACAGGTTTATCATACATTTTAGAAATTTTGATTCCTTAGACCATCCTGCGGCCTTGCTGCGGATGTTGATGCTGCCTTGGTGGGGTGAGATTTAAACACATGAGTGTCTACTACAGCAGAATCTAAAACCTGGTTTACCATCTAGAAATAGTTTATACTGACAACTTTTTATTGTTTTTTTTGTGACTGATGAGCATTGCTGTCTCAGAGCCTCTGAGCCTCTTAGTTACGTCGATATTGACTCAGGTGCTTGACTACACATAACATATGGTCAACAGGGTATGCTTTAAAACTTACTTTGGTTCTGGCCATTCCTGGCTTTGTGTGATTAAATGATACACATAAAACGTATTGTTATCTGTAGAAGAATACACGCTATTTAGTTGTAACTTTTGCAATGTTTGCACTCTTTGCACTGATACTAGCGCCATGAGCTTAACCACTTTAAGTGTTAACTTTTGAAAAGACAATGACGTATTTGGAGCCCATTGCCGAAGCAGTGTGAGAACTATACTGACATCCCAGATTTCTGTATATCTAGGTTTAGGAGGATTTTTCTTTAAAAAATTCCTCTCATGAATCGGGACACTAATGGATGCAACCCAATAGGTTGTTGTTCTGAAACTGCCCTAATTAGGAGGACAAAGCACTCCGAGCACTATTAATGGCACTATAACTCAAGTGTTCATCAAAAATGCAACATAGCAAGGAACTCCAATACATCCGGTATGCTTGCAGTATGATCAAATATATCTGACTGTAAACAACACATCTCCCATTTCTTAATATGAGACACATATAGTTTCTTAGTGCTATCTCTCCAAGCTGCAGTTATAACATCTATGGTCCTATTCGACAGTCCAAAGCCTTGGAACGGTCTGGTCAGAACCTGCAGTGCAACAAATTAATATGATCATGTAACGAATGACTTTCTCCTGTTGCTGGATGCACCAACAAATCACTACAGTTGGGGATAGTCATGAATGGCTGAGTCATCATTCTCAGCACCAATGGGAACCATGGCTGTGTAGGCCAGTCCGGAACTACAAAATGCCTGAGGCGGAATCCTGCTCTATTTTGGTGAGACATTGCCTAATCAGGCCGAATGGGGGAAAAACATAAAAGAATGTACGTCCCCAATGTAGCGAGAATGCATCCATCGCTACTGCTCCTGCATCCGGTTCCCATGAAACATATTTAGGCAACTGGTGATTTTGCCTGGATGCAAACAGATCAATCTTAGATTAGATTAGATTAGATTAGATTCTTTATTTGTCATTCAGACCTTTCGGTCTGAACGAAATTTCGTTCCCCTGCAGTCATACATATAATTTAAAAAAATAAAATAAAAAAATGACAGAACACACAATAAACACAAATTTAACATCCACCACAGTGAGTTCACCAAACAGCTCCTCACTGTGATGGAAGGCAAAGTCTTAAAGTCTCTGTCTTTTCCCTCTTTGTTTCCCTCTGAGCCGAGGCGATCCAGGCTTCAGATGTTGTGACCCCACCGGGTGATGGTAAGTAAGTCCCGCGGCTCAACCATGCTCCGCTGGCAACCCATAGTGGCTGACATTCATTTTCAAACTTCAGGATTTAATCATCCATTCTATGTTGTCATTGAACTTTCATGACCTGTTGTCTGCCACCACATTGTCTCTACCTTGTCGGTAGATAGCTGAAACGCAAATATTTCTGGAAATAAACCAGTGCCACATGAGGTTAGCCAGATTATCACATGATACTGACCTCATTCCTGCCATGTGTTTGATAAATGGCACAGCCGTGGTATTATCAATCTGGAGTTGAACATGTAAATTATTCATTGTTGAACAATAAGCTTTTAATCCATAGAATGCACCCAGCAATTCTAAGTAATTTATACCATGCCTGTGCAGGATTAAATCATCTTGCACACTCCATCTACCACCACAACTAGACTCGCTGTCCGTAGCTCCCCATCTGGCAGCACTCACATCTGTCTGTAAAAGCACTGAAGATTGCTGAACCAAAATGTTTTTGGTAGTTTGTACAATATTGATAATCCACCATTCTAATTGAGCTATGGCTCTGGGTGGTAACTGCATAGGTCTATCAAAATGATGTGCATGTTCTTTAAGTGCGAGTTTTCTAGCTCATTGCAGACTTTGATAGTGCTGTGGTACAAACTGCACTGCAGGGAAAGCTGCCACCAATTTACCAATAATACTGGCTACTTCCCAGATGGAGGGATATTGTTTTTCAGTGAGATTAGTACAGACCTCGCTGATCTCCACAGCCTTGGCTGTAGGCAAAGTCACTGACATATCAACTTGAATCAATGACATATCCCAATAATCATTTTTTTAGGATGGTTCTAACTTGGATTTGGTTGGATGGACCAGGAACCCTAACCTTTCAAACAGGTATTTGGTTGCTGCAACCAATTCCTCAGCTGTCTCCTGAGTGTTGCTTATGATTAAAATATCATCTAGATAAACCATTACCATGTGAATCTGGGCCCAAAGTAGCGCCAGCACTGGTTTCAACAATTTTGTGAACAGCCTAGGAGCTGAGGTTAATTCATTGGGTAAAGCTTTAAATTGCCACAGCTGTCCCATCCAACTAGATTTCAAGTATCTCCGATACTGATAATGAATTGGTACTGAATAATATGCATCTTTGAGATCTATAGTTGCCATATAACAGCTTTACGATAACAGCTGTTTCGCAGTATTGAAGGTGTCCATTTTAAAATGCCTATACTGAACATAGGAATTTAACCAGTTTCGGTCCAGAATGACTCTACATCCCCCATCTTTTCTCTGTCTGGGGAATATATTGGACACAAATTGTTGAGGATGGTTTGTCGTCCTCTCAATTACCCCTTTTCCAGGACAAACCGTAATTTCTTCCTTTACCTGCTGAGTTTGTGGTGCAGAACAAACCCCAATACTCTATTAGGCATATTGTGTACAGGCGGATCAATTCCTGACATAAACTTTATTCGAGCCTGACACAGTGTCTAGTATAAACCAATGAGATGTTATGCAGCACCATTCATCATACCAATTGCAACCTACCCCCAACCAGAGGTTGTTCCCCAGAAATCTTATCCTGGACAGAATGAATCACCCGTACCTCTACAGTCGGCCTTGAAGTCCTCCTTCTTCCCATATTGGGGTTGTAGCTGGGATACACAGGTGAGTAATATCGTCGTCCCACTGGCCCCACTCTGCTTGGCCCTGCCCCTGGATCCGTCACCTTTCGTGCTGAAAACGACCTGCGAGGTGGCATCCTGGCAGAAGGGACGTATGTCTTCATGAGACGGATAGTTTTGGCATCTTTCTCCAGGTCCTTGATTTGTTTGATGAGGTCCACCCCAAATATATAATCTGGGGTTTCAACGTTTGTAGACCTTCTTGGAGCTGCAAACATCGGGTTTCAACGTTGGTTTGATAGCTATCTTCCTGATGCAGTTGACCTCGAAGTAGCCGTTGCAGAACAGGGCCAGCATATCTTGTTGAGTCCCAGACATCGGTGCCCCCTGGACCATTTTCCCAAATGCAGTGATGCCTGCTGCCACCAACTTGGGGACACGCAGAAATCTCACTTCTTGTCCCCGCATCATTGCACTCATTTGTGCCCTTGCCAAGTTCACGGTGGGCATTTTGAGTGATGCACAGTTTACAGGTGTTTTGTAATGTGTGGCAGTCTCCTCTCCTGGAGCTGGTGAGAAGCCATGTAATTTACATTGGCGGATTGAGTTTTCTCAATAGCCTCACCAATCCCTTCCGGGTTTAGCGAATTTTAATGCTATGTCCGGGACACATGGAGCATGGCTCATGTGCTCTGCTGTGTGCACAAAACCAGAGACACCAGCTTCAGGGTCAGATTCCTCGTGCCCTGGCTTCTCCCGAGTCATGCTCTAGGGAGGTCTCTTCCAGCCCTAAACAAGGTGCTGGAGAGGATGATTCCCACTGTTATCCATAAACGGCGTTTCCTTCTTTGCTGTATGGACCATTGCGAGAGGTTGTGTGGGGAATCCTAGGGACATTCAACCCCAATTGAAATTTTTCATGGCTCTGGATTTGGAGCATTTTCCCATTTGGTTGAGCCATCCACATACCTTTAAATTAAAAGGAGGGGAGTCTTCCACATCATCAGACTCATGAGACAAATGAGCCTGAGAGTACTTTATTTTGGTATTCCTGAGTGCCCTGAAGCACTGGAAATTGATGGAGGCAGTTGAGCTGCCAGTAGAACAGTAGCGGGTATTGGAGCCGGCATTAGCGCAGCCGTTATCTCCAAACCCGATCCAAATAGCGGTAATCACGGATCCGGCTTTAGCGCAGCCATTATCTCCCGACCCGATCTATAAGCGGTAACCGTGGTCCCCGCGTGTCCTGCTCCACTATAGCAATTCATATTTTTAATACCTCTATATTAGGAACTCTAGCTGGCTCTCCGAGCCAGACTTGCAGAGTTTTAAAAAATACTCGCAGGGAAGGTTTAACATTGACTTACCTGCGGTTTACTACTTACCGTTGGTCGAGCTGAGCTCTCCAGCCCATCGGTGTGCCATGTGTCGGACATAATGACGCGCATGCGCCTGGCGGGGCTTCTGCACGTAGTCACTCATGTGACTCCGAAGTAAAATGTGTGTGTAAGATGTACACTGGTCCTTGCATACGTGACAATAAACTCTCTTGAATCTTTCACCCTCACATACTCTTTCCTACTCTCTCTTTCTCATAGTTTTATATTCATTCTCGTACACATTCTCTTCACATATAGGTTCAGTCTCAAATTTGTTCTCTGGCTCTCTCAATCTCTGGGTTTCTCCCACACGCTCACACAAACCATCCAGCTTGCTGGTTAAAAATGTCCGCAATTTATGGCAAATCCCCAATTTTGGATCTTCTTGTAATTCGGAGAGGCTCACTGAGTGAAATCCCCCTTTGAAGGTCAGTCTTGTGAATCAAGAGTCGCACATTAATCCTAATACCCTGCTTCAATGTTGGTCACTAAAATCTCTGGCTTAATAAGAAAGCCATTACGTTCTGGTAAAGTACGCACGATTTCAAGTGCACATCCCTGAATTCAATTAAACCATGTCAGGAAATTACAAGTCAATTTCTTGGTTGATTCCACCATGTCCATCGTGTTTTGACCAGTCAAGCTTGATGACAATTAATGTGAATTTGAACTGAGCGCAATTTCCTACTCAAAATTTACTGATTCCATCAGAAATCTAAGTTTCATTTCTTACCCAATTCTTTCATTCAAAACAACCTTGGTCGCTCTGGGGGTGGAGCCAAAACTCTGAGCCCTTGGATTCCCATTGTTTGATGAAGATTCTAAGACAAATGTTATTTTTAAATCAAAAGAGTAATTGATGATGGTGCGGTGGTTCCCAGGAGCTCAGCATTACATAGGGATTAGACACAAACATGGGATACAGAACCAGCCTGCGCTGACAGAGGATTAAAGATTATCTGCCACTGTCATTGCAAAATTCCTGCACCTATTGTCTATTGTCTATAAAAGTGTTTCCAGGGGATCAGCATTGTAAATTGCACGTTTCTAAGCTTCCTCCCAGTCTAATTTAGGTAAAAACACGGAATCAAGCACTTGAAACAACTAATCTTAATTTTAACGAAAGCGCAATTACAGTTCAACTACTGTACCTGTCCCACCGCGTGTTCAATCCTCGCATCTGCCTGATCAAACCCTCTAGGCCTCGCTCAAACAGAGACACTCCAGAAAGTCACACAGTCCCAAGCTCTCTCCCAGACGATTGACGCTGGACCTCGTGGTAGCGGACTTTTATATGCCCCGGGACCTCGAGGGGCCGACCAACATGGGGGTGGTCTCTTAATAATCCAATTACAGATATCGATTAAACCCACACATAACAGACATTTTCCTAACCCAATAATACAGCAGCTCAATACATTGTACTCAAACCGGACTTCGCAAGGAAGCCAACTTAGACACATTTACCCTGATCTGCAAGAAACCTAGACAAGGCTCAATACCTCATCCAATCAACACTCGCAAAGTTAAACTCTGCAACATTATTTACAATTATTTACAAGGTGTATGTCTGGTTTGCAGTCATCCAATCCATTCTATGCATTTTGCACCCAATTGGCAGGGTCAGCAAATGTTCTTATTCTTTTCTTGCAAATTGTATCTAGGCTCTAGACACACTGGCAACACTCCACAGCTTGTCCCAGCTCTGCAAAGAGCAATTCCAAATTGACCAAATCTCCCAGCAGCCCTGAAGCTTTTACCCCATTTTGAAGTCCTAGCCTCTCCAATTTAGCCAGGATTAACATTTCTTCCTTTTTATCATATATGATAACCCATCATTGCAACCAAAATAGCTCAATAATCAGCTAACCAGATATACATAAGCGTGTCCTTTACATTTCCCATCTATCAGCAACACAAGATGATGATGTTTCTTCCCAGAATCTTGTCAAGCGTCCCGAGTTTTCATGGGCATAACTTCACAAGTTCCATCTGATGAGTCTTCACCTCCCAGGTTTTTGTGGGCGCAAATTCCCTCCATCCGTGTTGCTGCCCAGTCTTCCATCACCTTCCACAGTCGAACAGAAAACCTAACAATTCCTGAAAAATCTGGGACAAAACAAGTTACCATCACGCACTCATGCCTTCCCATACATTCTCTATAGTTACTAGACCCCTATTCCCATTCTGTTCCCTAATATACTCTTTATTATTCTAGGATCGACACCAACCAGCCTTCTTCATACTCACACGATGTTACAATATGTATATCTGATGACAGGTCCTCATATAAATTTCAGCTGGGTTCAGTCCAGATTTTCCTACAGGCTTGACTCTAATTTAAGGCAAACCATGATAAATGTTCCAATTTAACCAAATTCAGTCTCAGCCTTCAATTTACTATTTCAAATTTCAATGTCCATCTCATCCTTTTCATTCCTCGGCATTGTAGCCAATAATGCAATTCCCTTCCAATTCCTGTGGAATTCCCAGCTGTTCAATTTTAAACAATCAATTTCCATATGCTATCCATTTCAACATAAATCCAATCAAGGCTGCCGAATCCAGGGACAATTTCTTTCCACCTTGATAATAGAAGCCACTTTACCATCAAGGGTTAAACAGTTCAAATCCACCAGGCAAATATGTATCGGCTCTGCTATTCTCAATACCTATTCAGATTTCTCCCTCTAATCTCAAAGTCTTTCCTCCGGTACCTCTTCTTATGTATGTATGACTCTTCACTATGGTATCTCATTACTATGTTGATTCTGTACCATGTTGGCTCCATTCTCAGTCTAGGGGGTCTCACTGGTACTTGTTCTTAACTACTGAATAATTCCTTAGTCCGGTCTCTTAAAGGGAGGTCCTGCTGGTCATATTCCCTCTTTTGACCATTCATTTACAATTCCATTTCGATTTCAATTCCCATTTTAATTTTCAATTTTTAGTCCAATTTTAATTCCAATTTTAATTCCAACTCACATATTCCTAAGTAATTCCATGTTACCAGATCTTCCCAAGTTCCATCCTTCTTGATGTCCTTTGAACAATCCTTCCCATCTTTGTCTGCCTTTCTGGGGATGAGATAATAACAATGTCAATTAATAATCAAACTCCAATTATTCCTAAGCCAGATTCCCCAAGTCTATCCCAAATCTCAAATTTAAAGTCCCTCCAATTCATCGGTTCCTGCGACCCCGTGGCCTCCTTCTCTGCCCCCTTCCTTCTTGATAATATTCTCTCCTAGGGCACGACCGACTCCAGTGTCCCAATCCCCCACAGCTGTAACACTGATCGGGCCGGATCGCTCTATAACCTCTCCAGACGTTCGGTTCCATGAAGAGGAGGTCTATCCAGGCCTTGAGGTCTTCTTCCTCCTTATCCTCTTCTGTTCTTATTTCTTTTGTTTGGACCTTTAATTTCCAGGCTGCCGTTGAACCAGGTTGCCTTGATGTCTGACCGTCTGTGGTCTGGGGAACATCTATACCTAATGCAGACATCTCCCTACAAACACACTGTCTACGGGCAGTCTGTTCTAAATCCCCTTCATCGGTGAATTGCTCTGACATAATGATATTATCCATGTCTGGACCAATCCCTCCATATTCTCCCCCTATCTCACCCTCTGAAATGCTATTCGTTCTATCCCGGTTCTTCAAGAAGGATTCTTTCAATTTCCCGCTACTGGAGTTCCTAATTAATTCCAGCACCCATGTCGATGGAGTCTTCCTTCTAGCTCCTTGATTTCCCCTACTGTCCTCCACCTGTGGGGCAATCATAGGAGATAGAGGATCTCTCCCAGATGTCTCTATTTCAGATTTAAATTTAGGGGGAGGGGCTAAAGATGACGCTGACTCCTCCCGTGTGCCCTGCTCGCAGGCTGTGCATGGTTTCTCTGGATTGGGAACATGAGAATTCTGTGAGGAATACTGTGGCTCTTGCTTCACTCCGAAGAATTCTGCACACCCTGACATATGATAAATGTCTCGCCCTTCAAGAATTTAACAGATTTCGTTTTCGTCGGCACCTCCCCTTTAAGAGCTGCCTCAGTAGTCTCCCTTTCAAAATATGATACTCTCTACTGCTCTTGCTCCTGCTCCTGCTGTTGGCTTACTCGTTCTCCCTGTCCCTGCTCTGGAATGTCCCGATCAGTTCTATCGTGTCCTCCTCCTATTCCCAATTTACAAGCCACCATTCTTAGCGTGGACAGCAAAGCAATTTCTTTATTTATTTTTCTTTTAGTGAAGAACATTCTCCACATCCCAATTAACTAATTTCCTTCTTCACTATTCTCATATTTTTTAACGATCGTTTCTATATAGTTTATTCCTATTACAGATTTTAGTCCACCCAACGGCAAAAGTTCGTCTTTCATAATTGTATTTAATTGCCCAGATAATCCTCTTAGTCTATCTGCTTCATTTGGAAGCTTCCCACAAATTATCCTTGTCAGGCTTTATAATCTGTTTGATCGGTCCTTCTCAGATCCATTCCCCATTCTCGGAACAATGGTCACAACACAAATTGCAAAATAAAGGTTCCAGACACTAACACCTCTTCAATCACTCCTTCCTCTCAGACTCTAGGGTCAATGGAATCTCTCCCACACAATGGTTAACGGTGTCACACTAACAATCGCTCCCGTTCAACTGTTTCCCAGTCACTCCTATTCAATTATTCAAACCACTCACTCCTATTCAGTCTCTCTCCCAACTCTCTTAAGAGTTAAATCACAATCACTGCATTCAATTCCAAACTTTCAAACAAAGGATCTCAATCCAAGTATAACTCTCAATCGCAGTCCCTCATGCAGCAATTTCTCTCTCACTTTAAGTTTGCACAGACAGACAAATCCGAACCAAGCTAACAAAACTATAATTAGGAACAAAAATATTATCAATAACCCAAAACACACCCCAATATAAACGAGTAAATCCCACTCTAATGAATCTTCTTTGTGGCTCAATCAATCACCGGGTTGACTCCTCCCCGACACAGCGATTGAAGGAGTACAACCCTTAATCGAACCACCCCGATTCAGATTTTTACAATACGATCTTCAACAAATACAAATATTTAACTCAAACACACACTTACTTCAAGTATCTAAATCCGTAAACAAGCAGCAACACAAATTACTTAACACGATCTAAATCTTAACTTTTAATTCTTAACATGCAAAGCTTATTTACATACACAGAATATTTACAAAATCCGGATCCTATGACAGTATGTAAAGCTACATTTTTACAATTTACTAAATGCTTTAAAGCACCAGCACACAGTTCACAAACACTGGACCTCGACGCCGCGTCACGCTGTTATCACGCAGTGAACCTCTCCCTCAGATACCAAAGATTTTCCCTTTTCTAGTTTCCTCTTTGCTGAGGGGTACTACTCATTAAGTGACTACTTTTCCTCCCAAATGTTACTATCCCTCTGCTAAGACTGGACTTCTATAGGGGGACCTCTATCCCTCCTCTCTAAGTTAGACAGAATTAGGGGTACCCTTCACTATTCGGATTACTTTTCATCAAGTAAATCAGGTTCCCATCTCTCAGGTACTCTTTGCTAACAGGTTCTAGTCAACGATCGACCAGAGGGTTACTATTCACTGTCGATCAGCCACTAATCGGAATCAATCACAGACATGCACCAACTCCAAATTTCTACATACAGGAATTCAAATTCCACCTTACTGGCAGAACTTCAATATGAAATTCAGTATTTGAAAATGTGGCTTTGCAAATTTAGACTCGAACTCGAACTCTTAATTTTAGTGCGGGCTCTCGAATCAAATTAAAATTGCCCAGTTGAATTCTTGAACGGACTGGAGTATTCTGGCCAATCTATGCTCTGTCCATCCAAGCCCAATACCTTAAGAGGTTCTTCATCCGTCACTTCAGGGGGAGACTCAGATACGTTCATGCAGACACTCCTCTCTGCTGGGCACCGAGGATTCAGCGTCTAGCCGCTTCGCACTGCAAGTTATCGATGCCGATTTCCAGACGCACCTTTTCAGTTCACGCACCCGGCAAAGATCTGATGGAAGGCGAGACCTGTATTTTAATTCCCCACCAAGTTGAATACCAAGTCTAACCCTGGGCCACTCCTCGCTCGATGAAGTGCGTTTGGCTCTCGTTAAAGCAGCTGCAGTCTGCCAACTACGACCAAAGTTTTGGGCCTCTAACCCAGGAAACGGACTCTAACCCAACCCCAGCAGGGCCTCTAACCCCACCCTGGTAATATGGGCCCGTAACCCAAAGGCGTGCTAACCACCACCCATGCTTGCTAGACTCTGTTCTAATGATCTCGATTAGACCCTTTCCCAAGCCCATGAATGATCGATCCACTCCGACTAACGAAGTGCCAATAATCAATGCCATAACTGCACTTTAGGCCCAATTTCTGCACTCGCGATCGAAACAGCTTAACACCCTTGATCGCAAACTTGTGTTTGCGGGTCTTTTGAGATCCCGGACAAGCCCCCAATGTAAATTGTCCATTTCTAAGATTGCCCCCGGTCTAGTTTCAGTAAAAACACGGAATCAAGCACTTGAAACAACTAATCTTTATTTTAACAAAAGCGCAATTACAGTTAATCTGCTGTACCTATCCCACCATGGGTTCGATCCTCGTATCTGCCTGATCAAGCCCTCTAGGCCTCGCTCAAACAGAGACACTCTAGAAAGTCTTGCAGTCCCAAGCGCTCTCCCAGGAGATCGACCCTGGACCTCGCGGTAGCTGACTTTTATATGTCCCGGGACCTCGAGGGGCCGAACTACATGGGGGTGGTCTCTTAATAATCCAATTACAGTTATCGATTTCCCTAACCCAATAATACAGCAGCTACATTGTCTTCAAACCGGACTTCGCAAGGAAGCCAACTTAGAAACATTTACCCTGATCTGTCAGAAACCCAGACATGGCTCAATACCTTATCCAATCAACACCTGGCAAAGTCAAACTCTGCAAGATTATTTTCAATTATTTACAAGGTGTGTGTCTGGTTTGCAGCCATCCAATCCGTTCTATGCATTTTACACCTAATTGACAGGGTCTGCAGATGTTCTTATTCTTTTCATGCAAGTTGTATCTAGGCTCTGGACATACTGGCACCACTCATTCTGCAGCTTGTCCTAGCTCTGCAGAGAGCTATTCCAAGTTGACCAAATCTCCCAGCAGCCCTGAAGCTTTTACCCCATTTTGAAGTCCTAGTCTCTGCAATTTAGCCAAGTTTAACAGCATTACATAGGGATTGGACACAAACATTGGAGGCGGAACCAGCATGCGCTGACAGAGGATTAAAGATTATGTGCCACTGTTTTTGCAAAACTCCTGCACCTATTGTCTATTGTCCATAAAAGGGTGGCACGGTGGTGCAGCGGCAGAGCAACAAAGACCCGGGTTGCGATCCCGACTACGGGCGCTGTCTGTTCGGAGTTTGTACGTTCTCCCCGTGATCTGTGTGGGTTTTTTCGGAGATCTTCGGTTTCCTCCTACACTCCAAAGACGTGCAGGTTTGTAGATTAATTGGCTTGGTATAAGTGTAAATTGTCCTTAGTGTGTGTAGGAGCTGAATCTATGCTGTCTTGAAATTAGTAAATAGTGTGAAATATTGCAGGATTGGAAGTACCTGAGCTGATCTATTTGCAGAATTTGACTCATGGTTCCTGTGGATTAGAGAGGAAGACTAGTCCAGTCTGGTCACTGTTTGAGACTGTTAGAGACTGGTCTGCTTGGCACTAGCCTGGATTAGAGGCCTGCACTGTCCGGGGATTGGAAATTTGGATCAGCTAAACCAGCAAACAGCTCCAAGACTTGAGCCCATTTTCTACACTGGAACGTGTTAAAGAAGGAACTGCAGATGCTGGAGAATCGAGG
This sequence comes from Raja brachyura, assembly GCA_963514005.1. The sequence goes on along the minus strand of OY740804.1, from coordinate 37,879,627 downwards.
GTTACACAAAAAGCTGCTGAAACTCAGCGGGTGCAGCAGCATCTAAGGAGCGAAGGAGATAAGCGACGTTTCGGGTCGAGACCCTTCTTCAGCCAGTCTGAAGAAGGGTCTCGACCCGAAACGTCGCCTATCTCCTTCGCTCCTTAGATGCTGCTGCACCCGCTGAGTTTCTCCAGCCTTCTGTGTAACCTTCTACACTGGAATCTTCAGTATAACGCTGAGGGCAGCAATGCAGTTCAGCATGACATTTGAAACTTTGAACTTCTCATGTAAATGTTAAAGATCTCTTGACCATCACTTCACAGTTTATTCAGTAGAGAGGCAGGCCCTTAAACCAATTGGAGTTGGCACTGACCATAAACCACCCATAAACCCCAATTGTAGCTTCATCCTGTTTTTTTAATCCTATCCACATTCTCATCAATTATCCCCAGAATTTACCACTCACCTACTCACTAGGATAAATTACAGTGGCCAATTCTACCTACTAACCATGTCCTGGGGGTGAAGGAGGTGATTGGAGGTGAACCCTGCACAGTCACATGCAAACTCCATGCAGACTCGCACCAGAGGTTGGGGGATGAATGTGCATCTCTGGCGCTTTGGGCAAGTGGCTCTACTAATTGTGCCACCCAGGACAGGAGATGTCACCAGTGTCTACAGTGAATATTGTTTCCTTATCTCTATCTCTAGACATTACCTGGTCAGTTTCGCATTGTTGTAGCGAAAGTCCCTCGTGTCTTATCCCTAAACATGGCAAAGTCTCGGAACGTCACCCTCATTTGAAATGGTGTTGGGTTTTCTTTCAGTTTTGTGCCTGTCATTCAAAGTCAGGCAGCTAATTATTTTAATGATTAGTTGCAAAGGTTTTAGTTGATTAGATTCAAAACTGATTTCTAGCCCCGAGCCTGCCAGTAATGATTATACATATTCATAATTAATTAACTTTTGCTCGTAATTATGAGTTGGTTTATGGGATTTGACAATGGAGTTTTTTTGTAAATGAAAAACAAGACAGAGATGATTAATGTAAAATACATGATGTTGTATTGAGCTGACAGGAAAACCATTTCTAATCGGAGTTATGGTTGTTTTTGCAACATATTTTTTCTTTGTCGAGAGACCTAACAACAGGTTCAGTGAGTGAAGCCTTTTACAATACCCTTTATAATCTGAGCTCTGACTTTTCGCCTTACAACCTTGGAGATAATGTACCGTAAATCTAACAATTACTCTGCTGCATCTTATATGTCAGATAATCATAAGATGATAATCTTATTCTTTATTCTTTGGAGCGCAGAAGGTTAAGGGGGGACTTGATTGAGGTATTTAAAATGTTGAAAGGGATAGACAGAGTTGTCGTGGATAAGCTTTTCCCATTGAGGGTAGGGAAGATTCGAGCAAGAGGGCATGACATGAGAATTAAGGGACAGAAGTTTAGGGTTAACATGAGGGGGAACTTCTTTACTCAGAGAGTGGTGGCTGTGTGGAATGATCTTCCAGCAGAAGTGGTGGAGGCAGGATCGATTTTAACATTTAAAAGTAAAGTGGATAGGTATATGGACGGGAAGGGAATGGAGGGGTATGGTCTGAGTGCAGGTAGATGGGACTAGGGGAAAATAAATGGTCGGCACGGACTGGAAGGGCCGAGAAGGCCTGTTTCCGTGCTGTAATTGTTATATGGTTATGTGGTTATATGATACATAATGGAAGGAAGTCATTTGGCTCAATTTTTCCTCATGGTTCAGTATTTTTTTTAGTTTAGAGATACTGCGCGGAAACAGGCCCTTCGGCCCACTGTGTCCGCACTGACCAGCGATCCTCGCACATTAACACTATCCCACACACACACTAGGGACAATTTTACATTTATACCAAGCCAATTAACCTACAAACCTGTACGTCTTTGTAGCGTGGGAGGAAGCCAAAAATCTCAGAGAAAACCCACGCAGGTCACGGGGAGAACGTACAAACGCTGTACAGACAGCACCCGCAGTCCGGATTGAACCCGTGTCTCTGGCTTGCTGTAAGAGAGCAACTCCACTGCTGCGTCACAGTGCCACCCTATCCAATTCTCTTTTAAAGGTTACTGTTGAATCTATTTCCACCATACTCTCAGGTAGTGCTTTCATAACTCCATATAATATAAACAAATTTGCCCTTTAAACCTCTGTCTCTTTTAGCCAATTAACTTAAGTCCATGCTTTCTGTTTTAGCAATCCTACTGCCACAGGAAATAGTTCTGCCATTTCAACTTCTGCTATTGTAATGAAAAAAGACACAAAGTGCTGGAGTAACTTGGCGGGTCAGGCAGCATCTCTGGAGAAATAGATAGTGCCATTTAATTTACATTACCTCAATTAAAATGGATGCCACTACGTAAACTTCTCACATTGTAGTTACACCCTCCAACCATTGATGGAGCAGCTCAGTCTGTGTCTCCCAATTCCTCAGCCATTGTTATAGAGACATTTCTACCATTCAACCAACCGTATTTCTCCATTGTTTCTCACACCAAAATTTAGTCATTTTAGTTCAGAGATACATTATGGAAACAGGGCCTTTGGCCCACCGAGTCCATGCTGACCATCGATCACCCATTCACACTTCTTCTATAGATAGCCACAAAATGCTGGAGTAATTCAGCGGGACAAGAAGCATCTATGGAGAGAAGGAACGGGTAACGTCACCCATTCCTTCTCTCTAGAGATGCTGCCTATCCTGCTGAGTTACTCCAGCATTTTGTGTCTATCTTCGGTTTTAACCAGGATCTGCAGTTCCTTCCGACACACTTTTACTATATTGTTCCACTTTCTCATCCACTCCCTACAGGCAATTTTACAGAGGCCAATTAACTTACAAACTCGCACATCTTTCAGATGTGGGAGGAAACCAGAGCACCCTGAGGAAAGCCACGTGGACAGAAGGAGAACATGCAGACTCCACACAGACAGCACCCGATGTCAAGATTGAACCTGAGTCTCTGGCGCTGTGAGACAGCATCTCTATCAGCCGTGTCGCTGTGCTGCCCTGAAAAAGTATTGCCTAATAGTTATCAATTCAAAATGGGGGTCAAACTATTGCAAATATATGGTGCTGCTACCTGAAGTCTAAGTTTAATTTCCATGGCCCGTGCAATGTTTCGTGTGAGTAATCGCTTTATGATGTGGTATTTATATATTTTTCGCAGGATGAAGGCTTTGCTGGCAAGGCTGAGATTCTTCACCTTCACTAGCTTGTGATATACCATTCCTTAAATTGCTTTAGTCAAAGTCCAGATTTGCAAAATATATATATATATTTTTAATTTAAAATTCAAAAATACAAACAGTACTCTCTTTGTTTTTCATCAGTCTTGGGTATATAACCAATTTTGCATTTGTCCCTCACTTGATGAGTTAAAGGGTGCACAAACAGCTCAAATGGACTGAATTTGCATCTTCTGGGGCATTTGATAGTTTAAATTCAGTGTAAGAATTTATGAAATATGCAACACCAATAAAAACACTAAAATCAACTAATGTACACTGGCATTTTTATATTTTACATTCAAACCTGCTATCCATCTCCCTCACTTTGACCCTTTGCATCTCTTTCTAATCTTTTTTCTATTATGTTCTCATCTAATTTGTTTTTGAGAGCACCTAAGCTATTTGCTTCAGTCATTTTTCCTAGTAACAAGTACCATACTCTCAATAAAGAAGGTTCACCTTATTTTCTAGCTAAAAAGGACGCAGAGTGCTGGAGTAACTCAGCAGGTCAGGCAGCATCTCTGGAGAACATGGATAGTAGACATTCTGGGTCGAGACCCTTCTTCAGACTGATTATGGTGGTGGTGGCGGAGGGGGGTGGGGGGGGAAGGAAGACTGTTGAAGGACAAATCTCGGATAACATTCATCTGATTGAATGGTGCCAGAACAACGACCTTGCTCTCTATGTCAGTAAAACCAAGAAACTGATTGTTGACTAAAGGATTAAGGATGAGGATCTACAAACCTGTCTTCATCAACGGGTCAGTGGTGGAGAGAGTCAATAACTTCAAGTTCCAAGGCATGCATATCTCTGAAGATCTGTGTAGAAAAGAACAGCAGATGTTTAAATCAAAGGTAGACAAAAAATGCTGGAGTAACTCAGCGGGACGGGCAGCATCTCTGGAGAGAAGGAGTGGGTGACGTTTCAGGGTCCAGACCCTTCTTCTGACTGAAAAAGTGTCTCGACCCGAAATGTTACCCATTCCTCCTCTGAAGATGTGTCCAGGACTCTGCCCATTGATGCAATAATAGAGAACGCCCATCAGCGCCCTTTCTTTACAGGATTTAGGAGATTCAGTTTGCCGATGGATACTTCCTTGAAATTCTACAGCTGTATATTGACTGGTTACATTAAGGCCTGGTTCAGCAACTCAAATGCCCAGAAACGAAGATTCCAAAAAGTGGCAAAAACAGTGGTTCATCACAGGTACTCACTTGCCGCCATTCAAGGGATCTATAGGAGGCGCCACCTCAAAAAGGCAGGCAGCAGCATCAAGCACCCACATGTCCCTGGCCACAGTTTCATTTCACTCCTGCCATTGGGAAGAAGGTATAGGAGTCAATGTGAGGTTTCAAGAGTGTGATTGATAGATCTTTGTTTGTTAAAGGCATCAAAGGATTTGGAGCAAAGGCAGGTAAATAGAGTTGAGATTCAGGTCAGCCATGAACTAATAGAATGCGTACCAGGCTCGAGGGACTGAATGGCCCAATACAGCTCAGATTAAAAAAATGAAACCAGAAACTTTTAAAATAATGCATAAAGGACTGCTGGAGCTAAAAAAGAAACCAGGTTGAATAACAGTGAATAAATTATATTGAGTCTGAAAACATCCAGATTCAGGAACAGCTTCTTCCCAACGACTATCAAGCTATTGAACACCACACACTCTAAACTACGAACCATGAGCTGCCTTGATTGCACTATGGACTTGGGACTTTTTTTGTAATGTATTCTTTTTTTATATAATGAGGTTTTTGGGATGTTTGTTCAGTATTATTTATTGAGCCCTGTTTTGGTACATATGACAATAAAACACACTGAATCTCTACAACACATGCCTCAACTGCCACCTCTAGTCATCGTTCCAAACACCCACTACCCTCTGACATTAAAAGTTGGTCCCTTAAGTTCCCATTAAATCTTGCCCCTCTCATCTTAAACCTAAGATTTTTTATTCCCCTATTCTGAACAAAAGGATCTGTGCATTCACCGTATTTATTCCCTCATTTTTTTAATGCTCTTACCTAGAAATGTATGTTCAAGATGGAACTGCAGATGCTGGAAGATCGAAGGTAGACAAAAATGCTGGAGAAACTCTGCAGGTGAGGCAGCATCTATGGAGCGAAGGAAATAGGCAACGTTTTTGGGCTGAAACCCTTCTTCAGACTGATGCAGGGTGGGGGGGGGGGGGGTCAGGAAGAAGAAAGGGAGAGGAGGAGCTTGAGGGCTGAGGGAGAGCTGAGAAGGGGAGGAGACAGCAAGGGCTACCGGAACTTGGAGAAGTCAATGTTCAGGCCACTGGGGTGCAGACTGCCCAAGCGGAATATGAGGTGCTGCTCCTCCAGTTTCCAGTGGTGCTCCCTCTGGCCATGGAGGAGGCCCAGGACAGAAAGGTCAGATTCGGAATGGGAGGGGGAGTTGAATTGCTGAGCCACAGGGAGATCAGGTTGGTTAATGCGGACCGAGCGGAGGTGTTCGGCGAAACGATCGTCAAGCCTACGCTTGGTCTCACCGATGTAGATCAGCTGACATCTAGTGCAGCGGATGCAATAGATGAGGTTGGAGGAGGTGCAGGTGAACCTCTGTCACACCTGGAACGACTGCTTGGGGCCTTGGATGGAGTTGATGGGGGAGGTAAAGCGACAAGTGTAGCATCTCTTGAGGTTGCAAGGGAAAGTGCCCGGGGAGGGGGTGGTGCGGATGGGAAGGGAAGAATTGACCAGGGAGTTGTGGAGGGAGCGGTCTTTGCGGAAAGCAGACGGGGGGGGGGGGGGGGGGGGGCGGGAGCTGGGAAGATGTGAGGAGTGGTGGGGTCACGTTGGAGGTGCCGAAAATGACGAACTATTTGTTGCATGTCATGGCTAGTAGGGTGAAAGGTGAGGACTAGGGGGACTCTGCCCTTGTTCCGAGTGGGGGGAATGGGGAGAGAGAGCAGTGTTTCGGGGTATTGAAGAGACCCTGGTGCGAGCCTCATCTATGGTAGGGGTGGGGAACCCCCCCTTCCCTGAAGAATGAGGACATTTCCGGTGCCCTGGGGTGGAACACCTCATCCTGGGAGCAGATGCGGCATAGATGGAGGAATTGGGAGTAAGGGATGGAGTCCTTTCAGGAAGCAGTGTAGTCTAGATAGCCGTGGGAGTCAGTGGGTTTATAGTGGATGTTGGTCAGTAGTCTATCACCTGCGATGGAGATAGTGAGGTCAAGAAATGGTAGGGAAATGTCGGAAATGGTCCAGGTGTATTTGAGTGCCGGATGGAAGTTAGTGGCGAAGTTGATGAAGTTAGTGAGTTGTGTGTGGGTGCAGGAGGTAGCACCAATGCAGTCGTCGATGTAGCAGAGGTCGGGGATGGGGCCCTGGTACATCTCGAACATGGATTGTTCGACGTACCCTACAAAGAGGCAGGCGTAGCTGGGGCCCATGCGCGTGCCCATAGCAACGCCTTGTGTATTCTAGGTAAGTATCTGACTGTTGGACTCTGTTCCACTGATGTTGATATTGTGACTGGGGAGGAAGTTCTAAGCTTGTGTTTTTTTAAAAACCTCTGTTTACCTCCTGTGTTCCAGGAAATGATCTTGATCTGGATTTGGATATAGCACGCTGAAAAGCACTAGGTAGAGCATCACTTTGGATTTATGACATCCTTCTTACAGCCGGGTGGTCGAAACTAAACACAGTGCTCCAAATGCAGCCTTACCAAAGTTTTGTGTCGATCTTTGGTGTGAACTAGCATCTGCGGTTCCTTCCTACACATTTCATCTATCCCACCTGCCTGCCCTTTCATTCACAACCTCCCCTATCTGTGGAGATGTCTGGGATTAGAATACTTGACTCGTGCCTTACATTCATCCTCTTAAAGTGCCAAGCTAGTAATTGCAGATGGGCAAGAAAAGAAACCTTGAATATGTATTAAATAATTTCCATTCCTAGGTACTTAGAATGGAAAGGACGGAATGTAACACTGTGGCAGATTTATTAGCACCAGTTTCTTTTAAGGTCATTTTCGAGATCAGGACTTTGTGACACGCTGGCATTTCTTGCTCATCTTTATTAGCCCTGGTGATGAACCATCTTCTTGAACCACTTCACATCTACTGAGGTGCCCTCACTGTGCTGTGGGCGAAGGACTTCCATGATTTAGACCCAGCACCAAAATGGCCGTGTGGTGGAGGCCTTCCCGATGTGCGACGGTTGCGGTGCAGAAGGTTCAGCAGTCGGAGGGACCTCACCCGAAGGGTGGACAGTCGACAGGACTGAGAACCCATTTGAAGGCCCATCGGTCGGCGAGACCCGCCAGAATGCCTGTCGGTCAGCGTAACTGTGGTGTCGCCCGAAGGCTCATCGGTCAGTGGGACCAGTAACCTGCCCGATGGCTCATCAGTGCCTGGCCAAAGACTCGGTGGGATCAGGAACCCGCCTGAAGGCTCGTCAGACGGCATAGCTGGGAGGGAGCTGGGGACATTGGGCGCTAGGAGTGGGCCGGTCAGAGGGTGAATGGGGGAAATGCTTCCAGTGCCTTCAAGGTCAGCTGCAGGAGTTACAAAGATGGCTGGACGAGGCGAGGAGAGGGACGTTGGTTCGCGGGAACTGCTCCAGTACATCGAGCGCGCGGGACAACTGGAGTTTGGACTTCGAATAATGGCGCCAAAAATGGAGGAGCCTTCAAGTGTAATATATGCGAAACAAGTTTCACTGTGTGGTCCCATGTGCGACAAATCAAGCACTATTAAAGTATGGAGGTTTGTAGGTTCATTGGCATCGGTGAAATTGTAAATTATCTCTCGTGTGTGTAGATAGTGTTAGTGTACGGGGTGATCGCTGGTTGGCACGGACTTGGTGGGTCGTAGGACCTGTTTTTGTGCTGTATCTCTAAAGTCTTAAATCTAAAGTCAAACTCAATTACAATAGATAGACCAAAGCGGAAGATATGAAGTGTAGCAATATATATATATATATATATATATATATATATACAGAGTGCAGAATGTAGGAAGTGCTGTTGGAATAGCCTGGTGAGTTATGTACTAAATTTTGTAGATGATAGATACTACAGGTACAGTGCACCAGTGCTGGTGAATGACTGTCGAGAGTGATTGATGGGGTACCAATCCAATAGGCTATTTTGTGCTGGATGATGTTGATATTTTTCAGAATTGTTTGCAGTATATTCATCCAGGCATGTGAATAATTTTGTTGGATTTAGTTTAGTGACTAAAATTAGAGGACATGGTATTGGGGGTAGGGCGTTGATGTGGATAGAAAATTGGTTGGCAGACTGGAAGCAAAGAGTAGGAGTGAACGGGTCCTTTTCAGAATGGCTGGCAGTGGCGAGTGGAGTGCCGCAAGGCTCGGTGTTGGGGCCGCAAGTGTTTACCATATATATTAATGATTTGGAAAAGGGAATTAGGAGCAACACTAGCAAGTTTGCGGATGACACAAAGCTGGGTGGCAGTGTGAACTGTGAGGGGGATGTTAGGAGGTTGCAGGGGGACCTGGACAGGTTGAGTGAGTGGGCAGATGCGTGGCAGATCCAGTATAATATAGATAAATGTGAGGTTATCCACTTTGGTGGCAAAAGCAAGGGGGCAGATTATTATCTCAATCGGGTTAGGTTAGGTAAGGGGGAGGAGCAGCGAGACCTGAGTGTCCTTGTACACCGGTCACTGAAAGTTGGCGTGCCGGTATAGCAGGCAGTGAAGAAAGCTATGCTTCCCCACACCACCCCTCCCCCACACCCCCCCCCCCCCTCCTTCACATCCTCTCTCCAGAGTGGCGGAACATTGCTTTTGGGGAACGGGTTGCGCTGGGGGAACAGGTGAGTGGTGGAATATTGCGTTCAGGAATGGGTTGCGTTGGGGAGGACCAGGTCTCCCGTGTGACTGGGACCTAATGGGTCTCACTTAGTCTAGTATAGAGATAAATGCAGACCAAGATGCAAAGAGAAATAGGCTCAAAGCATGTTTTACATCTACTTGCAAGGCAAATGGAGCCTTGGTTTAACACCTCTTACAGCTCCTCGAACGTAGCATTTCTTCAGTACGGGACTGGGAACTCTAGCTCCTGAGTCAAGTGTCTGGTGAGGAGATGATAGGAAATGGATCCCACAACCTTTTAACTCAAGAGCAAATGTGCCGAGTGCCAGTTGACACTTCAATAGAAGCCTCTACTTCCTCAGGAGGTTCGACGTGTCCCCAATAACTTGCATCAACATTTACAGATGCACTGTAGAAAGCACCCTCTATTGACATGCACTGCAGATTGGTTTGGGAGCAGCTCTGCCCAACACCAAATTCAAAATTCAAATTCAAATTCACATTTATTGTCACATGCACCAATTAAGGTACACTGTCATTTGTGTTACCATGGAGCCATACAATTAAAAGAACACAACACAATTAAAAGAACGATAGAACTTAACATAACCATCCACCACAGTGATGGAAGCCAATAAAGTTCAGTCATTCTTCCTCCCAAGGGAAATTGCAGAGAGTTGTGGATGTAGCCCACTCTGTCACACAAACATTCAGCACATCCACACTTCATGCTGTCTCAGGAATGCAGCCAACATAATCAAGGACCATTTAAATCCCGATCATTCGCTCTTCACCCCTCTCCCATTGGGCAGAAGGTACAAAATCCTGAAAGCATGTGCCACCAGAGTCTGTAAAGGCTTCTTTCCCACTGTTATCAGTGACGCAGCGGTAGAGTTGCTGCCTTACAGTGAATGCAGCACTGGAGATCTGGGTTTGATCCCGATTACGGGTGCTGTCTGTACAGAGTTTGGATGTTCCCCCCATGACCTGTGTGGGTTTTCTCCGAGATCTTCTGTTTCCTCCCACATTCCAAAGACGTACAGGTTTGTAGGTTAATTGGCTTGGTAAATGTAAACCTTGTCCCTAGTGGGTATATGATAGTGTTATTGTGTGGGAATCGCTGGTCAGCGCGGACCCGGTGGGCTGAAGGGCCTGTTTCTGTGCTGTATCTCTAAACTAAACTAGGTAGACACAAAATGCCAGAGTAACTCAGCGGGACAGGCAGCATCTCTGGAGAGTTGGAATGGGTGACGTTTCGGGTCGAGACCTTCCTTCAGACATCTGAAGAAGGGTTTTGACTGAAAAAGTCACCCATTCCTTCTCACCAGAGATGCTGCCTGTCCCGCTAAGTTTCTCCGGCATTTTGTGTCTATTTTTGATTTAAACCAGCAACTGCAGTTCTTTCCGACACATACTGAATCATCCTCGCAAGGGCTAAGGGTGTAGTTTGACCTTCCTACCTACCTCACTATGGACTTGCATTTTTTTAACATGCACTTTCTGTGCAATTGTAACACTGTTATGCTGTAATTTTGCACTCTATTATTTTTTTCCCTTGCATTACATTTTGTATTTGTGTATAGCCCAATTGTACTCATTCATAGTATGATTTAACTGGATAACATGCAAACACAGATTTTCACCGTATTTTGGTACCTGTGACATTAATGAACTCAATCAATACCAATTCAGTTTAAGGAGCTCCTCTAAAAATAATTGCACCTGCAAGTTCAACGGCCTACTTGATGCGGAGACCTACCAGCAGAAGGATTGAAAGTGGCATCATTGAAGGATTACTCTAATGCAATGCAGTCTGAAGATGTGTACGGACCCACTGACAAGTATTGGACAGCAGTCAATGTTTGGAAAGGAATGCAAATAGTGAGGACTGATATAACACTCAGGAAAGCTGCGTCCCGGCAGTCGAGGTACGAGCAAAGAGTTGTCACCTAAGATACATCACCGCTTGATGGAAGAGTCAATCACAAGTCTCCCTGCTCCTCGCAGACGCAACCATCGAAGTGAGTCAGGGCTGAAAATTGATTTCCTTTATTTCTTTTCCTTCCACCTTCTTTCTTTGCAATCTTGACCCGAGTCTCTTTTCTTCAAATTCATTTCGGGATAACTCTTGGGTCTGCCTCTGAAACAATTTTGGAGTACGGGGCAGAAGATTTATTTTTATTAAGTCTGCGCATCTGTGTATGCACGGCGTATCCCAGGATAGTTATTTATTCTGAGTTGAATAGTTCCTGGGGGGTACTGTAAACAGGCTGGGCCATCTGGGAATAAATCACACACTCCGTCAGGGTTGAAGTAGAGCAATAATTAAACTCTGAGTCACCAGATCCATCAGTTACAGCGCTGCACGAGGAACACAGGGGCAGCCTATCAAGCTACAACTTTCAGTTATACAACATCTTTAACAGTACAACACCCCAAGGCACCTCACAAACCTGATTAGAAAACAGAATTTGAAACCAAGACACATAGGAAGACATTACAATAGACTGCTTAAAGAGGCAGGTTTTAATGTTGTCCTAATGGAGGAGAGGGCGTTAAGGAGTTTATGACATGAAGTGGGATGACAAGGGGAAAGGTGAAAGTCTCAGTGATCTCCGTGGGTTATGGGAGGTTATAAAGATAGATAATGGGCATCTGTGGTAAGATCTATAAATAAGGATATTACCCACAAGTCTAAAGAAGGATCCTGACCCGAAACATCACCTATCCATGTTCTCCAGAGATGCTGCCTGACTCGCTGAGTTACTTCAGCACTTTGTGTCTCTTTTAGTGAACTAGCATCTGCAGTTCCTTTGAATCTACCACATATGTAGGGTTGTTTTTTACTCATTTTTCGGCACGTGGGTCTCAGTAGCAAGGTCAGTATTTGCCACTCATCTCTCAATGACCCATTCTACATTTCCTTCATCGTCGTCTGCTTTGATCTGTCTTTCTCACACCTTACCCTGCCGCACACCTCTAGTTTCCCCCTCCCCTTACTCTCAGTCTGAAGAAGGGTCTCGGCCCGAAACGTCACCCATTCCTTCTCTCCAGAGATGCTGCCTGTCCCGCTGAGTTACTCCAGCATTTTGTGCCTGTCTTCGATGTAAACCAACACCTGCAGTTCCCTATTACACATATCTCTAATTACCCACAGGTAGCAATCTTCCCTCTGTTGCACTCCTTCTGCTGAAGGTATTCCTACAATACACTGGGCAATAGTTCCAAGGCAGGGGGAGGTGAACAGATAGATGGTAGTGTTCCCATGTGCATGTTGCCATTCCCCTTCTTGCCAGTAGACGTTTCACGTTTGGGAGACGCCGTCGCCTTGGTGAATAACAGCGTTGTATTTTGTAGATGATACACACCATGGACTTTGATGGAGGTATTTCATAATACCTGCTGGCACCTATGGTGCTGGCTGGAAGGGACAAATGGCCTACTCCTGCACCTATAGTCTATAATTCGGGCAGCAAATTGGGTTTAAGTTAAGCAAGTTGCTTTGCCGATCATCAGTGTAGCTGGACCTGCTCTCATCTCAGCATGTGGAGAGCATGCCATTGCACTCCGAATGGTGAAAAGACTTTGGAATATCACTGGGTGAGTCACTTGCTGCTGGATATCCAGCATCTGACTTCCTCCGGTAGCCACAATCATCATGTGGCTGGTGCAGGAGAATTTCCCAGGATGTTGTTGGTTGGGGAATTATGGCATGATAGTGCCATTGGATTTTAACTTTGGGTAGTTAGATTCTCTTTTGTTGCAGTACTTTTGGATTGGCACATCACTGCCACAAATGTAACTTGCTATTTATGCCTACAACCTCCAATAAGCTCTGAACTACATGGACTATTATGGTTATTATTGCACTATTTTTGTTGGTTTTTGTATACATATGTGTGGATATGTGTGTGTATATATGTGCTTATGTATGTATATGTATATGTGTATATGTATATCGTCATGGCTATCCCTCGAGGTCGAGGATGATGGTCTACATTCTGTTGTTTTGTATGGACTCTCAGGTGGCTTATGAGTCCAATCCTGGCTTTGAAAGTTCTTCAGCATTTAGGACCGATAATTGCAGATAGCAGATCAGGCTTGGATCGTTGCTGGCTCTCTTTCCGTTTTCTTCTCTTTTCTTCTAATTCTGCGCATCTCTTGGCTTTGAAGGTTCGAAGGTCAATGTTCCTTCTTGGATGATGGTTCGCCAGAGTTTCCTGTCCTTGGCATTGGTTTCCCAATTGTCGATGGCGATTGCACATTTCTTCATGCCGGCTTTGAAGGCGTCTTTGAATCTCTTCTCTTGTCCGCCTCTTTAATGTTTGCCTTCTTTAAGCTGGGAGTAGAAGGTTTGCTTTGGTAGATGCACGTCTTCCATCCGAACAACGCGGCTGACCCATCTTGGTTCTTGATGACGAAGGCTTCGGTGTTTCATTCAGTTCGTTCTTCTGTCTTCCCAGCTGATATTTAAGCTGCTTTGAAGACATTGTTGATGGAACTGTTCAAGTGTTTTTAGATGGCGTCAGTATGTTGTCCAAGTTTCTGATGCACACAGGAGCGTTTGAATCACCTCTGCCTTGTACACTAACATTTTGGTGTCTGTTCGGATGTCAAGATTTTGAAAGCCTCTCATTCGAAGATGTCCAAAAGCTGTTCCAGCACACTTAAGACGATGTTGGATCTCGTCATTATATATATCTTGTTTTATATACATATATATATACATATACACACACACACACACACATATATATATATATATATATATATATATGGGTGAGGTCTGTCTCAACCCAAAACATCGCCCAATTCTTCTCTCCATAGATGCTGCCTCAGCCGCTGAGTTACTCCAGCATTTTGTGTCTACCATATATATATATATATATATATATATATATATATATATATATATATATGTGTGTGTGTGTATATAAGTATATATACATGCATATATATGTATTTGTATGTATGTATATATATATATATATATATATATATATATGTGTGTGTGTGTGTGTGTGTGTGTGTGTATAGAAGTATCACTAAGTAAAGTGGATAGGTATATGGACGGGAAGGGCATGGAGGGGTATGGTCTGAGTGCAGGTAGATGGGACTAGGGGAAAATAAATGGTCAGCACGGACTGGAAGGGCCGAGAAGGCCTGTTTCCGTGCTGTAATTGTTATATGGTTATATGGTTATTATATGGTTAAGAGAATATTGAAAATATTGGGGGAGAAGGAATAGGTAAAGTTTTATCAGACTGAAGAAGGGTCTGAAGAAGGGTCTCGACTTGAAGCATTACCCATTACTTCTCTCCAGAGATGCATCCTATTCCGCTGAGTTACTCCAGCATATGGAAACATGGACATAGACATTGAAAATAGGTGCAGGAGTAGGCCATTCGGCCCTTAGAGCCTGCACCGCCATTCAATATGATCATGGCTGATCATCCTAAATCAGTATCCCTTTCCTGCTTTTTCCCCATATCCTTTGATTTCCATTACCTTAAGAGCTATATCTAACTCCCTCTTGAAAACATCCAGTGAATTGGCCTCCACTGCTTTCTGTGACAAAGAATTCCACAGATTCACAACTCTCTGAGTGAAAAAGGTTTTCCTACAAGATACAAGATACATTTATTTGTCACATGTGCCAGTTGGCACAGTGAAATGTGGTCACCATACAGACGTACACTAAAATAAAGAACACAACACACGATGGAGTTCAACATAAAACATCCCCACACAGCAGAATCAAGTTTCCCACTGTGAGGGAAGGCACCAAAGTCAGTCGTTTTCCTCGATGTCCATCCGTGGTCGGGGCCTCCAGAGCCCTCCGCAGTCGCCGCTACGGGCAGCGCGATGCTCAAGCCCACTCACCGGGATGTTGGAACTCCAACGTCGGAACGGAGGCCAACCTCGGCTTGGTCCTCCAAATCGGCCGCCTCCCACTGGAGTCCGTGGCTCCCGAAGTACCCAGGCCGCGCCGGGCGGAGATTCACGCTGGCGGCCGCTCGGCAAAGGGCCCCAGGACTCCGCAATGTCGGTCTACCTCATCTCAGTCCTAAATGGCCTACCCATCATTCTTTTTGTGCCTATCTTCGGTTTAAACCGACTTCTGCAGTTCCTTCCTACACATAGAGTATTGGGAGTTGCTATGGGAATATCTGACAATCCAATCTAAACTGAATTATTTATAAGATGTCGTAGACATGGATAATTATGTGTTGGGGGATTTTTACCACCATATCGGCAACTGTGTAATTTCAATTTCTTGTAATTAAAACACTGCTTCCTTGAAACGTAATAGCTGCAGTCAAAATATGATGGAATGCACAGTAGCAGAATGTTTTAACTCGGCTAATTAGTTGAGTTTCCTTCCACTTTTTAATCCACCGATGACAAAGTGCAAACGATGCAAAAACATCCAATTACCGCAGCATTTTATCTTTGAATGCAAAGAACATTCCTCAGAATTATTGGGCATGGCTCCTCAATGGTGACGCTGATTATAGGAAGCTGCAAGCTTGTGTCGTGAGAACACCTTGCATCTATATAGCACCTTTAGCATCGCTGAATGTACAGAGGCACTTCACAGGTACAACCATCAAGCAATATGTAACACCAGCCCATGTAAGTAGACACGATGGCAGGTGATCTTAAGCTCGATCAAACCGACAGGTTTTAAGGGAGGAGAGAAATGGAGAGTTTGTGGAACTCTTAGGTAAGTTTTAAGGCAGCTGAACATGGACATAAAAAGCTGGAGTAACTCAGCGGGTCAGACAGCATCCTTGGACAAAAGCAATTGGTGACGTTTCGGTTCGAGACCCTTCAGAGTGTCAGGGGAAAGGGAAATATAGACAGTGATGTGGAATCATGGAAACTTTATTGTCATTCAGACCTTTCGGTCTGAACGATATTTTGTTGCCTGCAGTCATACATATAGTAAATAACAAAACACACAATAAACACAAGTGTAACATCCACCACAGTTCACCAGACACCTCCTCACTGTGATGAAAGGCAAAATCTTGAATCTTTGTCTTTCCCTTCTTGTTCTTCCTCTGCGCTGAGGCGATCCAGGCCTCCGATGTTATGACCCCATCGGATGATGTAGGTAAGTCCCGCGCCTGAACCGTGCTCCGCGAACGGGCCGGTTCAACTCCGCGGCCCGGGGTGGTCGTAGCTGCCAAAGCTGCCGCCCTCCTGTCCAGCGGACGCTGCTGTTGCCGCGGGAGGTCCGGAAAAACAGGTAACCCACCTGTGACCTGCGAGCTCCCGACGATGTCGTCCACTGAGCCCACGGCCGGGCCTCCGAAGTGGCTGCCGCCGCCACCGCCACCGGAAAGCCGCCACAGCTCCGAGTCGGGAACGCCGGAATGCCTGAACCCGCCACAGCCCCGAAGTCGGCCAGCCTCGCGCTGGTAAGTTTCCGGTGGAGAGATATAAAACAAATGAATGAAAGATGGGAAATGATACAGGCCATAGTTAGCTCTGTGCTGGGCAAGAACCAGTACAGACAATGAGACTCAACAAGATGACTTTGAAGCTGGTACGACTTGGGTGAGGGAGGTGAGGGACAGAGAGAGGGGGTTGCTAGCTGCTCTTCTAGACGGCTCCGTCTACTTACTCATGTGCATATCAACATATCGCAGCATTATTTTTGAAGAACAAGGTGCTCTGATCACCTCAACCATCGTCAATGCCTGCCTTTGCCGAAAGGTGGCTGCTGATTTGAGGAAATGGTCAACATTTTCCCAGGGTCTCATTATGAACCGATATCACTGGGAAGCAACGTTGTGCAGCCGGGGCAGCCTTGTCAAGGACCTGTCCCTTGCCTGTGTTAAGTGTAAGCCCATCTTTTTGTATGCTTCAGCAAGCACGTTAATGATGGCGATCATGTTCATTGTACCTGAACAGCATTTGGTTAAATATGACTATAAGGTCATAAGTGAATTAAGCCATTTGGCCCATCAAGTCTACTCTGCCATTCAATCATGGCTGATCTATCTCTCCCTACTAACCCCATTCTCCTGCTTTCTCCCCATAACCTCTGACACCTGTACTAATCAAGAATCTATCTATCTCCGCCTTTCAAATGTCCACAGATGGTCTCCATAGCAAAGAATTCCACAGATTCACCACCCTCTGACTAAATACATTTCTCCTCATCTCCTTCCTAAAAGAACGTCCTTTACTTCTGAGGCTATGACTTTTAGTCCTAGACTCTCCCACTAGTGGAAACATCCTCTCCACATCCACATTATTCAAGCCTTTCACTATTCTGTATGTTTCAATTAGGTCCCCCCTCATTCCTTTAAACTCTAGTGAGTACAGGCCCAGTGCCGACAAACACTCGTCATAGGTTAACCTACTCATTCCTGGGATCATTCTTGTAAACTTTCTCTGGACCCTCTCCAGAGCCAGCACATCCTTCCTCAGATATGGTGCCCAAAACTGCTCACAATATCCCAGATATGGCCTTACCAGTGCCTTATTGAGCCTCAGCATCACATCCCTGTTTTTGTATACAAGCCTTCTTGAAATAAATGCTAACATTGCGTTTGATTTCTTTACTACTAATTCAACTTGCAGATTCGCTTTTTGGGAATCCTGCATCAGCACTAAGTCCCTTTGCACCTCCAATTTCTGGACTCTCTCCCCATTTAGAAAATAGTCTACGCCTTTATTCCTACTACCAAAACACATGACTCCACTCTTTGCTACACTATATTCCATCTGCCACTTCTCTGACCACTCTCCCTACCAGTCCAGGTCCTTCTGCAGAGTCCCTGTTTCCTCTACACTATCTGCCCTTCCACCTATTTTCATATCATCCGCAAACCTGGCCCCAAAGCCTTCAATTTTCTAGTCTAAATCATTAATTACAACGTGAAGAGTAGTGGCCGCAGCACCGATTCCTGGGGAAATCCGGTTATTTGAAGAATAAAGGTTATTGGAAAAACAAGACCCTAGACCTTGTATGAAATTCAATGGTCGAACTCAGCAGAGATTCCCTCCTTCCTGTATGGTTCAGAGACCTAAACTATCTGCAGCAGGAATTTGAAGACACTGATGTGTTCTCCATAAACCCTTCAAATCAACAAAAATGTTCCCGACCTCAAGGCTGCATTGGACTGGTCTTGTCACGTGGGCCAGCCAACAAGTTGCAAAATTGACAGCTTATGCCCCTGTCCCACTTAGGAAACCTGAACGGAAACCTCTGGAGACTTTGCGTCCCACCCAAGGTTGCCGTGCGGTTCCCGGAGGTTTTTGTCCTCCGGCAACCACATTCAACTAGGATCGCAACCGGCTTCGACTAAAAAATTACCGATTTTTAAAACAGAAACCACTTTCGACCATTAGGGAGACAGACAAAAACCTCCAGGAACCTCCGGGAACCGCACGGAAACCTTGGGTGGGGCGCAAAGTCTCCAGAGGTTTCCGTTCAGTTTTCCTAAGTGGGACAGGGGCATTACTCTGAACTCTGTCATGGGAAGGAATTTGCAAGTGAGCAGAGGAACATATTCAGAGTTGTGCTCAAAACCTCCTTTAGAAATGCAGCAACACTCTGGCCCCTGGTTCATAACTTCTTAAAGAAGAGAAGCAACATTCTGGATGTTATTCAGATCATCAAGGGCAGTACTGATAGAACTGATAGAACTGATAGAACTGCTGGCTCACAGCACCAGAGACCCTAGTTTAATCCTGATCTTGGGTGCTGTCTGTGTGGAGTTTGCACGTTCTCCCTGTGACCCTGTGTGGGTTTCCTCCAGGTGCTCCAGTTTCCCTCCCCACATCCCAAAGACATGCGGGCTTGTATGTTAACTGTCCTCTGTAAATTGCCCCTAGTGTTTAGGGAGTGGATAACATAGCACAAGTGTGGACAGGTGATTGAGGGACAGTGTGGACTCAATGGGCCGAAGGGCCTCTATCCATGCTGTATCTTTCAATCAATCGAGTCCATGTGTCTGAAACATGCAGAAACCCTCTCCAACTGGCAGAATCAGTGCTCCACCTCAAACTACCTACTTGCCCATTCCCCTAGTCAACTCCTGCCTAAACAGTGCAAGACACTGCTGTTCTCACTTAGCCCCACTAGCTACCTCAGGGCCCAAAATTGGATTTCCAGCAAGTCATTCTCATCCTGAAGAATTGTTGTAAGCAAAGAAAGTTTCTCAATCAACATCACTCTACAGAATACCTGGTCACTTACACACTGCTGTTTGTTTGCATTTGACATTCACAAAGTGACTACTTTACTTCTTACTTTGCAACATTGCCTAAAGGCAACAAAAAGTATACTCATGGACAGGCACGGAAATCGCTATCAAAATATGGAGGGGACGGGGGGGGACACAATTTCTTGTGTGCGCACTCACACATACACACGCGAGGCTTTGGAGGCTCATCAGCGCTAAATGCAGCACAACTCTGCCTGTCTCGCCGGGTTAACCTACAGCCCTGCCTGGGCTGACGGGACACCAGCGCTGCTTGTCCACGCTGACTGTAAGCCTGGGCCATATGTCCCGCAAGTCCAGGCAGGGCTGTAGGTTAACCTGGCGGAACAGGCATAGTTGAGTTGGGTTTAGCGCTGCTTGTCTGCACTGGCTGGGGGCCTGGGGGGCACAGGGCCAGTCTGACTCCCGGCATCTTTGTCCACCCCCGGGCTTCGTGGGGGAGGGGGTTGGAGGGGGCGGGGGGGGGGGAGTGGAAACAGCGGTGGAGAGCTGGGATCGATCCTGGCTGCGGATGAGGCACCAAGAGTGTTTTGGCACATCTCCCTCCTCCAATCATCACGCTGAATTATCATGTCCTGCCCCATTGACCGACGTCTCTCTCGTCCAATCAGTGCCCTCGATCAGCAGTCCCACCCCCACTGTCTCGCGGAAAGTGGAAATTTCACCGTTTTTTAAAATCCGGATTACAAAAAATGGGGGGGGGGGGGGGGGGGGGAGGGGACTGTCCCCCACCTCTCAAAATAGGGGGGGACGTGTCCCACCTGCCCTGGGACATGTTTCCACCCTTGCGCATGGATACAAATAATTCAAGGTTGGGGTGGGAGATTGCAACCTTCACGTGGTCCACTCTGTTTCGACTAATGCAATCAACCCGACGTGCACAAACAAATAGATCAAATAAAACAAGTTGACCTAAAACTTTAGGCTGTGCACGCCACACGCAGGAAGAAGATTCAAGGCTAATCATAGACCTTGTTAAGTTGGAAATTCCTCCTTTCGCTTCTAGTCAAAGCTATTTGGCATTGGTCAAAGCGATTTGGTTTTGGTATTGGATCAATAACGACACTTGTAGTGAGGTGAACTCGGGCAGTAGCATTTATTCTCAATATCAAATAACAGTGACAGGAGGTTCCAGATCGGCTCAGGGACAGTGATTGTCATCACTGGGCAGGCACAATGAATAAAGGGTCTTCCTCTTTCTCTCGCCTTCTTCCTGCCCTGCTTCCTCCCCCTCTGCCCCCTTCTCTTCCCAGCTGGGCCTCGTGGGTTTACAGTATAAGGGGTAGGGCTAGTTGAGGCTCATTTGCCAGTGGCCTCAGTTTCTGCCAGTGCGCCTGTGTTCTCCTGCAGCCCGGCCCTCTCAGTCGGCTTCTTCTGGCCTGCCTGCCGGTGACAGGGATTGGAGCAGGCCTTAGGGAAGAAGTATCATCACATTCCTTCCCCCCCACCCCCCCCCCCCCCACCAGCGCCGATCCCGAGATTGGTAGCCGACTCAGCAACACAATTCGTCTCAGGCAGCGTTAATGTCTGACTGATGAAAACCTCTCCGTCAAGGCCCTGTGAGCGGAAGGCCCCCAGCCCTGTCTCGGAGCCTCTGACTGCGCAGTGAAGGGCCTGTTGAGGTCCGGGTTGTACAGTACGGGCTCACTGGCGACGGCTGATTTTAACTTCAGGAAGGTTTCTTCTGCTGCTGTTGGTCACGGTATTTTCTCCGGTTGGGCCTTTGTGGTCAGGTCTGAGAGGGGGTTGCCACGGAGAAGGAAGGATGGATAAAACAACGATAATAGACACCAATTCGCAAGAAAGCGCGTACCTGGGTCTTGTTAGTGGGCGGGGGAATATCCTGCAGAGCAGCAATTTTATTTTCCTGTACTTCAAGCAGGCCCTGCGATATCCCAAGTCTTTAGTCAGAGGGTGGTGGATCTGTGGAACTCATTGCCACAGAGGGCTGAGGAGGACAAGTCAGTGGATATTTTTTAGACAGAGATAGACAAATTCTTGATTAGAACGGGTGTCAAGGGTTATGGGGAAAAAGCAGGAAAATGGGATTAGGAGGCAGAGATCAGATGGGCCGAATGGCATAATTCCATTCCTATAACTTGTGACCTTGTGAGGTACTGGGTCTCTGACTGTCCAATGCTGCACTTTTTGATAGAGTCTGAAGAATGGTCTCGACCCAAAACGTCACCTATTCCTTCTCTCCAGAGATGCTGCCTGGCCCGCTGAGTTGCTCCAGCATTGTGTGTCTATCCATGGCCATGTTGACTGACTGGCCTATTCCTGTATCAGAATTTGTCTATGATTCTCGTTCTGTATTTGATTCCACAAGTTCTTTTAACCTTGAAATTATTGATAATTGATTTCTTGAAGAAGTTTAACAGGGGTCAGATGACAAACTGTCCAGCCAATGTAATCCAAGTAAGGAGAGCAGAGCAGTTCTCCCCAGGGCCCTGACCGGCATTTATCCCTCCATCAACATCACTAAAAGGAGATTATCTGGTCAATTGTTTCATAGGTGTCTGTGGGAGAATGCTGCCCGTAATTTGGTTTCATCACATTACAACATTGACTGCCTTTCAGATGTCCTTCATTGTCAGCAGAGAGCGTTTCATTACACTAAAGACATGAAGGGTACAATGTAATTGTGTGTAGGAAAGAACTGCAGATGCTGGTTTAAACCGAAGATAGACACTAAAAGCTGGAGTAACTCAGCGGGACAGGCAGCATCTCTGGAGAGAAGGAATGGGTGATGTTTCGGGTGATGTGAAGGGTCTCGACCTGAAACATCACCCATTCCTTCTCATTCCTTCAAGTATTTTTACTTTGAATAAAATGTATTTATAATCAAAGAGTCATAGATGGATTTAGAAGGTAGACAAAACTGCTGGAGAAACTCAGCGGGTGCGGCAGCATCTATGGAGCGAAGGAAATAGGCAACGTTTCGGGCCAAAACCCTTCTTCAGACTGATGTGGGGGGGGGGGGGAGGAGAAAGGAGGAGGAGCCAGAGGGCTGAGGGAGAGCTGAGAAGGCAGAGGAGACAGCAAGGGCTACCGGAAATTGAAGAAGTCAATGTTCATGCCGCTAGGGCGTGGAAACAGGCCCTTCGACCCAACTTGCCCACACCCGCCAACATGTCCCAGCTACACTAGTCCCACCTCTGTGTGTTTGGCCCATATCCCTCCAAACCTGTCCTATCCATGTACCTGTCTAACTGTTTCTTAAATGATGGGATAATCCCAGCCACAATTACTGCACCTCCAATGGCAGTTTGTTCCATCAACTCATCGTTCATTGTGTGAAAAGTTACCTCTCAGATTCCTATTAAATCTTTTCCCCTTTGCCTTAAACCTATGTCCTCTGGTCCTCGATTCGCCTGCTCTACCCGATCAATTTCTCTCATGATTTTATACACCTCAACTAGTTCACCTGTGATCCTCCTGTGCTAATGGAATAAATTCCTAACCGGCCCAAATTCTCCCGGTAGCTCAGACCCTCAGGGCCTGGCAACATCCACATCAATGTTCTCTGTACCCTTTCCAACTTGACAACATTCTGAATTAAAAATAATCTTGGATTGTTTCTATAACCTTCAGGGTGCGGATCTAAACAAGCCAGCAGCTCATCAGAACACGAGTCCTGTTTAGTCCAAGGAACTCTTTTAACATTCCACAGCACCCAGTTACTGCCACCTAGACTGGAAGATCACATAAAGGGCCTGTCCCACCAGCATGCAACTCGATGCGATTAGCGCGACCTAACATGGTCGCTTGAGCCGTCCGGCGTCGCGGGGCCGGTCCCACTTCGATCGCGGGAGCCGTGCGGAATTGTGCGGAGTTCGTCCCGACGCCGCGCGGGGCTCCGAAAAACCGACAATGTCCAAAAATCCCGCGCGGCAACGGTTTGTCGGCTCGCAGTCGCCGCGACATTTACATACCGCCCGGACATCGTGCCTCCGTGAAACTATTCGTAAGTGCCTCCGTGACCCTCTATGTGTGTGGCTCCGTGGCCCTGTATGTGTGTGTGTCTCGGTGCCCCTCTCTGTGTGCCCCTCTAAGTCCTGGTGAACTTACCTTGGACTTGCTTCAAGTTCGCCTCGCTTTGCGCCGCGTTGCGCCACTCACCCAACCTCCGCGCGGCCCCTACTGCCGGTTTAGTTGCGCTTGCCGCATGCAGGCGCATGCTGGTGGGACCGGACCTGTACAGGGGATCACCCGACCTCCGCGCGGCCCCCGCTGCCGGTTTGATCGCGTTCATCGCATATAGTTGCGTGCTGGTGGGACAGGCCCTTAACTGTATTTAATGAGATCGCAGCCTTTAGGACTCAATTACCATTCAACAGCTCTTAGTAAATGCAAGGCATAGAATGAAGCTCACCGTATATATTTAGTAAGAACTTGCTTGTGTGTTATTTCAAGTGTCATGTGCATATCTATTGGTTCCCCCTTATTCATTCTGCTACTTGCAACCACAAAAAACTCGAATAGATTTGTCAAACATTATTTCCCATTCACAAATTTCTGACCCATCTTACTATTATATTCTAAACACCCCATTGCCACTGTCTATTATATTATAATAGATTCCTGCAATTTTCCCAACTGCTGATATCAGCCAAACAGATTTGTAGTTTCACATTTCTTTATTTAAATAGTGCGGCTGCATTCTGAACTGAATCATTATAGAATCTATGGAGCATTGGAAATGATAAGCAGTGCATCCACAATCTTCCAATTTTCATCTTTCAGTGGCATGGTGGGGCAGCGGTAGAGTTGCTGCCTTGCAACCCCAGGGACCTGTGTTCGATCCTGACTACAGGTGCTGACTGTGCAGAGTTTGTACGTTCTCCGTGTGACTGCATGTGTTTTCTCCAAGATTTTTGGTTTCCTCCCACACTCCAAACCTCCCACAGGTTTGTACGTTAATTGGCTTGGTATGAATGTAAATTGTCCCCAGTGTGTGTGTGTGTGTGTGTGTGTGTGTGTGTGTGTGTGTGTGTGTGTGTGTGTAGGGTAGTGTTAATGTGCGGGGATTGATGGTCAGTGCGGACTCAGTGGGCCGAAGGGCCTGTTTCCGCATTGTATCTCTAAATTAAACTAAAACCAACCTTTGTAGGGCAGCACGGTGGCGCAGCAGTACAGTTGTTGCCTTGCAGCACTTACAGCACCCATGACCCAGGTTCGATCCCGACTACAGGTGCTGCCAGTACAGAGTTTGTACGTTCTCCCCATGGCCTGCGTGGATTTTGGCCGAGATCTTCGGTTTCCTCCCACACTCCAAAAACGTACAGGTTTGTAGGTTAATTGGCTGGTATAAGTGTAAATTATAAATTGTCCCTAGTGTTAATGTGCGGGGATTGCTGATCGGTGCAGACTCGGTGGGCCGAAGGGCCTGTTTCCGTGCAGTATTTTAAACCTGTTATCCAGGTCAAATCCTTGGGATATTTTGGATTTGTCGCATTAATTTCGCTAATACATTTATTTTAGTAATGCAAATTTCTTGCAGTTCCTCATTCTGTCTAGATCTTATTTTCTGTGCTGTTTCTGGAAGGTTCTCTACCCTCTTTCTTTGCCATTGTGTTGTTGTCGCAGTTAGTTTCTCTTGTCTAACTCTGTGAAGCACCCACATCTTTCCCTATTTGCGTACAGCTTGATTTTACGATTGTCAACTGATTATTCCCATATTCCATTTTTCCTTTCGTTATCACCATGGTCGTGCTTTGCTGAATTGTGAAATTTTCCTTCTCTGGGCTACTGCTCTTTAGGCCATGTTACAAGCCTTTTCCTTTGATCTAATATTAACTTTGCTATTTGCTGTTTCAAACAAACTTACAAATTAAGTTTATATTACATATCAGTCTCAAGAAAGGTCTTGACCCGAAACGTCACCCATTCCTTCTCTCCAGAGGTATTGCCTGTCCCGCTGAGTTACTCCAGCATTTTGTGTCTATCGTATATATTAAGGAATTATTTTTAATCTCAGACACCATCTAGAATGTAAACACACGGAAAGAGAGACGGGGAATTCTGAAGACAATTATCCACACACAGCCTGCAAAGCTTCACATCAAATTCACCTATAGTTTGGGGACTTTGAGTTGGCAGACAGAATTTCATTTAAATAAATATAATTTTTCTTACATTAGATTTGATCATGAAATGCAATACGACCGGTTCGGTGAATTTTAAATAGCTCCTGCTCATTCTGCAAGCTCATATTATGTTGTCACATCTTGTGATTTATCTTCTTCATTTCACCACACTGATGATATTAGCATTTATTTTCCACTCAGAGGAAGCAGGAACATCTTCTCAGACCCATTTCTGGAGGGTCACTAAATGCTAATTACATCATGCCTTCTCTATCCGCCGTTAGTCATAAATGATTCCTTAACTTCATTTCCTTTCCAAAATTTATTCTGTCAATTAAAGTTGAAGTATTTTGCTTGCTTAGTAAAGGACTTTGAAGTCATACATCCCAGCTAAACTGAGTGGGGAGCCCTGTTGTTTGCACTGAAGAAATAACAGTAAAGTCAGATTTACATTATTGTGGTTCCTTTCACAAGGTTAAAGATTTGTAGCCAATAACTCTATTTCAAACCTAGCTGCTGATTTGGAAGAGCAGATACACCTGCCTATTTTCCCAGAAGGAACTGCAGATGCTGGTTTAAACCGAAGATAGACACAAATTGCTGGAGTAACTCTGCGGGTCAGACAGGATCTCTGGAGAAAAGGAATAGGTGACTATTCCAGTCTGAAGAAGGGCTTCGACCCAAAGCATCACATATTCCTTTTCTCCAGAGATGCTGTCTGACCCGCTGAGTTACTCCAGATTTTTGTGTCTACCTTCTCACAGCCGGTACCTACATGTTATCCCGAGAATCATTGTGCAGGGTGTCACTGCCTGACAGCTCCAGAAACCTGGCCCAATCGTCACTTTGGGTGTTGTCTGCATGGACTTTGTGACCGCATGTGTTTCCTCTGGCAGCTCAGGTTTCCTCCCATATTCCAAACACATGCAGGTTGTCAGGGTGATTCTCCACGGTAAATTGCTCTTAAGGGCCTGTCCCACCAGCATGCAACTCCATGCGATGAGCGCGACCTAACGTGGTCGCTTGAGCCATCCGAAAAACTGACTATGGTCAAAAATTCTGCGCGGCAACGGCTTGTCGGCTCGCAGTCGCCTCAACGCATTACACACCGCCTTGACGTCGTGCCTCCGTGACCCTCTATGTATGTGGCTCCGTGGCCCTCTCTGTGTGGGCCTCTGTGTGCCCCTCTCTGGCAAACTTACCTTGAAGACTTCGCTCCAAGTTCGCCTCACTTTGCGCCGCGTTTCGCCACTCACCCGACCTCCGCGGAGCCCTCGCTGCCGGTTTGGTCGCGCTTGCCGCATGCAGGCGCATGCTGGTGGGAACGGCCCTGTACAAGGGATCACCCGACCTCCGCGCGGACCCCGCTTCTAGTTCGATCGCGCTCATCGCATGGAATCGGATGCTGGTAGGACAGGCCCTTTACTCCAGCTTTTTGTGTCTATCTTCAGTTTATCTTCAGTCTATCCTGAGACCACAAGTCCAGCACGCACTCGACCCACTACAGTTTGCGTACCAGGAGAACATTGGTGTGGATGACGCAGTCCTCTACATGCTGCACTGGATCTACTCCTTTTTGGACAAACCAGGTGCCTATGTGAGGATTACGTTCTTCGACTTTTCAAGTGCGTTCAACACCATCCAACCCCTGATTCTGAAAGACAAGCTAAAGAAGATGGGGGTGGACTCCACCTTTATCTCCTGCATACACAACTACCTGACGGGTCGACCACAGTTTGTTAAGCTGGGGGACTATGTCTCTGGCACAGTGGTGTGCAATGTTGGAGCCACACAGGCCCCGTTCCTCTTCACCCTGTATACTGCAGACTTCAAATATAAGTCTGACACATGCCACGTACAGAAATATTCAGACGACACAGCGATTGTGGCATGTGTAAGGAATGGACATGAGGAGGAATACAGGGACTAGCAATGTTACAACATTTTGAGATTTAAAAAATCTAGTCTGCAATTTATCCCATCAGATAAAGCATAAAAAGAAGTTT
Organism: Raja brachyura; assembly: GCA_963514005.1. The sequence continues at coordinate 37,852,225 of OY740804.1, read as the reverse complement.
AATTTGACACCTAATTCACTTTCATATCTTCAGTATTAAAAAATGATGGCCATTTTCATACTCGGGTATTAGCATCTTGTTCCCCATTGCCTTTCCATTGACTTAACTCAAAAGCTGTGATCTAGGACGGTCAAAAGCCCATAACCTTCTTAAAAATTAAGAGAACTCAACACAATTTTCAGTTATTATAGATTGAAGCATTCTGAAACAAATATGAAACAATCTTACTTGGATGACCTGAAATTAAAGCATATAATTAGTTAGTTACCTAATTGTAGCTAATTACAAAATTCAATTACTAGATCTAAACATCAAACATTTTTTAATTGCATAAGTGTCCAAATAACATTCACACGATAATTCACAATATAACATTATTTTTAAATCTCATTTTCATGAATTTATAGGCCAAATGGAAGGAATTTAGTGTTTAATTCCCGTAAATTAATAGCCATTTAAATGAACTTGCGAGTGGGTTTTAGTGGAACGCGGTGGATTGGAACGTTGCGGTTTGCGGTGAATTTAACCCACAGTCGGCAGGAAAAACTCTGCCGGTTCGTATATATTTTTTGTCCCCTTTTCGCAACATGAAAATTTGATTAAAGGCTTCCTAAGAAGCACTTTTTATGTAAAAGTAAACTGTGTACTTTATTTTATCCCCTTTGTAAAATCCTTCCCGTTGTCGGCGCTCACGGCTTTAGAAGATGATTTTTAAATTACTCTAGCTAATAAATTATCTGGCGTAGTTTAAAAATACCTTCATAAAACAAATGTCGGAGCGATTTATCTTCAGCAACGAAATCCCCTGACATGGATCGATTTGGACTGTCTGGAGAAAAACAGTATTTTAAACACGCCCCCCTCTGAAAGGCGCCAAAGTCGCGCACACGGGGAGTGGCAGAACTCCAGCACCGCTCAAGGTAAGTTTTGTAACATACCTACAGGGACTTGACCATGCTTTCTGTGTCTGGAGTAAAGAGAACTGTCTCGTCCTGAATACTACCAAGACGAAAAAGATGATGGTTAACTTTGGCAGGTCTAAGTTCCCCCTTCAGCCGGTTAACGCTGCAGGGTTGGACATTGAGGCGGTGCAGACATATAAATATCTTGGAGTGCACCTTGATAACAAACTGGACTGGTCTGTCAACTCTGACGCCCTCTACAAAAAAGGGCAGAGCAGACTCTTTTTCCTCAGTAGGCTCAAATCCTTCAATGGGCGTAATGATATGCTGTACATGTTTTACAACACTGTGGTTGCTACATTGGGGTTTTCTACGCTGTTGTCTGCTGGGGCAATAGCATCAGTGCGAAAAACAACAAGTAGCTGGACAAACTGGTTAAACGGGCTAGCTCAGTGCTGGAGGGGAGAGTGGACTCTGGGGTGGATGTGCTTGAGGGGCGTATGAGGCGCAAGGTGCAGGTCATCGTGGAAAACCCCGGGACTCCCCTCCATGCAATACTGGAGAACACTTGGAACAACAACCGGCTCCTCTCCCTGCCCTGTAGAACGGAGCAGTTCAGGAGATCCTTCACCCCTGCAGCCGTTAGATTTTATAATGCGGACCGCTAGGCTGTAGGGGGATGCATTTTTCATTTTTTTAATTGTTAATTATTGGTCTTTTTAAGTATTTATTGCTCTCAGGTAGTGTCCACATTGTATTTAATGTATTTTCTGTCTGAATTCGGTCTGAATGTGTGGGTTTGTTGGCTGGGGACTTCCGGACATCTGAATTTCCCTGAGGGGATCAATAAAGTTTTATTATTATTAAACCAGCATCTGCAGTTCCTCCCTAATCGTTTCCTACACATTCTACTATCAAAGTCGTCCATTCTGATCTGGTCCTTTCAATTAACACACCTTTCTCCATTTCTTTCTCTTCTCATTTAAGACCTTCTTTGAGACCTGAGTTTTTACATAACACTTTGATCACCCTCTGCAATTGATCTTTTTTGCTCAATGTTCATTCTAACCATTAGATACTCGTCGAAACTAATCCCATTTTATCCTCCTCGCTGTTCCATTAGCTCCCATTACCACTTAACTACACTGTAAAGGGCCTGTCCCACCAGCATGCGATTCCATGTGGTGAGCACGACCAAACCAGCAGCGGGGACCGTGCAGAGGTCGGGTGAGTGGCGCAATGCGGCGCAAAGTGAGGCGAACTTGGAGCGAAGTCTTAAAGGTAAGTTTGCCAGGACAGAGAGGGACACACAGAGAGGGCCACGGAGGCACACACAGAGAGGGCCACGGAGCCACACACATAGAGGGTCACGGAGGCACCTACAGAGAGGGTCACGGAGGCTCGGAGACGTTGAGGCGGTGTGTAATGCGTCGAGGCGACTGCGAGCCGACAAGCCGTTGCCGCCCGGAATTTTTGAACACGGTCAGTTTTTCGGAGCCCTGTGCGATGTCGGGACGAACTCCGCACAATTCCGCACGGCTCCGGCGATCGAAGTGTGACCGGCCCCGCGACGCAGGACGGCTCAAGTGACCACGTTAGGTCGCGCTCATCACATAGAGTTGCATGCTGGTGGGACAGGCCCTTAACTCAATCGGTCGGACAATATCTCTAGAGAAAAGGAATAGGTGATGTTTCGGGTTAAGATCCTGCCTCAGACTGACAGTCAGTGGAAAATAACTCTTACATCCCCTCTCTCTCTGTCTCTCTACCACCCAAGTAATTGGACTAGCTTTAAGGGCCTGTCCCATGACCTTACGACCTGCATGTGGCGATCGTGACCAAACCGGAAGAGAGGACCGCATGGAGGTCGGGTGAGTGACGCGAAGTTGGAGCGAAGTCCGCGGTAAGTTCGCAAGGACAGAGCGGGACGCGGAGGCACACACTGAGAGGGTCATGGAGGCACACAGAGAGGGGCACACAGAGAGGGACACGGAGGCATGCAGAGAGGGTCACTGAGGCAAACAGAGAGGGACACGGAGGCACACACTGAGAGGGTCATGGAGGCACACAGAGAGGGGCACACAGAGAGGGACACGGAGGCACGACGTCGAGGTCAATTTTTGAGCACGGTCAGTTTTTCAGAGCCCCGCGCGATGTCAGGACCAGCTCCGCACAACTCCATACGACTCCGACAATCGAAGTGGGACCGGCCCCGCAAGGCCGTGCGGCTCAAGCGACCACGTTAGGTCGCGCCTGCCGCATGGAGTCGCATGCTGGTGGGACAGGCCCTTTAAGGTTCGTCTTGTTGAGTCTCATTGTCTGCAGATAGACACAAAATGCTGGAGTAACTCAGCGGGACAGGCAGCATCTCTGGAGAGAAGGAATCGATGACGTTTCAGGTCCTTCTCTCCAGCAATGCTGCCTGTCCCACTGTTACTCCAACATTTTGTGTTTATCTTCAGTTTAAACCAGCATCTGCAGTTCCTTCCGTCTCATTGTAGAGAGCATACTGACCTGGTTGCATCTCGACCTGGTTCAGTGACTCAAATAGCCCAAGAAGGAAGGAGGCTGCAGAAAGTGGTGGACATTGCCCGGTCTATCATGGGTGTTGACCTCACTGCCATCCAGGGGACAAACAGGAAGCACTGCCTCAGGAAGGCAGCTAATATCATTAAAGATCTACACCATCCTGGCCATGCTCTCATCTCACTGCTACCATTCGGGAAGAACATAGGCCATAGAAAACTACAGCACAATAACAAACCTTTCAATCCACAATGTCTGAGATGAATATAATACCAATACCAACTCCTATCTACAATACAATGAACTTTATTTTTCCGTTAGGAACTTTGGTTTCTGCAGCCATACAACAAAAATAATCCATTTTACAAGACACACAATAAACACAATTCACACAGACATCCATCACAGTGAATCTCCTCCTCACTGCGATGGAAGGCAAAGTCTTGTCTCTCCCCTGCTCTCCATCTTCTCCCAGTGTTAAAGCCCCCAGCGGGCGATGATAATTCCCACAGCCGCTAAGGCCGCGCCGGCGATGTAAGGCCCCGCTCCGTGTCTTAATGTTGGAGCCCGCGGCGGGCGATGGCAAGTCCCGTGGCCGTTAAAGCCGCGCCAGGTGATGTCAGGCCCCGCTCCGGGCCGATTTCAACCTCGCAACTCGGGCGGGAAAAGCTGCCGCCGCGGGATCTCCGACAAGCGGTCTCCAACCAGGGACCCGCGAGCTCCCAATGTCACCGTCCTCAGGCCTGCAGCTGGAGCCCCTGAAGCCCCGAAGACTGTTCGCAGCCACACGCCACTTCAGCTCCCCACGCTATGAAGCCGGCCAGCCCCACGATGTCAAGTCGGCAGGCTCCGCGACTGGAGTCCCAAGGTTGTTCCGGCTGGAGGCCGCTCCACGGTGCTAGGCCCCAATAACACGGAGACCCAACAGGGAAAAGTTCGGGTCTCCCGTGCAGGGAAGAGGTTTTAAAAGTAATCGTCCTGTCCCAGAATGAAGAAGAGAAAACAGGCGGTTAGAAATTTTTACAAAGTAATGAAAAAGAAATAACTGAAATATCACATTTACATAAGTATTCAGACCTTTTGCCATGACACTCAAAATGAAGCTTAGGTTCATCCTGTGTCCATTGAATTGAGATGTTTCTACAACTTGATTGGAGTCCACCAGTGATGAATTAAATTGATTGGACATGATTTGGAAAGGCACACACCTGTCTATATAAGGTCCCACAGTTGACAGTGCATGTCAGAGCAAAAACCAAGCCATGAATATGGAGGAATTGTCCGTAGACCTCCGAGACAGGATTGTGTCGATACACAGATCTGGGCAAGGGTGTAAAACTATTTCTGCAGAATTGCAGGTCCCAAAGAGCACAGTGACCTCTGTCATTCTTAAATGCTTTGGAATCACCAGGACTCATCATAGAGCTGGCCGCCCTACCAAACTGAGCAATCAGGGGAGAAGGGCCTTGGTCAGGGAGTGACCAAGAGCCTGATGGTCACTCTGACAGAGTTTCTTTGTGGAGATGGGAGAATGTTTCAGAAGGACAACTATATCTGCAGCACTCCATCAATCAGGCCTTTATGGTAGTATGGCCAGACGGAAGCCACTCTTCAGTATAAGGCACATGATGGCCTGCTTGATGTTTTACCAAAAGGCACCTAAATGAGATTCTCTGGTCTGATGAAACCAAGATTGAACTCTTTGGCCTGAATGCCAAGTGTCACGTCTAGTGGAAACCAGGCACTGCTCATCATCTGGCCAATACCATCCCTACGGTGAAGCATGGTGGTGGCAGCATCATGCTGTGGGGATGTTTTTCAGTGGCAGGAATTGGGAAACTAGTCAGGATCGAGGGAAAGATGAACGGAGCAAAGTACAGAGAGATCCTTGATGAAAACCTACTCCAGAGTGTTCAGGACCTCGGACTGGGGCAGAGGTTCACCTTCCAACAGGACAACGACCCCAAGCACACAGCCAAGACAACACAGGAGTGGCTTCATGACAAGTCTATGAATGTCTTTGAGTTGCTCAGCCAGAGCCTGGACTTGAACCTGATCGAACATCTCTGGAGGGACCTGAAAATAACTGTGCATCGATCCTCCCCATCCAACCTGACAGAGCTTGAGCAGAGAAGAATGGGATAAATTACCCAAATACAAGGGTGCCAAATTTGTAGCATCATACCCAAGAAGACTTGAGGCTGTAATCGCTGCCAAAGGCGCCTCAAGAAAGTACTGAGTAAAGGGTCTGAATACTTATGTAAATGTGATATTTCAGCTATTTCTTTTTAATTACTTTACAACAATTTCTAAACAGCTGTTATCACTTTTTTCATTATGGGGTGTTATGTGTAGATTGTTGATTAAAAAAAAAAAAAGAATTTAATCCATTTTAGAATAAGGCTGTAATGTAACAAAATGTGGAAAATGTGAAGGGGTCTGAATACGTTCTGAATGCGCTGTGATAGGGTGGTCAAGAAGGCTTTCAGCACATTGGTCCTCGTTAGTCAGAGCATCGAGTATAGAGGTTGGGAATTCTGAGACATTGTTGAAGCCACATTTGGAGTATTGTGTTCACAATTGATTGTCCTATTATAGGAACGATCTTGTTAGGCTGGAAAGGATGCAGAGAAGATTTTCAAGGATGCTACCCTGGCAGGACTCAAGGGCCTGAGCTATAGGGATAGGTTGAGCAGGCTAGGACTTTATTCCTTGGAGTGTAGGAGGATGAGGGGTCATCTTGAAGAGGTGTGAAAGATCACGAGAGGAATAGATAGGGTAAATGCAAAGTCTTTGAATACAGGAATCAAGAGCTAGAGGACATAGGTTTATGACACTGAGAACCATTATGTCCAAGCTTCTTCCCAACAAATATCAGGCTCTTGAACCAAACTGCACAACCCTAACCATAACCCTACCTCGGCTACTGAACTAAAATGAACTTGATGTGGGTGGCACCACATACTTCTGCTTGCACTATTCTGATCTGGTTACCTAGTATTCCTGATAATAGTAAGATTAAACGAGAACTTACCAGTTCGAAGGTTGATCTTTATTTTATGAGGAGTTGCGATGAGGGATTTCGTGAAGAACCCGCCAGCACGCATGCGCGACATTCTTCAAAGTAGCGGTGTGGAATCACAGAAACAACAACAGAGAAATGACTTGGCATAGTAAGATTGAAGAGACTCTAATTACCAGTTGATTATGATCGAGGGTTGGGAGCGGAGAGCACGAAATCCCTCATCGCAACTCCTCATAAAATAAAGATCAACCTTCGAACTGGTAAGTTCTCGTTTAATCTTACTATTTCATTTCAGAGTCACGATAGTGACTTCGTGAAGACTTCAAAGCTCTGTGATTCCATGCCCTGGACCACGTCCATGCTGTCACACACCACTATTAAGGATGGATGGGAGTAAACAACTTTCCAAACTGCTTGTACTGAAAAACAAGAATAATATTTATTAACAATCAAAGCAAAAACCCCTCATTCGGGGACATCTCCACGTTCTTTACCTGCATTCAGCACGGCCTCCGCAAACTGTAGAGGAGCGGCAACAGGCTTGTTATAGAACCGCTGGAAGATGGCTTCATTCGCCCATCCTGCTGTGGCAAGAATATGGTCCATGGGCACCTCCATGACCCTTGCCGCCGACGTTGATGCAGCCCTGGTGGAATGGGATTTGAAGACATTAGTGTCGATACCTGACTTACCCAAGATGATCCTGAGCCACCTGGATATCGTCTGGACCGTCACTCGATGGTGAGGTTTCTTGTGAGTGACAAGCAGGTATTTCTCCATTCCCCTTAGGTTTCTCGTCACTTTCACATAGTGACGGATATGGGCGGCTAAATATAGCCTTGCATCTGCGGGGTATGCCGGGAACTTCAGCTGCAGCCCTGTGAACCCAGGTCTATGCTGCTTGAGTAGTTCGTCTATAAAGAAGACGACTTCTGCAGGGGTAGAGATCATCCTGTCGATCCGGATTTTATGGAGTGTCTGTACCCTCTGCGCTGAAGTCAGTGCCAGTAACATCACCAGCTTCAGGGTGAGTTTGTCCAGCTCTAGCCCCTCCATGGGCGACCACGTCCTGAGCAGGGTTAATACGTTCCCGGTATCCCAGGTGATATTATAGCGTGGTCTGGGCGTATTCGAATTGAATATTCCCCGCATGAGTCTGGACACCAGCCTGTTGGATAAAAACCTCAATATTGAGGTAGAATGACAGCGCGCTCCTGGCTCTGTTGATGGCACTGTAGCTCAGGTGTTCATCATGGTGCAACCCCGCCAGGAATTCCAATACGTCGGTTATGGTTACAGCGTCATATGCAATGTGGGAGCGGCCGCAGTAGGTTTCCCATTTCCGGATGTGAGAGAGGTATTGCCGCCTGGTGGACTCCCGGCATGACGCTCCGATGGTATCCATGGTTCGGGGTGATAGGCCATACCGCAGTAATGGCCGGTTCAGAACCTGCAAGCCAACAAGTTTAGGGTTACACAAAAAGCTGGAGAAACTCAGCGGGTGCAGCAGCATCTAAGGAGTGAAGGAGATAGGCGACGTTTCGGGTCGAGACCCTTCTTCAGGTAAGCCAACATGTTTAGATAGCTGTGGCAGGGATATGGTTCCCCTGACACATGGTTAGTTACCAATTGTGGGCAACCCTCTAAGAGGACCCAAGGTTGACTGATCATATCAAGGACCACCGGATACCATGGCTGCGTAGGCCAGTCGGGTATGATAAGAATGCCCTTAGCAGCATCCATCTGGATTTTCCGCAATAACCGACTGATGAGGCAAAATGGAGGAAATGCATAGAAGAACCATTTCCCCCAGTCCAGCGAGAATGCATCCATCGCCATTGCCCCAGGATCTGGTTCCCACGAAACGTATGTTGGTACCTGATGGTTCAACCGCGACGCAAAGAGGTATCCGGTTTACCAAATTTGGCTGTAACTTTAGCGAAGATTTGAGGATTCAACATCCACTCGATGTTGTCATTAAATTTGCGTGACCTGGTGTCCGCCACAGTATTGAGCTCACCTGGTAAATAGGTAGTTGAAATCCATTGAATTCCGTTGAATACACCAGAGCCAAATTGTATTTGCCAATTCATCACATGAAATTGACCTTGTACCGCCCATATGGTTTAAATATGCCACCGCAGTGGTATTGTCTATTTGGAGACGGACATGAGTGTCAGTAAGATTAGAACAATAAGCTCGAAGTCCGTGAAATGCTCCAAGCATCTCCAAATAGTTTATCCCTTGTGACAATAACAGAGTAGATTCAAGGGTGTCCCATCTGCCCCGCAACGAGAGTAGTTGTCCGTAGCTCCCCAGCCATGGGAGCTTGCGTCTGTTTGTAAGTATACCATCGGATTGGGCAAAATGATGTGTTTAAATGAGTCACAAATATTGTCCACCCACCATTGTAACTCAATCTTAGCTTTAAGAGGCAGCTGCATTGGTCTGTCGAAATGTCCAGCGTTTTGTTTTAACGCTGAGATCTTGGCTCTCTGCAAATTTTGATAATGCAAAGGTCCGTATTGAGCAGCTGGAAAAAGTGCTACGATCTTGCCAATCACCTTAGCAGTTTGTCTAATTGATAGTATACTGGCCCAGACTAAATCTTCACATACTTGGGTGACATCCCCAACTTTGTTAGCTGGTATGGTGGCCCTCATGCGATTGGAATCCACCGTGAACCCCAGATAATCCATGACCTGTGAAGGGCAGAACTTTGACCTATCTGGATGGATAATGAACCCCATTTCCTGAAAAATTGCCACGGTGGCTGAAACTGCCAGTTCAGCTGATTCCAGGGTATTTCCAACAATTAAGATATCATCCAGATAGGCCATCACTATATGATGTTGTCTCCGTAGCGTGGCCAGAATAGGTTTGAGTTATTTAGTAAATAATCTAGGGGCTGTGGTAAGCCCATTTGGCAAAGCCCTGTATTGCCAGAGCTGATCCATCCAGCCAAATTTTAAGAACTTCCTGTGGTGTTTCCGAATGGATACAGAATAGTATGCATCTTTTAAATCAATGCATGCCATAAAGCAGCCATGAGAAATCAATGACTTGGCTGTTTCGAACGTGTCCATTTTGAAATGGGTATATGTTACAAAGGTATTCAAATGGGTCAGATCAATAATAACCCGACATCCTCCATCCTTCTTGGGCCTAGTGAATATGTTGGATACAAATTCAATTGGTTCGTGTATAGTTTTTTCTATCACGCCTTTTTCTTGTAACCTTAAGATTTCAGCATAGCCTGCTGCCATTTCATTGCTAGACAGTGTAAATTTCCGATCTGGCATATGCTGGGATGGAGGGATGTTGCCATTGATGAATTCAATCTCATGGCCTTGAATACTTTGTAAGATAAACTCATCCGAAGTGATAGTTTCCCATGCCCCCGTGAAGAACCGTAGTCGCCCACCAACATGTGAAGTTAAGCACGCAGGTGCATGAAAAACAGACCGCCTTACCTCCATGGTTACCGGCGGTCCTTGACATGTTTGGCGGGACGTGGAGGTGCTGGGTTGGGCTGATGATGCGGCGTCCACATCTTCCATGGTGGCCGCTGGGGGCCTAGCCCTAAAAAAGGCCGCGGTTGCTGAGGCTGTTGGAATTGAGGCGGAGCTGGAGTGAAGGTTCTTGGTGGCAGGGCCTCGTGGCCTGAAATATGGCCCTTTCTTGGCCGCCTGCCTGGGTGAGATTTGAGACCGCATCAGTTTTGGTGTGGTCGTCCAGCTCCTTGACCCTCTTCGGGAGGTCTTCCCCGAACAACTGTCTGGGCGGTGGCGTAGGAGGCGCCTTACACAACCCCGCGAATTTCGGGTTGAGCGTGGGTCGGATGACACTCTTCCGGAAGGCATTGATCTCATGCTGTGTGGCACACAGCAGAGCGAGAGCATCCTCCTGCTCCGTGCTTAGATCCTCCCCGTCCACCGACCGTGCAAACGTGGTGATCCCAGCAGTAAGCAGCTTCAGGATGCGCTGGAGCTTCATCTCCTGGGTCCTGATAGCTGTGCCGATGTTGCCCCAGATTGGCGTATTGACTATGGGCACGTTGAGGGAGTTGCAGTTGGCTGGGGCCTTGTGCCTGTTTATGGCCTCCGATAGGACCTCCTCCTGGAGCTGATGGTTGGTGAGGAAGTCCACGGTGGCAGCCAGTTTGGGGTTGAGGGGTAGTCCCGATGTCTCTGACAATGCGAATTTTGCCGCGACATTGAGGAATTCTTCCTGCGGGACCTCCGATGGAGCTGGTGTAGGGTCCAAAATGTCCTCATCCTCTGGCTGCCTCAGGCTGCCTGCTGATGATGGTGAAACCTCCCTGTGCCCTCTGGAGCTGGATGCTTCCTGCCGTTGATTCTGTTGCAGGAGGAGCTCCAACATCTGCTCCATCCGGTCAATACGCCCCTCGCCCTTAGAACTCGGGCGGTCGGAGTCCTCTTGTTCTGCTGAACTGCTGAGGCTCCGTTCATCGGCCCGCACGGGTGGTACGCTCAAACGCCTCCTTTTGGCGGAGCCTGATCCCGCTGCCTTGGAGGGCAAACGCGGTGGAGAGTCGGCACCCAACGCCTCGGCGCAGTGACCCGTCGCCCGCGCGGGCTTGCCGGCTGCCCACATCCTGGGCCTAGCCGACGTACAGTCCCGTCCTCCCATCCACGGGGGACTCGGTGACCGTGGTGGGACTCCACCCGAGTGACTCTTCCCGGTCTTGGTTGGGGAGTCGACACTGGTCCGAGTAGGTCTCCCAGTGGACTTGAGTCCCGCCATTTCACCAGTCCGCATTTTAGCGGCAGGGAGAAGGGCCGTGCAGCCGCACGCGAGCCCTTGCCCAGGTCGACCAACAAGCCCGTTGGCGACCTCGATACGGAGACAGGGTCTACCTGCTCCGGTGGCACACCGAAATCCTGCTCCTCAAAATCATCACTGGAGCTCCGGTGTATCGGCGGGTCGGGCCCTGTAGCGACAGGGCTCCCCGACTTCCTTGCCTTCTTCCCGGCCTGACTCGCAGGTGCAGCCGTTGATGAGGGCTCCGGGACGGGTGGCCGGCGACTCCGAACGGACGTCCTACGGCCTTTGTTCCTCCCATCCATGTCTCTGCTGAAAGAACACACTCTCAACAGGAACCAACCAACTTAAGGTTAGTTTCACTTACCTTAGTGGCTCCTTATGAAGGGCTGGTGGGGAGCCGCGCTCCACCGCCAGCCATCGGCAGCAATGCGTTGCGACGATATGTCGCGCATGCGTGCTGGCGGGTTCTTCACGAAGTCTCACGTGACTCCGAAATGAAATTGCATTTTTGATTATTGTGTAATTGTAGACAATAGGTGCAGGAGGAGGCCATTCAGCCCTTCGATCCAGCACCGCCATTCAATGTGATCATGGCCAATCATCCATATCTGTTGTGTTGTTGTATTACTGTGCCTGTAATTGCTATGTTCCGTTTCCGATGTATATGACAATTAAACACCCTAGACTCTTGTCCTTTTGCCTCGTAAGTACCTTTTTTTTTTTTTTTTTTTACTCCATCCTTACTCCATGCCTAAGAAAGGATGTACTTGCCAAAGAGACAGGACAATGAAAACACACTCAACTGGGCCATTTTGTCTAGTTTAGTTTAGACATACAGCACTAAATGCAGACTGGGTCTGCACTGACCATTGATCCACACATAGTAACAGTATCCTACACACACTAAGGACAACTTTTACCTTTACCAAGACAATTTACCAACATACCTGTACGTTTTTGGAGTGTTGGAGGAAACTGAAGTCAGAGAAAACCCATGCGGTCACGGAGTGAAGGCACAAACTCCATGCAGACAGCACCGATAGTTGGGATAGAACCCGGGTCTCCGGTGCTGAAAGGCAGGAACTCTATCGCTGTGCCACTGTGCCGTCTAATGAGGAGATGTTGTGCAGATTGTATATTGTCCTGAGTTTAGAATCAACGGGACAAAATATCATTAGAATATACAAAAGTCTATCAGGGTTGCTTCCACTGGATGAGATGTACAGGACCTGGATGCACAGACGTGGAATACACGGCAGTTTACTCAGGACTGAGATGACAAGAAATGTCTTCACTTATGGTGGTGAATCTTTGCAATTCTCTTCCCTGGATCACCTTTGATCTTATTGTTGATATTATTCACAACGGAGATCTGTAGATTGACTGGATTTTATGGGACTTAGGAGATGAGGTCACAGCGCAGGAACATTGTGTTCAGGCAGATGATCCGCCATGATCTTGATGAATAGCAGGCAAGTGTGGACGGCTGGATGGCCTACTCTTGCTTCTATTTATTTCCTTCTATTTTTATAAGATTGATAAATATTCAGTGAAATTTGGAGGCCTTTGAGCTCATTTAGCTATTGTAACCTTGGAATTATTCAAAACAGACTCTCCAAAAATAAATCGAGCATTTGCCAGCTGACTAAATGGAATGTTTGCAAGATGCCAAGGTACATTCAGGCTTCATTTTCTGACTCATCCCATTTGTTATCTCTCATTCACAACCACTTGTAATTTGTGTAACGTAATCTGTCCCTCTCCACTCCCATACACTCTAGTCTTCAGGGTCCAGATTGCCTTTTTTCAATTGTCATTCCCCAATCTTCACTTTCAATCAATCGATGCCTTCTGATTTCCTCCAGTCTTTGAACTTTCCTTGTGCTTTTCTCCTTCCTCGGCTCCCGTCGTGCACAATTACCAGTCACGGTGACCACCACTGTATGCAAGTTTGTGTCTAAGTCATACACCATTCTAACTTGGAAATTCATTGCATGTCCTTCAGTGTGTAGGGAAGAAAATGCAGATGCTGGTTTCAATCGAAGAATCCCTGCGCATCCCTCTGCAATTGGATCCTCGACTTCCTCATTCACAGACCACAGTCTGTTCGTATTGGTGGAAATGTGTCAGACTCGATAACAATCAGCACAGGAGCACCTCAAGGCTGCGTGCTCAGCCCCCTGCTGTACTTACTCTATACTCATGACTGCGTAGCCGGTCATAGTGTGAACTCCATCATCAAGCTCGCTGACGACACCACTGTTGCGGGACGTATCACTGATGGGGATGAGACAGAGTATAGAAGAGAGATCGAGCAACTGTCCATATGGTGCCAGCACAACAACCTGGCCCTCAACACCAGCAAAAAGAAGGAACTGATTGTAGACTTTGGAAGGAGTAGGAGGGGGACCCACAGTCCTGTTTATATCAACGGGTCGATGGTTGAAAGGGTCAAGAGCTTCAAATTCCTGGGCGTGCACATCTGTGAAGATCTTTCCTGGTCCGAGAACACAGATGCAATTATTAAGAAAGCTCATCAGCGCCTCTACTTCCTGAGAAGATTACGGAGACTTGGTCTGTCAAAGAGGACTCTCTCTAACTTCTACAGGTGCACAGTAGAGAGCTTGCTGACCGGTTGCATCGTGGCTTGGTTCGGCAACTTGAGTGCCCTGGAGAGGAAAAGACTACAAAAAGTAGTAAACACTGCCCAGTTCATCATCGGCTCTGACCTTCCTTCCATCGAGGGGATCTACCACAGTCGCTGCCTCAAAAAGGCTGGCAGCATATTCAAGGATCCACACCATTGTATCAAAAGTAATGTGTGTATCTGCACAGTCCTTTCCCTGGAAACTCCCTATCTCTCCCCATTTCATTTCGGAGTCACGCGAGTGACTTCGTGAAGAGCCCGCCGGCGCGCATGCTCGACATATCGTCGTATCGCGTTGCTGCGACGGCTGGCGGTGGAGCGCGCTCCTCGCCAGCCCTTCATAAGGGAACCACTGAGGTAAGTACTCTACCTTAAGTTGGTGGTTCTTGTTGCGTTTTGTTTTCGCAGCAAGGACATGGATGGGAGTTCTAGAGGCCGGAGAACGTCTGGACGAAGTCGCCGGTCAACAGTCCCGGAGCCAGTGATATCGGCAGTACCTGCAGCGCAGGCCGGGACAGGGGCGGAAATGTCGGTGAGCCCTGTGTTTACAGGTCCGGATCCGCCAGCACACCACAGCTCGGAGGAGTTCGACGAGGAGGAGTGTGGTGTGCCGCCAGAGCAGGAGGACCCTGCCATGGCAGTCAGGTCGTCAGCAGGCTTGCTGACGGCCTCGAGCAGAAGGGTGCGTGCGGCTGCACGACCCTTTTCACCCAGCCCTCTGAGGAGGGGAAGGGCAGGAGCCCGAAAGTCTAACCCTGTTGGGACTAAGGCTTCACCTGCCGCTGAGGAGCGGTCAGGTTCTAGGACGGGACCCGGGGCGGCTGTGAGGTCCAGTCGACGCCCCCCAACTCTCGACGCCGGGACGGGTCGGTTGAGTCGGGTCTCGTCACGGTCGCCGAGCCCCCCATGGATGGGTGGGCGAGACCATGCGTCGGCAAGGTCCACGACGTGGGCTGCCGGCAAGCCTGCGCGGCTATCAGGTATGCAGGCTGCGGCTGGTGCCGACATCACGCCGCAAGTGTCCTTAGTGGCAGCGGCGTCCGCTCCCGCTAAACGGAGGCGGTTGAACACGCCCGCGCAGGAATCGCGCAGTTTCGCTTCGGCGGCTGCTAGCGACGACTACCGGCACCGGGTGGGCCTCGATGAGGTGCGGGCCGATGATAGGGGCCCAGGCCATTTTTCAGAGCCGGAGGACTCCGACCACCTGAGTGTTCAGGGTGAAGGGCGTATTGACCGGATGGAGCGGCTGCTGGAGCTCCTGCTTCATGGTCAACAGCAGCCAGCGTCCAGCAGCGACAGGCACAGGGCTGTTTCACCAACTTCTACCATCAGCCTGGAGCAGCAGGAAGAGGAGGTATTGGTCGACCCCATCCCACCTCCGTCCGATTTACCAGCGGAGGGCCTTCTCGATGTGGCCACTAAGTTCGCGGCCCCACACTCATCTGGGCTTCCCCTGAACTCAAAATTGGCAGCCACAGTGGACTTCCTCAACAACCATCAGCTACAGGAGGAGGTTCTCATGCAGGCCATGAGCCGTCACAAGGCTCCAGCCAACTGCAACTCCCTCAACGTGCCTGTGGTCAATACGCCGATATGGGGCAACATCAGTGCGGCTATCCGTCAACAGGAGCTGAAAATTCAGCGGATCCTGAAGCTCCTCACGGCCGGTATTACCGCCTTTGTGCGGTCGGTTGATGGGGATGAGTTAAACTTGGACCAGGAGGATGCTCTCGCTCTGCTGTGAGCAACTCAGCATGAAATAAATGGGTTCCGCAAAAACAGCATCCGCCCGGCGCTCAACCCTAAGTTTGCAGGGTTGTGCAAACCGCCGCCGCCGCCGCCCCGTCAGCTCTTTGGCGAAGATCTCTCTAAGAGGGTCAAAGAGCTTGACGAACAAGCCAAAACGGTGGGACTCATGCGCCCTCACAGCGCCCCCACGCCGTCAGGCTCGAAAGCTCCGCTTGTTCGACCACGAGGATCTGCCAGCACCTCTACAAGGACCTACCCTCCAGCTCCACCTCGTTACCAACCACCCCAGAACCAGGGGCTTTTTTAGGACAAGGTCGACAGAAACAATGGTGGAAGATGAGGACGCCGCGCCCTCAAGCCAACCCAGCACCTCCACGTCCACCCACATGTGTCAAGGACCGCCGGTAACCGCGGAGGTGAGGCGGTCTGGTTCTCTTTTTTCTCTTTGTTTAATCTCACATGTTGGTGGGCGCCTTCGGTTCTTTTTGGGTGCATGGGGTGATATTACTGGTGATGAGTATGTGTTACGAAATGTTCAGGGTCACAGCATTGAGTTTCTTAATGGGGACATTCCTCCATCCCAGCTAAGGCCTGGTCGTACATTTAAATTGTCTGCTGCAGAACAGGCAGCAGGCTATAAGGAAATTTTGAGGCTAGAGCAGAAGGGAGTGATAGAGAAAAGGGTTCATGAGCCCGTGGAATTTGTTTCCAATATATTCACTCGACCTAAGAAGGATGGAGGCTGTCGGGTCATTATTGATCTGACTAGTTTAAATACTTTTGTAACATATACTCATTTCAAAATGGACACTTTTGAAACAGCCAAATCATTGATTTCACATGGTTGCTTTATGGCATGCATTGATTTACAAGATGCGTACTATACTGTATCCATTCAAAAATATTATAGGAGGTTTCTGAAATTTATCTGGATGGGTCAACTCTGGCAATATAGGGCTTTGCCCAATGGGCTTACCACAGCCCCTCGATTATTCACTAAATTGGTGAAGCCAATTATGGCTTATTTACGACAACGACATCATATAGTAATGGCCTATTTAGATGATATCTTAATTGTGGGCCACACCCTGGAATTGGCTCAACAGGGTGTTGCAGCTGCAGTCAATTTATTTCAGCAGCTGGGATTCATTGTCCATCCAGCCAAATCAAAGTTCTGCCCCTCCCAGGTAATTGATTATCTGGGGTTTACGGTGGACTCTATTCGCATGAGGGTCACCATACCACCTGATAAGGTTGAGGAGGTCACCCAGGTGTGTCAAGGTTTAATCACCACTGGTATACCATCGATTCGTCATACAGCTACAGTAATTGGCAAACTTGTAGCATTGTTTCCGGCAGCCCGATATGGGCCTTTGCATTATCAGAATTTGCAAAGGGCCAAGATCGCTGTGTTAAGACAGCACACTGGTCATTATGATCGACCAATGCAGCTGCCGCCTGAAGCGACGGATGAGTTACGATGGTGGGTGCGCCACATTAATAACTTGTTTAAGCCTATCATTGAGGCTAATCCGGTGGTATACTTGCAAACTGATGCGAGCTCTTATGGCTGGGGAGCTACAGATCATTCCTCTAGTTGCGGGGGCAGATGGGATACCCTTGAGGCTACTATGTTGTTGTCACAAGGGATCAACTATTTGGAGCTACTTGCAGCATTCCACGGACTTCGTGCTTATTGTTCCAAGGTTTTTGGGGCACATGTCCGTCTCCAAATAGACAACACCACAGCGGTGGCATATTTAAACCATATGGGCGGTACCAGGTCAGTTTCATGTGATAAATTGGCTAACTCAATTTGGCTCTGGTGTGTTCAGAGAGACATTTGGATTTCAGCTACCTATTTGCCAGGTGAGCTTAATACTGTGGCGGACGCCAGGTCACGCAAGTTCAATGACAATATTGAATGGATGTTGCATCCTGAAATTTTTACCAAAATCACAGCCAAATTTGGGAAACCGGATATTGACCTTTTTGCGTCCCGGTTGAACCATCAGGTACCAATCTACGTTTCGTGGGAACCAGATCCTGGGGCTATGGCGCTAGATGCATTCTCGCTGGACTGGGGGAATTGGTTTTTCTATGCATTCCCCCCGTTTTGCCTCATCAGTCGGGTATTACGAAAGATTCAGATGGATGCAGCTAAGGGCATCCTTATTATACCCGACTGGCCTACACAGCCGTGGTATCCGGTGGTCTTTGACATGCTCAGTGAGCCTTGGGTCCTTTTAAAGGGTTGCCCAGAATTAGTTACTCACCCTGTCTCAGGGGAGCCACATCCCTGCCATGGCTATTTAAATTTGTTGGCTTGCAGGTTTTGAACAGGCCGTTAGCCCAATACGGCCTCTCAACTCGGACCATGGATACCATTGCGGCGTCGTGCCGAGAGTCAACAAGGCGAAGATACCGCTCACATATCAAGAAGTGGGAAGCCTTCTGCAGCCGCTCTCGCATCACGTACGATGCCGTGACTATAACCGACGTCCTGGAATTCCTCGCGGGGTTGCACCATGATGAACACTTAAGTTACAGTGCCATCAACAGCGCCAGGAGCGCGCTGTCATTCTACCTCAAGATTGAGGTGGGATCCAACAGGCTAGTGTCCAGGCTCATGCGGGGTATATTCAATATGAATCCGCCTACACCACGCTACTATATCACCTGGGATGTCAGGGACGTTTTAACCCTGCTCAGGACGTGGTCCCCCATGGAAGGGCTCCAGCTGGACAAACTCACCATGAAGCTGGTGATGTTACTAGCGCTGACTTCAGCACAGAGGGTACAGACACTCCATAAACTGCGTGTCGACAGAATGATGTCTACCCCTACAGAAGTAGTCTTCTTCGTTGATGAGCTACTAAAGCAGCATAGACCTGGGTGCACAGGGCTGCAGCTGAAGTTCCCGGCATACCCCGTAGATGCTAGGCTGTGTTTAGCCTCCCATATCCGTCACTACGTCAAGGTGACAGCATGCATCAGAGGAATGGAGAGATACCTGCTTGTCACTCATAAGAGGCCTCATCATCGAGTGACAGTCCAGACGATATCCAGGTGGCTCCGGGTCGTCTTGGGTAAGTCAGGTATCGACACTAATGTGTTCAAGTCTCATTCCACCAGGGCTGCATCGACGTCGGCGGCGAGGGTCATGGAGGTGCCCATGGACCATATTCTCGCCACAGCAGGATGGGCTAATGAAGCTGTGTTTCAGCGATTTTATAACAAGCCTGTTGCTGCTCCTCTACAGTTCGCGGAAGCCGTGCTGAATGCAGGTCGAGAACGTGGAGGTGTCCCCGCATGAGGGGTTTTTGATTTGTTGTTAATAAATATGCTCTTGTTTTACAGTATGAACTATTTGAGCAAGTTTGTTCCTCCCATCCATCCCTGCTAGTGGTGTGACAGCATGGACGTGGTCCAGGGCGTGTAATCACAGAAGCTTTGAAGTCTTCACGAAGTCACTCACGTGACTCCGAAATGAAATAGTAAGATTGAACGAGAACTTACCAGTTCGAAGGTTGATCGTTATTTCATGAGGAGTCGCGGTGAGGGATTTCGTGCCCTCCACGCCCAACCCTCAATCACCTTCACCTGGTAATTTGAGTCTCTTTCATCTTACTATGCCAAGTCATTTCTGTTACTGGTTTCTGTGATTCCACACTGCTACTTTGAAGAATGTCGAGCATGCGCGCCGGCGGGATCTTCACGAAATCCCTCACCGCGACTCCTCATGAAATAACGATCAACCTTCGAACTGGTAAGTTCTCGTTCAATCTTACTATTCTCACTAACATCATAAACTGTCCACTAGTCCATCTTTTCAGTGCCCTCTTGAACCCTTTGCTCCAAGACCGTGAATCTTCCCCTGTATTCTTCTGGTGTGCAGTATTTTTGCTCCACATGGTGAAAAGCTCTTCAGGATGTTTTCTAATGGAAAAACTCTGAACAATCACAAAGTGTTAAAATGTATTTGTGAGGATTACAGCATTTCGGGATGATCTCACTCTCCATCCCCTCTCACCACTCCAGGAGGCAGCTTTCGGAGACAAGCACTATTTTTACAGTTTAATATTTCCTCTGTACAGTGAGTGTTTCACACCTTTTTGTTCTCACCTTTTATTTAAATTCTACCTTTTCTAAATTTGTTTAAATGTAACAGAGTAATACTTTATTATTCAGCGACTGTGGGTGTCGATGCAATATTTCACTCATGGCAGTGGTGAATTCATCTGCTCCTCTAGTTACAACAGAGACTTGCATTTATTTGTTTCAGAAAGATGCTGGAAAAATTGAAGGTAGACAAAAAAGCTGGGGAAACTCAGCGGGTGAGGCAGCATCTATGGAGCGAAGAAATAGGCAACGTTTTGGGCCAAGACCCGAAACGTCGCCTATTCCTTCGCTCCATAGATGCTGCCTCACCCGCTGAGTTTCTCCAGCTTTTTTTGTCTACCTTGGATTTATTTAGCACTTTTGCCTCAATAAGATATCCTTCCAGACACCTCTTCAGAGCAGTGTTGAATAAAATTCAACTCTAAGCTCCCTCAATCCAGATGAACTAATTCTTGGTCATGGAGATGGTTTATGGAGAATCTTAAAGAATAGAGAGGTAGAAAGGTAGGTGGGTTTGAATATGCTGCCCAGAGTTTAGGGTTCTGTAGGTACAACTAACAAAGGTGCAGCAGAGCACGTAATGAGTGCTTATGCATCTTATGTATCCTCTATGAACTGGAACAATGACATTCTTAAGCCCCTGTCCCACTTAGGAGACCTAAACAGCAAACTCTGGTGGCCTTGCAAGGTCGCGGTGACCTGCAACCTCCTACCACCTCCCACACATATGTTGAAAACCATCCTCAACTATAAAGAAAACTGGCTTCGACTAGACCTGCGACTAAAAAATTATTGATTTTTAAACGGCAAACTATTTTTAGTCGAGGCCGGTTTTAATCATGATGAAAAAATAGCAGCAACCTAGATGAAGCCTCGACCACGCGGAAACCACTTTCGACCATTAGCTCCGGTGACCTCATGGAAACCTTGGTTGGCGGGCAAGGTCACCAGAGGTTGCTGTGTAGGGCTCCTAAGTGGGACAGGCCCTTTACTTTCTGTAGTTTCCCTGGCACATCAGAACATAAAACAGGTCTATTTAAGAATATTCTACCTGGCTGCTTGCAAAATGTTGCCAGATTCCTGTGCTATTTTCTAAATAAAAATTGGGAATGTGTAGAATTGGAACGTGAAGGGTCGTTGGAGAGGAACAGATTACAGGAATGAGATGGGAAAGGTTTGTAAAGTTGCTAACTAGACACATGCTCCTCAAATGAGTAGATCTCCTATGAACACAAATATATCATCATCATCACACCTTATTCTTCCACCTCAGAATCATAGAAGCGTACAACACAGAAACACGGCCTGACAACCCATCTTGTGTGTGCTGACCCTAACACCCATCTATATGAATCCTGTATTAACCTACTTTAGGCCCATATCCCTCTACCTTCCTATCCAAGTCCCAGTTCAAATGCCTCTTAAATATTGTCATTGTATTTGCCTTTAGGATCACACTCCAAATATTCACCACCTCTGTTATAAAACCTTACCCCTCCAATCTCGTTTAAATTTCTCCCCTTACACCTTAAACCTGTGACCTCTCATTCTAAGCACCTCTGCTATCCTACCTATGCCTTCCATAATGTTATAAACATATAAAAGATCATCCCTCAACATCCTGAGTTCCAGTGAGAATAAACCCAGTCCTATTTCTATTACAACTGCAACCCTCCATCCAAGCAACATCCAGATAATCTCTTCTGCGCCCTCTTTCTCTCTCTCTCTCTCTCTCTCTCTCTCTTTTTTGTTTCTGGTTTCCAAGGACTTTATTTGGCAAAACTGCATAGTACATCACATCAAAAACACATTCAGAGGTTACAATACATCTAGCAATCATTATAATACAATGATGCAGTCATTATTTACAATGCTCTCGACCCCACGTGGTAATCAGCGCTCACAGAATGCCTCCAGAGTCCCCGTGGACACAGCGCGTTCCCTCTCCAGGGACACGCGAGCACGGAAGTAGGCCCGGAAGAGGGGCAGGCAGCCGACTCTGGCATGGCCATTGACCGCCCACTGCCTGGACCCGCGAACGGCCATCTTGGCCAGGCCCAGGAGCAAACCGACTGGTAAGTCTCACCCCCCCCCCCCCCCAATCGGCTCTCCCCACTTCCTGCCTTATGTCCAACTAAAATGCAGCCAGAACTTGAGGAACAACCCCTTCAGATATTGGTGCAGGGGCAGCAACCTCTCACACTCCATATACGCGTGGAACACAATCTCCTCCTCATCGCAGACAATGCAGGTGGTCGGCGAGCCCGTGAACCGACTCAAAAGTTTATTACACGCCACCGCTCTGTGCAACGCTCTCCACCCCAGGTCCCCAATGTATAGGGGGCAGACAATGTAAAGGAGAGACCCCCACTGGGGACCGCCCCCGCCTTCAGGTGGTAACACCGTCCGCCATGGTGTGTCGGGATGGGAGATGAAGGCAAGGAGGTGCAGAATGTGCAGGAGCATTCTGTACAGTGCACGTCTCTTCGCATCATGAAACGGCATGCTGGTCATCTCAGAAAGGCGGCTCAGATTGTGTGGAGCCGGTGCCCGAGAAATATCCCGGAGCCTAGGCCCGATGAGCAAATCCGACAGAGCGGGGGTAAGCTCAGTCAGAACCACTCTAGGCGCGCGCCTCTCCTCGGTTCCCGCCATGACAGGGTGAGGACCGACCACTCCCACAGCCGCAACACCCCCCTCCCCTCATGGAGCAACACGCTGGACGAAACAGCCAAATTCCTCACTCTTAGCACATCACGATAGAAACTAGGTAAACACTGGAAGGTGGGTTGACTGATGCCCGCCACCGGGAGCTGCAAAATCTCCCTTAGGCAACTACCCCGACAGCTCCCTCCCCCCCCCTTAGGCAACTACCCAGACAGCTCCCTCTCCCCCCCTCTTCCCCTCTCCCCCCTCCCCCCCTCCCCCTCTCCATATTTTTAGATCGGAAGACGGAGGGGTGATCTGATGGTGAAGTTTATAATGTTACAGTAGATAGACAAGGAGACAATATTTCCACTGACAGGAGAATTATGAATTATGGAGAGTCTGAAGAAGGGTCTTGACCTGAAACGTCACCGGTTCCTTCTCTCCAGAGATGCTGCCTGTCCTGATGAGTTACTCCAGCATTTTGTGTCTATCTTCGGAGAATCATGAATGTGGGGCATTCACTGCCTGTCTATTCAGGCATGAAATCAGGAAGCACCTCTCCACATAAAAGGCCATGGAAATTCATATAATGCTGAGGGGGCTGGGAACAAATCAAAGAATTAAATATTCAGTTGGAGATCTCTTTGTTAAAGATTATTATGGGCTACAGAATCCAGGTGAAAAGGCTTACTTCTCTTCCTGTGTTCCCATGGACTCTGATGGAGACAAATTAAACACACTTCAATTGCTCCTGGTTTTTGACAAGGAGACTCTTGCACACAAATCTTGGCAGTTGCTCATTCCTTGCTGTTCTGTCTAATGAAGCAGGATTAGTTTGTCAACAAGATCTCACCTATTGATTTGCTGCCACAGGGCCACTGGACTTAGTTGACGAGATTGCTGGTCCCACCATCTCATTTCAATACTTGGTGACAGCAAATTGGCAGTGAAATATTGCCCCCGGTCCAGACTTAAAGAAAGAGGACAAAGTTGTCAGTGGGCGTTTGTGAATCAGTCTACTTCTTTTGTGCCTGCGTGCTATGCTGGCTGTGCAGTGATAACCTTGGCTGAATTCCTGCAGTCGCATCTCAGACGATGTGGACAAATATGATACAATTCCAGCTGAACCATCACCCAGAACAGCAGAAACAATCGAGTCACACACTTGCACAAATTCCTACTGTACCCTCCTGTAAACATATTGGGATTTACACACAGATACGGCTCCAGAGGCTGGCAATGCACCACAAATGTACCTACTCAAGTCACATTTGGCAGGGACTCTGGTGATGTGCTTGGCTTTCTTCCAGGTTGTAAGTCACCTACATTTATTACAGTTGTCAGACTTCGAGTAGTGCTTGTAATCATACACCGTGTATACTCTCCTGCCTACATTGCAATACACAGGCAGATGGTGGATTACTGCTACTCATAGTGTATTCCCTGCTTGGCAAAAGGGGCAAGCCTCTGGTGGTGATGTAGGCATCGATTGTTCCATTCAATGAGGCACGATCTTTACTTTCACCCCATGGCAGCTTGACTGATGTTTGATTCCATTCTGTCCGACACTTTGTTTGCTTATCCGATTACCACTTGTATGTACTGGACGGGACGAGATATAATAACATTTGCAATGCTTTCCTCTCAGCTTCACCATTCATCAAGGGTTTGGGCAAATTACATTTGCCGATGGAGTGACACCAACATTGACCTGCGATCATATTTCGTCTTACGTAACGATCATTTCAGAATCTTCCGATAGTTTTCACTCACAGAGACTGCAAAGGAAGATGACAGCAGAACTAATTAGTTTTAACAATCAGCAAAGGGTCTGTGAGATGATGAGATCTTCAAGATTACCGAGAATTCGATAGAATAGATTTACAGAAGACATTCCCAGTTTGGGAGGTGGGGGGGGGGGGACAAAAAGCCACTCTATAAATGTACGATAATTGCTAATCAATAGGGAATTGGGGAGAAACCTTTTTCCTCAAAGTGTCCATAATGTAGAATTCAGTATCGTAATGGACAATTATAGTAATTAGTCGGCATATATTAAGGGGTAGCTGGATAGACACGATAGGGAGATGTAAGGATAGAGCTCAATATGTCAAAATTAAGTTGAGTGGCCTATTTTTATACTGCAGTCAGGTGTGTCCTTATAACTTCACAGGATAAATCTTACTTAATCCAGCTTAAGTAGCATTTGTTTCCCTCCCCCATCGACCATAGGTTTTGCCCACAGCCACGATTGCTGCCTCGCCAATGGTCTGTCTTCGTCTTTTTCCTTCTTTGTACTTTTAGTTTGTTGCAAACTGTATGGATTTAAGCCAGAGTTACATAGAGCACTAGGGGCTAGTGGAGTCAAGGGATATGGGGAGAAGGCAGGCACGGGTTATTGATAGGGGACGATCAGCCATGATCACAATGAATGGCAGTGCTGGCTCAAAGGGCCGAATGGCCTCCTCCTGCACCTAGTTTCTATGTTTTAGTTTATCTTCAGTTTTGTATTTGTGGGGGGGGGGCTGGGGGTGGGGGAAACTTTTCTTATCCCTTTCCTCGACAGTGATGCAACGTTTTCCATGTAATATCTCCATCTGCACTGCGGCCTAACATCGTGGAGCTGGCGGCCTCTTGTTTGGGACTTCTAGAGCGCCAAAACCGTGGAGCCTGCGGATTTTAACATCTTGTAGCGGGCGATCCCTTTGAACGGGTCAGCCTCCCCGATCTGTGGGGGCTGCAGACTTTAATCGTGAAGCTCGCGGTCGACTTCGAGGACTGCAAACCGCAGGAGTTTCGTCCGCCCCGATGTGGGAGCTTAGACCGACCCGACATGGGAGCTCGATCAGCGGCTGCTCATTGTCCAACTCCCCCGACCACGGGAGGAAAGAAAGAAAGGAGATAAGACTTTATTGCCTTCCCATCACAACGGGGAATGTGGAGGAGCTGCTGTGGTGGATGTTGATGTCAGATTTTTATGTAGTTGTGTGTCTTGTTGCTATTTTGGTATGACTGTATGGGAAAACAAATTCCTCGTATATGTTACAAAACATACTTGGCTAATAAATTATGATTATGAATATGATTTGTGGTTCCGCTATATCTATTGACCTTGAGGTGTGGTGCTTGCTATTGCCCTGTGAAATGGAGTCGACTATAAGCCTGACCAGCCCCAGGTGATAGTTTCTGCACCTGAACCACTGAGGTACTCCAGCACTTTGTGCTTTGCTCAAGATTCTAACGTTTGCAGTTCCTTGTATCTCCATGTTAGATTATGAGCTCACCGCTATCAATTACCATTGAACAATTTTTAAATGTCTCTGATGATGAAACTAATTTAAAATGCCTTAAATTGTTATTAAAAAAAACTAATTAAAAATATAAAAGCTAAATAAACGAACCACTTAGTGATTCCTTTCAAATAATTGGGGTCAAGGTACTTGCGCAGTCTTCAATTGGTGTAAGTCTAGCGCGATGGGTACAAATTGCATCCTGCCTCTTAGCTCATTACACATGTGTTCTGCGCACATTGAGAGGACATAGCACACCAACGCCTCTCCTTCCTTAGAAGACTTATTGCCCTGTCCCACTTAGGCGATTTTTCAGGCGACTGTCGGCAACTGTCAAGTTGTCACCAGTCGCCCGAAAAACCGACAACTGGAACGGCGACTGTCAGAGTGGAGCACACACGTACACACACACACATCGCTATGCAGGCGGGGGACAGGGCAAGTGGGGGAGCGCTGTCTGAGTGAAATTCACATGATGCAAAGCCAAGGTGATACAGACACGCATCACGATAAACCGGAAAGTTGGCGCTGTAATTAAGACGGCTAAAAAAAGCACAGTGTACAGTGAGTCCTTTTAAAGAGGTGGGAGGGGGAGGGGGGAGGGGGGGGAGGGGGGGAGGGGGGGGGGGGGGGGGGAAGGCAGGAGAAGGAGTGGAGCCAACTATTAAGAAGCCTGAGATACACGGCTGTGAAGCTCGGCGGACATTTAACATTACCAGTCGGTTATCCTTCGTTCTGAAAACTACTGCTTACATATTTTTTCCCAATGAGCCAATGAAATTCACTGGTCAGCACCGGCTCCAACCTAGAAGGACTTATGAGAACCTTCGACCTCCTGGCAACCCACTAGGAGCTCCTGGCGACCCACCTGCGGCTCAAGAATTCTCGCTACTCTCCATGGCGGCTTCATTCTAGTCGCCGTTAATTTTTCAACATGTTGAAAAATTCACGGCGACCATAATGAGGCCGCGACTAGTTCCCAGAATGCGGGAACTCCTCACGACCATGAAGGCGACTCCCGGCAACCACCGCGAACATGTGGCGACCGCACAGTCTCCTGCAGTCGTCTAAAAAGTCGCCCAAGTGGGACAGGCCCATTCGGAAGCTTGGCCTGACCCCAACAACTCTCACCAATTTCTACCAATGAGCCGTAGAATGCATTTTATCGGGATGCATCACAGTTTGGTTTGGGAATCATTCCATCCAGGGCCGCAAGAAATTGCAGAGAAATGTGGACGCAAACCAGGCCCCCCCACAAGCCATCCTCCCTTCCATTGACTCCATCTACAGGTCACGCTGCCTCGGCAACATAATCAAGGATGAGTTGCACCCTGGCCACTCCCTTTTCTCCCCTCTCCCATTGGGCAATAGGTATAGAAGTGTGAAAATGCACACCTCCAAATTCAGGGACAGTTTTTACACCACATGGTATCCCGCAACCTGAACCATCCTATCAACAACTAGAGATTGGACTTTACTGGTTTTACCTTGCACTAAACGTTATTACCTTATCATGTAAATGGCTTGATGGTAATCATGTATAGTTTTTTCGCTGACTGGTTAGCACCACGACAGCTTTTTGCTGTACACGTGACAATAAACTAAACTGAACTGTAGCTGGAATGTGCGGTGAATCCCATGGAAGTGCAGCCATCAGACCTCCTGTTCACCACTGATTTACTTTTTTCAGTGCCCGGGCACAGAAGCCAAAAGGCGAGCTGACCTGCGAATAGACCTGTGGTTTGCTGGAGTCGTCAGCCAGAGCTAATAATGTTTCCATTATTGAAATATGTATATGTTAGAACGTAGAACAGTTCCACACCCCTGGGTTGTCAATAGACAATAGGTGCAGGAGTAGGCATTTGGCCTTCGAGCCCAGCACCGCCATTCAATGTGGTTGTCTGTGACAACCATGATGTCAATTTAAACGGGGCATCTGCCTGCACATGATCCCAAACACTTCATTCCTTGCCTGTTCTTATGCCTGTCCGAAATGTCCCTTAAAATTGGTCTCCTATCTGCCTTCACCGCCTTCCCTAACAGCACGAACCATGTACCCGAGAGTCCATAGTGTTTCATTATCATATGTCCCAGATAGAACAATGAAATTCTTACTGGCAGCAACACCACAGAATATGTAAACATTGTACACTGTAAACAATATATTAAATGAGAAAAAAAATGGTTAAAACAAATTGCTTTGTAAATCTTTAAACTTTCTCCCCCTACCTTAAAAGTATTCCTTCATAAATCTATATCTTTTTGCCAGTCTTCCTTCTGTTATCTAAATGAAGGCATCAAATCGTATTCTGTGCAGGGATAGGCTTCTGTTTAAAGAGTTGGCACACTATGGAAATCTATTAAATGTTAACAACTAATTAGCTCTGACAGAAATCTCTAAACTGCAATCTTTGATGAGTTGCAAGATGGCCATGCTGTGCTATGGAGTACATATCTTATGCATGTAACATGTTGTAGCCTGTATGGGATAATTAAATTATCAGAGAGCTTATTATTGGATTGCCAGAAATCCCATCTCATAATATTTTATCTGCCATCTTGCACCTTGTATCTTATTTGGTCATTGATCGAGATCCAGAAGGGTTAGGGTAATTAAAAAAATTTTTTAATTATGGAACGCTTCACGAATTTGCGTGTCATCCTTGCGCAGGGGCCATGCTAATCTTCTCTGTATCGTTCCAATTTTAGTATATGTGCTGCCGAAGCGAGCAAGGTTAGGGTAAATTTCAAAGGAAAGAATTTGCTATTATACAGCAACGTCCCAGTTTATCCGCATGTCTCAACGTATCCCGGCCAGTGAAGCTTTTTGGAGTTGTTGTAAGAAATGTGGCATCAAATCTGCACAAAACATGACCCAACCAAAAATCATTGTGACAAATGATCAGATAATCTCCATGTAGCAGTTTGTCGTAGCTCAGATACTGTCAATCTTCAAGGCAAGAGTAAAAAGGGATCTTTTGCTTCCTCTTGTGATTACAATCACAGTATGGCCTTGATATAAGGTTTCAACCAAAAGACCGCATCTCAAACGGATAGAATTGTCGCAGGTCTACACTGCAAATTAGCTTTTGTGCTGACAGTGAAGTACATCATATCCTTTATGTTTTCCGTTATTTCTCAGGGAATGGATGACATGCCCGACCTGACTAGTTGGTCGTGTCTTCCTGCTCCACATTTTGCAGCTTTCAAGGCCTGCCCCCACTTAGGCGATTTTTTCGGCAACTGCCGGCGACATTCACAGTCGTAGCAGGTCGCCGAAAAAACGGCGACTGGACCCCCCCCCTACGACAATGTCTATGACAAGCTATCACCTAGTCGACGTCAAGCTACGGCAAGCTACAGCCAACCGGCGACTCATTAGGACGTCCACCTATGACCACGCCTACGGCAACCTACGACCACACAAGCGACAACACGAAGTCAACCTACGCCTACCCGCAACAAGCTACGACAAGCTACGACCCTGTCGGTGACAACTGAGACAATTCAGTCGCCGGTACCTGTCGTCGGTTGACGTAGGTTGACGTAGGTAGTCGCCAATGGAATTCACCAAAGCCATCACCCGACGACAACCTACATCACCCGGCGACAACCTACATCACCCGGCGATAACATGCGTCATCCTGGCAACAACCTACAACAGCACGTACGACAGGAGAAGACAAGTTAATTCAAGTCCACAATCGCCAAAATGTTTTGAACATTTCAAAATCCTGCTGTGACAAAAAAAGTTACAACTCTTTTGGCGACTTGAGGAGACCTACTCACGACCATACAGGCGTCACCCCGCGACCATGTGGCGACAGCCTAGTCGCCTGTAGTCGCCGAAAAAATCGCCTAAGTGGGACAGGCCCTTTAACATTCTTTTGTCCATTTCTATTGTCAATGTTCTCACTGTCTAACTCATTGATCCGATAACAATGTTTACAGCTTATTCCTCATGCTCATCCTAGTTTTACCATACTGGGACACGTCCCCACTTTCCCATCCTCCCTGAAATTTACCAAGCTTCTTTTGTCTCCTTCCCAGTTCCAATGTAGGACCTTCAATCTGAAATATTAACTGCTTCCCTTCCAACAAATACAGCCTGATGTGCTAAATATTACCAGCATGTTCTGTTTTTATCCTAGATTTCCTGAATCTGTATTTTATTTATCTACACTAAGTCCCGGGGACTTGCATTGGGTGTGGGCGCGTGAACACAGTCCTAATGTGGATAACAAAAAAGCAGCTCTCTCTAAATCTATAAGTAATGACCCCACCTTGCGGAATTAGCAACCAACGTGTATGTAATTTTCAGCTTGTCCTACAAGTTGGTGTTGGAATATCTAATGTAACAATACTTGGAAAACTCTGATAATCCTGTATGCTTGGGGATTAGTTGCTTGTGAGTCAGCAATGAGCTCGGGAACTGGGTTCCCAATAACCTGGAAGGAAGGGCAAGATCTGGGACACCAGTGAGTGGGGAGAGCATGGGTCCCTGGCAGAGGGAATGAGACTGCGAGGTTCCCAGTGAGTGGAAAAGAAGTGCGGGAACCCGGGTCCAGGTGAATGGAAAGGGAGAGAGTAGAAACTGGAGTGGTGGTGAGATGATACCCAGTGAGCCTGTTGCCAATACAATTGGATTTATCAACCATCAGCAAGACCATACATACAACATCTACAGCTCTGCCCTCATCAAGCTTTTTGGTCACGTCTTCAAAAAACGTAATCAAATTCATGAGACACGACCTCCTATGTAAAAAACCTTGCCTGCTCTCCCTAATCAGCCCTTGTCTATCTAAATGCATATATATCTGCAAGTATCTTTCCAACTCTAACTGTTAAGCTCACTGGCCTGTAGTTTCCGGCCTTTTCCCTGCAACCCTTTGTGGACAGAAGCACGACATTTGCCTCTCTTCAGACTTCCGGCACCTCTCCTGTATTTAACGACGACTTGTAAATTTCATCCAGGACTTCTGCGATCTTCTCACCAGCTTCCCACAGTGTCCTTGAATATAATTGAACAGGCCCGGAGATTTGTCTACATTCATACGTGTTAAGTCCTTCAGCAGCTCTTCCACCATAATACTGACTGCCCTCAAGACACTTCCATTGCCTGCCCCAAGTTCCTCAATCCTCTTGTCTTTCTCCACGGTAAAAACACAGGAGAAATGAGCATTCATTAATGAACTTGCCCGTCTCAAATTGCACCCCGTCTGAACCTTTTACACTATGCTATTCCCAGTCAATATAGAGAAAATTAAAATCCTCACTACGACTTGAGTGTGGAATTCTCTGCCTCAGAGGGCGGTGGAGGCAGGTTCTCTGGATACTTTCAAGAGAGAGCTAGATAGGGGTGTTAAAGATAGCGGAGTCAGGGGATATGGGGAGAAGGCAGGAACGGGGTACTGATTTGGGATGATCAGCCATGATCACATTAAATGGCAGTGCTGGCTCAAAGGGCCGAATGACCTACCCCTGCACCTATTGTCTATTGTCTATTGACCTGCAGCTGTCTGCAATCTCCTAGCACAGACTTCCTCTCTGCACAGACTTCCAGTCGGAGGCTCTACAGTCCCCAAACCAGACAGAGACATAGCTGGTCAGAATACTCTCTATGGTGCCCCTGTAGAAAGTAGTGAGGATGGGATGGGGGAGATGAGCTCTTCTCATCCGGCGCAGAAAGTGCAACAGTTGCTGCGCTCTCTTAACTGTTGATGAGATGTTATTCGACCAGGTCAGACTGTTAGTGATCTGCACCCCCAGGAACTTTGTGCTACTGACCACCTCCACATCGCTGTCATTGATGTGAAGTGGTGTGGGACTGTGCCGGGTTTTCCTGAAGTCGACGATAACCTCCTTTGTTTTTTCGACATTCAGGATCAGGTTGTTCGTATTACACCAGTCCACCAGTCAACGTTCTGTAATTTTGTTTGGAACTGCATATATCAATGTATTTCTAAATGACAATAAAGTTTGTTTGACTTTGACCAAAGTTGCTGACTATGTGGCTGCAGGTTTCAGGAAGTTGTGGTCATGAGAAATACACATTATCCTGCTGATGCTGCATATTTGCAACTTTGATATTCCTCGCACCCGTCTAATTGAGGTGTTAAAGAAGGAACTGCAGATGCTGGAGAATCGAGGGTTACACAAAAAGCTGGAGAAACTCAGCGGGTGCAGCAGCATCTAAGGAGCGAAGGAGATAGCGGGTGCAGCAGCATCTAAGGAGCGAAGGTGAGTCTGAAGAAGGGACTCAACCCGAAACGTCGCCAATCTGAAGAAGGGTCTCGACCCGAAACGTCGCCTATCTCCTTCGCTCCTTAGATGCTGCTGCACCCGCTGAGTTTCTCCAGCCTTTTGTGTAACCGTCTAATTGAGGTGGCTGATTTTCAGAAGGCTGAAGAATATGCAAACCACTGGCTCCCGAAAGTCTGAGAAATGTCCCTGTCTTAGCTCTAGTGTTGTTCCACTAATTAACATCTCCCATTGTGTACGTGCCTGTTATTATGACCATTGTGTACAGGTCTGTTGGTTAATTGGGTAATGTGGGAGGGGCTAAACGGTGGCATTAACATGTATAAAGCATTGCAATTAAGGGCAGAGAGCTTGACTCTTTGCTAGGTTGTTAACCTGTGTGGAGACAGACTCCTGCTCAATAAACGTACGTTTAAAGTGACCCCGGTGCCTAGTCGATTATTGTCGAAACAACCGATGTGAGAGAAAAACGTGAATCAACAATGGGGAGAACGTACAAACTCCGTACAAACAAGCACCGATAGTAGGATCGAACTCAGGTCTCTGGCACTGTAAGACAGTAGCTCTACCACTGTGTCACCGTGCCGCCCATGCAGCGAGGACGTTTTCCCTCCCTGAAGAGTCTAGAACTGGTGTCACATGCCACTGAGGTTTGAGATGAGGAGAAATTGTGTTCATTCCGAGATGGTCTTTGGAATCTTTTACATTGAAGGATTGTGGAGGCTTCATCATTGTGTTCATTTAAAACAAAGATTGATAGTCTTCTGGATATTAAAGGTAT
Source organism: Raja brachyura (assembly GCA_963514005.1). Next base: position 37,819,485 of record OY740804.1, on the reverse strand, counting down.
CGAGGAATATGGGTATAATGCAGGAAAATGGCACTGAGGTGTCAGATCAACGTGATCTTGATGGATACTGGAACAAGCTCAGCAGGTCAAATGGCCTCTTACTGGCATCATTTTATATGCTCTTGTCTTCGATAATCTTGATGTGCCACTCGAATGCTTAGACTAATATTGGGCTTGTTCACTGGAATCAGAGTGGCCTGGCAGACTCAATACCGAGACGGAGACTGGTGGGATGTGGACTTTAGTCGAGGAACCTTCCCATCAACTGAGACATGTCCATGGGTTGGAAATAGAGCACGTGTTCAGCCAGGCAATTGATGCCGTGGTGAAATGGAACTTTGAAGAACCTCTTCGAAGCCTGAATGTGACATTCCGATTCAAACAGAATTATGTTGTAAAATTAATTTCATTTTTCTACAAATGCTGGAAGCTTCATGGAAAGGAAAGGGGCTGCCCCGTTTTCACGACCTAATTCACGACTTCTGCCGAGTTTGCCCTTGACTCATACTCGCAGCATGGTCGTCACGAGGTCGTAGGTATAAAATTTATTTTATATTCTACAGCTAATTAATCTGTTCACTTTTGATCATTGAGATTGGGCTAAAATGTTGTGCTTGGGTTTCCATGTTAAAACACCAAATACATTGTAGCCTCGCCCCACAATCTGCTCTGCAATCGGGATCATAGGATTACCAGGGCAACTTTATCTCAATAAATTTAAAACTGTGTTGGATGTTTTCACAAGTGGAACCTCTGCCTCTTCATTGAATCAAACGTGTTATATGTATCGCTGGTACTGCTGCACCTTAACTCCAGCAGGATATGGCTGTAAAACCCTGTACCTGTCCTTCTCTATTAAGGTTTGTAGTTGTAATAAGAGGATGGTTTTAATTTAGTTTCAGCACTGAGCAGTTAAGCCGGATTGAACGCATTTCTTTTCTTGTTCAAATGCTGCTCTCTAAGCCTCAGTGTTGGTGCCGACGAGGAAATGAAAAGCTTTAGGATCAGAGTGTGCAGAGAAGTAATGGGAATAATGAGCAAAAGCAAAAGACTGATCACTGGCCTCTTCTGCTCAGTTCAGGAAAGGAATAATCCCCCTCTGGGCTTGAATCCAATCAGACTGTTGGATGAAAGGATTCTTAAGCATGATTATGCAAGTAACATAAGTTAAAAATGTTTTGTGCCTAGGTATCAAACACAAGGAGCAAATTGGCATTTCCTTCCATGAAAAATGAAGTTATTGCGAGTGAAATGTATTTGTAATCGGAGGGAGGAATTTTCTCCACTGGAGACCGTTATATTTCTCAGACGCACCTTGTTATATTTCATTGCTTTCTTGTGCAAACTCTGTTTGCACCAATTCTAAGTCATCCTACTCATTCTCGGTCCTGCAACTTGTTCACTCCGTGGATCGGCATACATTGTATCCTCACTCGCACAATGGCCACTCATCCAAAACTGCTCTACTTTAGATCTTGTATCCAAACTCCATGCAACCTTGTGTCTCCCCATCTCTGTATCCTCCTCCACTTTGATGACGTCTCTGTGATCCCTATACTCCACTAATTCTGGACGTTTGTGTGTTTCTGCCTTTTACTGTTCTGTACTGTACTGGGTGGCTCTGTTTTCTGCTGGCACTTCCAATTTCTGAACTCTTCACTTTGCATGTCTTAATATTCCTTATATTGCTCAATTTTAGTTCTTAATCGATCACAAACTGCTGACCCTTTGAACGTTAGTGATGAAACAATTAAGGATAATTCAGTCCTGGATCTGCGCTCTGGAGATATGGCCTAGGAAGCAGAGAAAGGACAAATGCTGGTGTATTTCTTCTTAGGAGATCGTCATCAATTTTCCATCCACAATCAGTTTAATTTAATTTATTGTCACGTGAACTGCTTTTGTTGCGTGGTAACCAGCCAGCGGAAAGACAATATATGATCACAATCGAGCCATTCATAGCATACAGATAACGTGGTAAAGGAATAGCGTTTAGTGCAAGGTAAAGCCAGTAAAGTCCAATCAAAGATAGTCTGAGGGTCCCCATTGAGCTAGATGGTAGTTCAGGACAGCTCTCTGGTTGCAGTAAGATGCTTTTGTTGCCTGATAACATTTAGGAAGAAACTGTCCCTGAATCTGGAGGTGTGCATTTTCACACTCCTTTATCTTTTGTCCGATGGGAGTGGGGAGATGAGGGAGTGGCCAGGGATCTTTGATTATGCTGCTGGCCTTGCCGAGGTTGCGTGAGGTGTAAATTGAGTCAATGGAAAGGAGGTTGGCGTATGATGGTCTGGGCTGCGTCCACAATCCGCTGCAATTTCTTGCGGTCTTGGATGGAAATGTTCACAAACCAAGCTTTAATGCAGCCATTAAAATGCATTTTACCAGGTTCTCGTCCAGGATGAGACATTCATTTGGCAAATCGGTCTTTAGGCAAATCAAGTGTCGGACACTTGAAATTACCTTGAGTAATTTATACTATGGTATTGTAAAACCTGTTGTAAGGCAATAGGAAGAATGTAATTGCACTGGGGTAGTTACAGAGGAGATTCAGAAGGATGTTGCCTGGGATGCAATGTTTTAATCACAAAGAGAGACAGATAGGCTGGGTTTGTTTTCCTTGGAACAGAGGAAGCTGAGGGGGGATCTGATTAAGGCACAAATAATTATGAGAGGCATAGGTTAGAGGAATAGGTAGTTAGGTTAGTTAGATTGAGGAAATGGAGACACAGGAGATTGCAGATATTGGGATCAGGAAGAGCAAGCAATCTGCTGGAGAATCTCAATGGTCTGAGCAGCATCTTTGGGAAGAATAGAATAGTCGAATATAGTAGGTGACTGTTCACCATTGTAGAGATGTCTAAGACCAGAGTGTTAAAGAAGGAACTGCAGATGCTGGAGAATCGAGGGTTACACAAAAAGCTGGAGAAACTCAGCGGGTGCAGCAGCATCTAAGGAGCAAAGGAGATAGGCGACGTTTCGGGTCGAGACCCTTCTTCAGACCAGAGTGCATAGGTTTATGTAAGGAGAAAGGTGTGTAGAGGGAATCCAAGGATGAAAAAATTCACAAAGAGAATGGTTACAATATCTATATTACTCAAAGTCTGATCTTGACCACTTCCTGTTGTTCTGTAGATTGATTTTAGAAAAAACGCTGTCACGTATGGCTGTGATTTTTGGCCATCTTACGCAGAATCCCCCTCCGCTGTGCAGGACAAGAGGATTTTTCCCATCAATTAAAAATAAAAGGCTTATTAATGTTTTAAAAATGTTGAGACTCTCTCTGCTGTCCCTGCTGGTGGAGGGGAGGGACTATAAAACACTGAAGTGTAGTGTGCCTCAGTCGGTCTCTGCAAGGTGGGGGAAGCGAGAGCGTCACGTCTCTCAGAGCTGTGAATAACACTGAACACATGTCTACTCAACTGTGAGTGCCCTTAATGTGGTTCTAAAATGCCTGCAGAAAGTGTATTTTTTGGTTCTAAAATGCCTACAAAAAATGTGTATTTTTTTGGTTCTAAAATGCTTGGGAAAAGTGTCTTTTGGCTCTAAAATGTCTGCAAAAAGTGTATTTTTTGTTCTAAAATGCCTGTAACAGTTTTTCGAAGGAAAAAGTGTGAATATACATTTTATTTAAGTATTTAAGGCAAAATTGCCGCTCATTCCATGACTTCTGCTTAGTGGAGAGAAGACGCTGAGTGCGTCATTTCTGTTCAGTGGAGAGGTGGTGCTGAGTGCGATATTTCCGCTCAGTGGAGAGGTGGCACTGTGGCTTTTGAAACATGGCTTTTGAAACGTGGCTTTTGAAACGTGGCTTTTGAAATGAATGCGGCTTTTGAAATGAATGCGGCTTTTGAAATGAATGCAGCTTTTGAAATTAATGCGGCTTTTGAAATGAATGTGGCTTTTGAAATAAATGTGGCTTTTGAAATAAATGTGGGTTTTGAGGTGTGGCTTTTGAAAGAAATGTGGCTGTTGAAAGAAACGTGGCTGTCGAAAGAAACTTGGCTTTTGAAATAAATGTGGCTTTTGAAATAAGGCTTTTGAAATAAATGTGGCTTTTGAAATGTGGCTTGTGAGGTGTGGCTTTTGAGGTGTGGCTTTTGAAATAAATGTGGCTGTTGAAATAAATATGGCTTTTGAAATAAGGCTTTTGAAGTAAATATGGTTTTTGAAATAAGGCTTTTGAAATGTAGCCTTTGAAAGTAATGCAGCTTTTGAAATGTGGCTTTTGAAATAAAGGTGTCTTTTGAAATGTGCCTTTTGCAACAGCTGTGCCTTTTGCAACAGCTGTCCCTTTAGCAACAGCTGTGCCTGGAAGGAATAAACGCTTTATTAGGTCCAACCGTGTTTATTGCAAAAAGTCCCGCTCATTTTGTGATTTCCACTTAGTGGACAGGTCACGCTGTTTGCGTAATTTCCGGTGAGTACAGAGGTTGTGCTGAATGCGGAAGTGCTGCTGACTGTGGAAGGCCCAAAGTGGAGGCTGCGCTGAGCCATTTGAGTATTCAAAAAGTTTTACTGCCATATATATGAATAGAATCAAATAGAATGCCTTTTATTGTCATTCAAACAGCTTGGTTTGAACGAAATTGCATTTTCTAGTCTTACAATACAAAAACACCCAAGACCCACACTTAACACAGTTTACACAACCATCCACCACAGTGAATCTCCAACACATCCTCACTATGGCAAAAGTCTTATCTCTTCCCTTTGTCCTTCTCCCGCGGTCCAGGAGTCCAATTGCAGCATTGAGGCGAACTGGGGCTCCAGATGTTAAAGCCCCCGGCGGGCGATAGTAAGTCCCGTGGTCATTTAAGTAATGCCGGGCGATGTTAGGCCCCGCTCCGAGTCCTTTAAACCCCGCGATTCCGACGGGAGAAGTTGCTGTTGCGGGAGCTCCGAAAAGCAGTCTCCCACCAGGGACCTGCGGGCTCCCGATGTTCCTGTCTACCGGGCCTGCGGCCGGAGCCTCCGAAGCTCCGAAGTCAGGTTGCAGCCTGATCCACCACAGCTCTTCCCACTCCGAAGACAGCCAGCTCCGCAATGTCAGGTTCGCAGGCTCTGCAACTGGAGCCCTCAGGTGTGTGTGCCTGTGTGTCTTCATGTGTGTGTGAGTGTATGCGTGCACGTCTGTGCGTGTGTGTCTGTCTGTGCGTGTGTCTGTGCGTGTGTCTGTCTATGCGTGTGTCTGTTTTTGTGCATGTGTCTGTCTGTGCATGCGTCTCTCTGTGCGTGCGTTTGTCTGTGCGAGTGTCTGCTTATGAGTGTGTGAGTGTCTGTGTATGCGTGTGTGTGTCTGTGTATGAGTGTGTGTGTATGTGTGAGTGTTTGTGTGTGAGTGTTTGACTGTGTCTCTGAGTGTGATTGACTGTCTGTGTGTCTGTCTGTGTGGGTATGTGTGTGTGAGTGTGTGTCTGCGTGAGTGTGTGAGTGTCTGTGTGAGTGTGTGTACGTGTTTGTGAGTGTGTGTACCTGTTTGTGAGTGTGTGTTTGTTTCTTTGTGTTTGTGTGGATGTCTGTGTGAGTGGGTCTTTGTGTGTGTGAGTGTGTGTGTGTATGTGTTTGTGTGTGTGTGTGTCTGTCTGTGTGCATCTGTCTGTCTGCGTGTATGAGTGTCTTTGGGTATGTGTGTGTGTGTGTCTATGAGTCTGTGTGTGTGTGTGTGTGTGTGTGTGTGTGTGTGTGTGTGTGTGTGTGTGTGTGTGTGTGTGTGTGTGTGTGTGTGTGTGTGTGTATGTGTGTGCACTCTGCTTGAAATGCTGTGAAATTGCATTTGCTGGCCTGCGCTCCGCTTGGAGTGCTGTGAGGTTGGACTTGCTGCACGCACTCTGCTTGGTGTGCTGTGAGGTTGGACTTGCGGCCTGCACTCCATGATGACTTTTGAGGTAAATTCTCAGATTTTCTTTGTTAAAATGTGACCGCTCAATCTCTCTATATTAAAATTGTCCTTTTTTATATCAACAGCAAAGTTATATCAAACATAGAAACATAGAACATAGGTACAGGAGTAGGCCATTCAGCCCTTCGAGCCTGCACCACCATTCAACATGATCATGGCTGATCATCCAACTCAGTATCCCGTACCTGCCTTCTCTCCATACCCCCTGATCCCCTCAGCCACAAGGGCCACATCTAACTCCCTCTTAAATATAGCCAATGAACTGGCCTCAACTACCTTCTGTGGCGGAGAATTTCAGAGATTCACCACTCTCTGTGTGAAAAATGTTTTTCTCATCTCGGTCCTAAAAGACTTCCCCCTTATATTTAAACTGTGACTCCTTGCGCCGGACTTCCCCAACATTGGGAACAATCTTCCAGCATCTAGCCCCAATCTTCCAGCATCTGTCCAACCCCTTAAAAATTCTGTATGTTTCTATAAGATCCCCCCTCAATCTTCTAAATTCCAGCGAGTACAAGCCGAGTCTATCCAGTCTTTCCACATATGGAAGTCCTGCCATCGCAGGAATCAGTCTGGTGAACCTTCTCTGTACTCCCTCTATGGCAAGAATGTCTTACTTCAGATTTGTAGACCAAAACTGTACGCAATACTCCAGGTGTGGTCTCACCAAGACCCTGTACAACTGCAGTAGAACCTCCCTGCTCCTATACTCAAATCCTTTTGCTATGAATGCTAAAATACCATGCGCTTTCTGCACTGCCTGCTGCACCTGCATGTCTACTTTCAATGACTGGTGTACCATGACACCCAGGTCTCGTTGCATCTCCCCTTTTCCTAATTGGCCACCATTCAAATAATAGTCCACTTTCCTGTTTTTGTCCCCAAAGTGGGTAACCTCCCATTTATCCACATTATACTGCACCTGCCATGCATTTGCCCACTCACCCAACCTATCCAAGTCACCTTGCAGCCTCCTAGCATCCTCCTCACAGCTAACACTGCCCCCCATCAAGAGGCAGTGAGCAGCAGAACACAACAAGAGACACAACAAGAAAGAACTTAATAAATCTCATCTTTAACATTTAAATTGTTGTTATATTTTAAGAGTAATTCACATTTTAAACTTTAATAAATCCTTTTTCCACTTGCCATGCCTGCATGTTCTTCATCACAATAGTAAGCTAATATGCAGGAATAGTTGCACTGTCGGAGAGCCACTAAGAGTGCATGGGGGGGAGGTTGAAGGGAGATGGACTGAATGTGTGGGGCGGGGGGGGGGGGGGGGGGGAAGGGGAATGGCATGAAGCAGAGTGGGGGAGGTGAAGGGAGGAGCAGTGACTGAGTGAACGGCTAACATCAGCCGACCAGTCATGAGTAGGTGAACTGCCAGCCCACCAGCCATGACTCACTGAACTGCAAGTCCAAAAATCAATTCAGTCCACAATGTCCATACTAGCCCTCTGGGAACCAGTCCATTCAGTGCACAACAACCTGAGTGACTAAGCTGCCTGGCCTGAGTGACTGAGCTGCCTGGCCTGAGTGACTGAGCTGCCTGACCTGAGTGACTGAGCTGCCTGGCCTGAGTGAATGAGCTGTCTGGCCTGAGTGACTGAGTAGCCAGCACAAGAATCCATTCAGCCCACAATGTCCATACGAGCACTCTGGAAACCAGTCCCCTTGACTGACAAAACACATACTAGCTCTCCAGAACCCCTCCACCCCCACCCCCCCCCCCCCACCCCCCAACTGGCCAGCAATATTGGAATTGGTGGAGAGGTGGAATATTGCATTGGGGGACCAGCCCTGCCATGTGAAGCTGGGACCCAATGGGTCACACTTAGTCTAGTAATAGTCAATGTAGTTCAGAGCTTATTAGAGGTTGTAGAGTTTAATAGCCTCGTGGCTGTAGGGAAGAAGCTGATCCTGAACCTGGGCGTTACAGTTTTCACGCTCCAGTACCTACTTCCCAATGGCAGAGGTGACTATGTGTGTGGCCAGGGTGGTGTGGGTCTCTGATGATGCTGGCTGTTTTTTTGAGGCAGCAACTCCAGTAAATGCCATTGATGGTGGGTAGGTCAGAACCCATGATGGACTGGGCAGTGTTCACAACTTTTTGCAGTCTTCTTTGCTCATGGGCATTCAAGTTGCTGAACCAGGCCATGATGCAACCAGTCAGTGTGCTCTCTACACTACACCTGTAGAAGTTCAAGAGCATCCTCTCTGGCATGCCTAATCTCTGTAATCCTCTCAGGAAGTAGAGGCATTGATGTGCTTTCTTTATAATTGCATCAATGTGCTGGTTTCAGGAAAACTCTTCAGAAATATGCACGCCCAGGAATTTTAAGCTTTTGATTCTCTCCACCATCATCCCGTCGATATAGATAGATTTTTGGGTCCTCATCATTCCTCTTCAAAAGTCCACAATCGGTGCCTTGGTCATATTGACATTGAGAGTCAGGTTGTTGTGCTGGCACCATTTGGTCAGTCAATCAATCTCACTTCCATATGAAAGTTCTGAATGCCCATATTATTTATTCATTCTTAAGGAAATGGGGATGCTGACTAAAGCAGCACATACTTTAATGTAAATGCTATGATGAGATTTGATCTCAGGATTGTTATCCAGAACCACAGAATACCAGCCATGTTACTTAACCATGCATCACAACCATGCCACAGTTATTGCTCATCCTAGACCATCCCTTGAAATGAAAACTTATATTGTAGTATTTCAGTCAAGCACGTCACTCTGGGTTTAGAGATTTAGAGAATGGTTCATGGGATGAAGGACTATAGTTACAAGAACAGTTGGGACAGGATGGGACTGTTTGCTTGGGAAAAGACGGGGCTGAAATGTGAGCAAGGAATGACTGACTTCATTCCCTCAAGGGCAATATTGCACCAGATGACATTTTAATAGATATCAGTTGTTGCATTACTGATAACAGGTTTTTTTTTAATGCAGTTTTATTTGTTTAGCTGAATTTAAAGACCTCAGCTGCTGTAATTATACTTGAATGTGCATCTGGATCATAGAATCATAGAACAGTTAGAGCAGAGAAGGATTCGACCCAACATGTCCCTGCCGGCCCTCTATCAGAACAACACACAAGTTCTAAGATAGACACGAAATGCTGGAGTAACTCTGCGGGACAGGCAGCAACCCTTCGGCCCACTGGCTCCACACTGACCACCACCCACCAGTTCTATGTTAGCTCACTTTCTCATCCACTCCCGACTTGAGACAATTTTACAGAGACCCAATTAACTTACAATGCTACATGTTTTGGGGATGTGGGAGGAAACTGGAGCACCCAGAGGAAACCTATCTGGTCACATGGGGAAAATCCAGACTCCACACAGGCAGCATCCAAGGTCAGGATCTAACCCAGGTGTCCACCAGCTGCGCCACTGTGCCGCACTATCCTTGTAACCATAGTCCCCATCACAGAATCACTCCCCGAATCTCCTCTGGACTCTTTCCTAAACCTCCATATCTTCCCTCCAATGTGTTGACAAGAACTGAATGTAACATTCTAGCTGTGGCCTAATCAATATTTTAGAATGATACAACATGGCATTCTGACTGTTAAAATCAATGCACCTAGCAATGAATGCAAGCATACCCTATGCCTTCTTTAATACCCTATCTAATTGTGCTGCCACCTTCAGTGAGTTATGAACTTGGACCCCTAGATCCCTCAGCACATCAATATTGTTAAGGGTCTTTTCATTAACTGTATACTCTCCCCTTACATTCAACCTCCCAAAGTGTAACACTTCACATTTGCTTGGGTTAAACTCCATCTGCCATTTCTCTGCCCATCTCTGCAGCCGATCTATATCCCGCTGCATCCTCTGGCAGGGTTTTTCACTGCCTGCAACTCCTCCAATTTTGGTGTTGTCAGGAAAATTACTCACCAACCCATTCACATTTACGTCTAGGTCACTTATATATATATATATATATATATATATCACAAACTGCAGAGGTCCCAGCACTGATCCCTATAGAACTGCACTGGTCGCAGACCTCCAGTCAGAGGATCTCCCTTCCACAGCAACCCTCTGTCTTCCACCAATAAGCCAGTTCTGAATCCACATGACCAAGTCATCGGGAATCCTGTACACCGTAATCTTCTGGATCAGCTCACCATGAGAGGCCTTTTCAAAAGCTTTACTAAAAACGCCATGAATACAACATCCATCGCCCTACCTTCATCAGTCCCCTTCATCATCTCCTCAACAAACTCAATCACATTAGTAAGACATGACCTGTTGTGTACAAGGCCGAGCTACCTATCCCAAATTAGCCCATTGTCTGACAAATAAATTGTATCTCAAAGAATTCTCTCCAATAGTTTCCCTACTACCTGAGGCTCACTGGCCCATAGTTCCCTGGATTATCTCCAGGAAACTATAGGAAGAATTTTTGCCCCTTTCTAAACAAAAAAAACAACATTGGCCACTGTCTGGTCTCTGGGACCTCACCTGTCGCTAGAGAAGAAACAGAGATCTTATAACTTAACGAAGCTGTGGTCATTATCTCCAAAATGCTCTTCCATCATAACACCAGTCACCTGGCCAGGCTCCTTCCCCAATATAAAGTCTATACTGAGTCCGACTATCCACATACGGCTTAAGGAAACCTTCTTGGATACACCTAACAAAGTTCTTCCCCATTAATCTTCTTGCCATGAGTAAGTCCCAGTCAATATTGGGGAAGTTAGTCATCCACTACGACTACTCTGTGGTTCTTGCATCCTTCAGTAATCTGCCTACATGTCTGAGTCTTTATTGCCCGCTGCATATTGGGTGGCCTATAATATAATCTCATTAGAGTCATTGCTCCTTTGTTATTTTTTTGCTCGATCAATAATGTCTCAGTAGACGTACCCTTTCTAAGTACCATCTAAGTTTCTAAGTTTGTCCTCTCTAGGTACCATCATGGCATTCTTCCTGATTTGTAAAGCAACTCAGCCCGCTGAGTTTCTGCAGCTTTTTGTGTAACCCTTGATTCTCCAGCATCTGCAGTTCCTTCTTTAACAACTCCTCCATCTTGTTTACCCCTTCCACCTCCCCCCTCCCCCATCTCGTCTGAAACATCAAAACACAGACACATCGCTCTCGCTACCAAGTTTCCGTAATGGCCACAACATTGCAATTCCAAGCACTGATCCTGGCTCTAAGTTTATCAGCTGTATCCACAACACTGCTTGCATTGAAGTAAGTACACTTCAGCCCCCAATTTCTCCATATTCATGAACCTCTCCCTGACTGTCCTTCCTTTGAGACTTACAATACTTATCATAACCTCCACTTTCTCCTCAGCTCTTCCATTTGCTGACCTGCAGCTTTGCCCCCCCCCCCCCCCCCCCCCCCCCACTATTCTACTTAGCTTCTTCTTCTGCTTTGGCAGAACTTTCATAACCATCAAATATAAATGTACTTTATTCTTAAATGGTGCTACAATTTTCTTTGCTTAACGGTTAGACTCCAAACAAGTCCTTGGAGATTAATCTTCCATCCTTGGAAATTTGTACGGTCTGGCATTCCTAAGTGAAATCCTCATTGGAAATGATGAGTGAAAGACACACGCTTGTCTTTATTATTCATAGTCCAGCGTAGCTTGAACAGTCTTTGATCATCAAAGCATAAGGGGCTCATTTACAGCAAGAATCACTTCTAGTTTTCATCTATCATGAAAGGGGACAACACCAACTGAGAGTACAATCAGCTCAGCATGAAGTATCTAATCTATTTGATTCTATCCATTTATTGAGAATTATTAGACAAGGATTATAATTATACGAGAGCAAAATGCTGCAGATTCTGGAAATTATATACAAAAGCTGAAATAAGTGGAAATATTTATTGGGAGAGGCAGAAGATTAGGTGAAATGTTTCAAGTCTATACCTAAATTCTGATGGAAGATCATCGACCTGAAATGTTGACGCGTCGACACTGCCTGTACAGGTAAGTATTAACAGTATTTATTGTTAACTTAGTTCAATATAGTGATACGGCGCAGGCACAGGCCCTTCAGTCCACCGAGTCCGCACCAACCAGTAATTCCCACACATTAACACTATCCTACACACACTAGGGACAATTTTTACATTTATAAACCTGCACATCTTTGGAGTGTGGGAGGAAACCAAAGATCTCAGAGAAAATCCAAGCAGGTCATGGGGAGAACGTACAAACTCCGTACAGGCAGGACCCATAGTCAGGATCAAACCCGGGTCTCCAGTGCTGTAAGACAGCAACTCGAACTTGGCCTCTTAATTGGGATTTGTTATACTTCTGTGGAATCTTTCATGGTCTCAGAACTTCCCAAAACTTTTTAATGTCAATGAAGTATTTCAGAAATGTATTCACTGCTGTGTAGTGTGATGTGTGGCAGCCAAGCTGTCCACAGCAAGATTTCACAAACAGCAATGCAATAATGATCAAGTTATGCGCATTGGCGATACAGGTTAGAAGATTAATTTTATCACCGGCATCACTGAGTTAAGCTTCTGCCCATTTCAACCTTTTTCACCTGCAGATACCAATTCCCAGAAGCCTAAGATAGATTGATGTGCCTCGATGATTGTTCATTCAGAGTTTCTCACTTCATCACACTCACTGAAACACTCAGTTCACAGACGCCAGTGATGTAAATGATGTATTCCCCCTCATAGTTCACAAGCACCTTGTCCTGTTCTACTAACCCCATCACATTTCAAACTAGTTCAGCCTGGAGTAAATCAATGGCAAATGGCGCACATTTATACTTAGGCCTCAAAGCCTTATGCACCAACTATGTTGCTTGCCATAAACCTTTTCCTCCAGAGCGCCTAGTAACAGTGTGTAATCATTGTTTAAATGTAATCACTGTTTAAATATTCATAGATTGTGTTCAGGGAGCTGAAGGGTAATACAACACAGAAATAGGCCCTTTGCCCCATTGTACACACTATCCAGCACCTACTTTTCAAATTCTAGTTTAGTTTAGTTTAGTGATACTTGAAATGGAAACAGGCCCTGTGACCCACGGAGTCTGCACCGACCAGCGATCCCCACACATTAACACTATCCTACACGCACTAGTGACAATTTTACACATAAACCAAGTCAAGTAGCCTGCAAACTGGTACATCTTTGGAGTGTGGGAGGAAACCTTGGAGAAAACCCATGCAGGTCAAGGGGAGAACAATAGACAATAGACAATAGACAACAGGTGCAGGAGTAGGCCATTCGGCTCTTCGAGCCAGCACCACCATTCAATGTGATCATGGCTGATCATCCCCAATCAGTACCCCGTTCCTGCCTTCTCCCCATAACTCCTGACTCCACTCTCTTTTAGAGCCCGATCTAGCTCTCTTTTGAAAGTATCCAGAGAACCGGCCTCCACCGCCCTCTGAGGCAGAGAATTCCACAGGCTCACAACTCACAACAAAGAACAAACATACAATCTCCGTACAGACAAGCACCCATAGTCAGGATCAAACCTGGGGGTCTTGCGCTGTAAAGCAGCAACTCTACCGCTGCGCCACCATGCCACCCTAATTCTATACTGAACCTATTTTATTCTCCTTGCATTCTCGTCAATCATAGCTAAATTTTACCACTCACCTATTCGCTAAGGGTAATTTACAGTGGCCGTTTAATAGAAACATAGAAACATAGAAATTAGGTGCAGGAGTAGGCCATTCGGCCCTTCGAGCCTGCACCGCCATTCAATATGATCATGGCTGATCATCCAACTCAGTATCCCGTACCTGCCTTCTCTCCATACCCTCTGATCCCCTTAGCCACAAGGGCCACATCTAACTCCCTCTTAAATATAGCCAATGAACTGGCCTCAACTACCCTCTGTGGCAGAGAGTTCCAGAGACCCACCACTCTCTGTGTGAAAAAAGTCCTTCTCATCTCGGTCCTAAAGGATTTCCCCCTCATCCTTAAGCTGTGACCCCTTGTCCTGGACCTCCCAAACATCGGGAACAATCTTCCTGCATCTAGCCTGTCCAACCCCTTAAGAATTTTGTAAGTTTCTATAAGATCCCCTCTCAATCTCCTAAATTCTAGAGAGTATAAACCGAGTCTATGCAGTCTTTGTTCATAAGACAGTCCTGACATCCCAGGAATCAGTCTGGTGAACCTTCTCTGCACTCCCTCTATGGCAATAATGTCCTTCCTCAGATTTGTCAGATAATGTACTATCTGTGCATCTTTGGGATGTGGGAGGAAATCCAAGCAGTCATGAGGAGCCTGTACAAACCCCACACAAACAGCACCAAAGGTCAGGATTGGTCTTGGGTCATTGAAGCTGTCAGGTAGAGCTCTATTGGACATGTCACTTCTATTCAATGAACCGGTCATACCAATCATTTGAGACATTTTAACCCCAATAAAGGAAAATTGACGGACTCAATAAAAAGTATACACCCTTGTTTTGGTCCCAGAATTAGTCTACTCTACATGCCAGCTCCCTTTTATCATGACTCTCTGTCTGAAGAAGGGTCTCGAACCAAAACGTCACCTATCCCTTTCCTTCAGAGATGCTGCCTGACCCGCTGAATAACTTCAGCTTTTTGTGCCTATCTACAAGTCACGCCAGCCAACTGTAGATTAAATGTTTATTTTTAATAGGTATATATGAAGAAGGATTTGGAACACCTGTAGCCGCCTAACGTGCATGGGTGATTCAGAGATTAGAGCTGGAACCTCATCCTTGTGAAGCGACCTGTCCACTCACATCAGACCCAACATAGGATGTGAGCAACAGAACTGCCCAATCTGCTCCCATTAGATGGATTTTCACACACCCATACAAACTCTCCTGCTCCTCCAAACATACAATGACCGGAAAAATGATCCTGACTGAAACGTCACTTATCCATGTCCTCCAGAGATGCTGTATCTGGGCTGATTTACTCCAGCACTTTTGTATTCTGCGCAAGATGCCAGCATCTGCAATTCCTTTTACCTCTAATCAATGACCTGATCTGTACCTCATTTATCAAGGAAGTAGAAGAGACCATCCATTTCTCTCCACGGGTGCTGCCTGACCCCTAGAGTTTCTCTGGGTTTCTGGCTTGTAGATTATTTGGCGATTGTAAATCAATTGGCAGTTGAATCAAAAGTCTGTTCATAAGATGCATGTCTTCAGTCTGAAGAAGGGTCTTGTCGCAAAACATCGTCTATTCCTTCTCTCCGAGATGCTGCCTCACCCGCTGAGTTCCTCCAGCATTTTAGTCTACCTTCATAAGATCATAAGGTCATAGTGATAGTAGCAGAATTAGGCCATTCGGCCCATCAGGTCTACTCCACCATTCAATCATGGCTGATCTATCTCTACCTCCTAACCCCATTCCCTGTTACCCCAACCCCAACCTATGATACCCATACTAATCAACAATCTATCTATCTCTGCCTTAAATATATCCACTGACAGCCTCCACAGCCTTCTGTGGCAAAGAATTCTACATTTTCACCACCCTTTGACTAAAGAAATTCTTCCTCATCTCCTTCCTAAAAGAATGTCCTTTAATTCTGGGGCTATGACGTCTGGTCCGAGACTCTCCCACATGTAGAAACATCCTCTCACATCCACTCTATGCAAGCACTCTATGGATATGTGTGAAAATATGCTACTGATGGAATTGTATTGAGAGGTGGCATATTCATGATGGACAGAATAACTTCCTTTTACATCATAAGAAATTCTAAAATTATTTTTTGAGAGGGTTTGACAAGCTTGGCAGAATGAATATGTTCTCCATGGAGTTCTGGACCTGGAGATTGCATGCTTGGAAAAATGGGTGGAACGTGGCTCTGTTCTTAGATGGTTCTTTTAGCACATTGACATGGGAATCGGGAAAGAAAGTGGGCAAAAATCTGAATATTTATGATTTATAAGAGGAGGGATACTTTGCAAAGCCTTATGACTGATTCCTCCCCTTAGTCTTGTGTTATCATTACTCAACAAAATCAGAAGTCTGTTCCTATGAATGTTTTCTGAAAGAAAGAAATTAAGGAATTTAAAGGAATTTCAAGTTTAGTAGCCTTTGGGATTTGTAAATTTCCTTTGCAAACAGTCTGAATTTTTCCTGCTGCCAGTAAGTATCGATGGGAAAGGTACCTCTTTGTCCAAAGGTTAAACTAGCTGTTTAACCATCTACAGAGCACTAAAATTATAGAAAGGAGGAGAAAGATGGTAGTTAATCTGTGGAACTCATTGCCACAGGGGGCTGTGGAGGCCAAGTCAGTGAATATTTTAAAGGCAGAGATAGATAAAGTATTGATTAGAATGGGTGTCAAGGGTCATGGAGCGAAGGCATGAAAATGGGATTAGGAAGCCGAGATCAGCCAGGATTGAAAGGCAGAGTAGACTCGATGGGCTGAATGGCCTAATTCTACTCCTATAACTTGTGAATTTGTGAACACCATGTGGACAATCAAGTTATGGGTCTGTCCCACTTAGGCTATTTTTAGGCGACTGCTGGCGACTGTCATAGTCGTAGCAGGTCGCGAATAACCAGCGACTGGACCCCCCTTTGACATGAAATTTAAAATAGAATCATTCTTTAACAACAACAAAAAAATGAAGTCAGCACCGGCGACCTCCTACTTCATCCTGGCAACAACCTACGATAGTACATGTGTCAGGAGAAGTCAAGCTACGCTCATTGGCGTCAAGCCAACTGTCGCGGACTATAGCCAAAACGTTTTGAACACTTTAAAATCCATTGGCGACCTGAAAAATGCTACTATTCTTTGGGCGACTGAGGAGACGACTCATGACCATACACGCGACACCATGGTGACCATGTGGCCACAACCTAGTCGCCTAAAAAAATCGCCTAAGTGGGACAGGGGCATTAGGGAGTTAGTAGATAGACACAAAATGTTGGAATAACTCAGCGGGACAGGCAGAATCTCTGGAGAGGAGGAATGGTTGATGTTTTGGGTTTTGACCCTTCTTCAGACTCAGAGGTTTGAAGAAGGGTCTCAACACGAAACGTCACCCATTCCATCCCTCCAGAGATGCTGCCTGTCCTGCTGAGTTACTCCAGCATTTTGTGTCTATCTTCCATGTAAATCAGCATCTGCAGTTCTTTCCTACACATTAGGGAGTTGGTACATTGAAACTCCATTTTGATGAATGGCCATCACCATGAACCTATTAGTATTATTTAGGAAGATGTCTTTCTCACCTTCCCACTCAGGCTCCTATTACGCAGCACGTCAAGTGTACAATCTGCAAGAAAAGCAGCATCTGAACACTGCTGGGGACAGATGCACCAATTTGCAGGGAGGATACAGAATATAGTCAGAATGAAGACAGAAGTACAAAACAAACCTTCCACTGCAGTGGGATGCAAATGTAATGAGACTTAATTTGTCAATTAAATAACGACTGCTTTATGAGGTGTTGCTTTCTCAGTGTCCTTACGTTACTCAACATCTGTCTCAATCTATCACTCTCCTTTTCTTTAATTGTGGGCTGTAAGATGTTCCTGAGCAGCACTATTCTATGTAGGAAGGAGCTGAAGATGCTGATTTAAACCTAAGATAGACACAAAAAAAGCTGGAGTAACTTAGCGGGACAGGCAGTATCTCTGAAGAGAAGGAATGGGTGACGTATCGGGTCGAGAACCCAAAACGTCACCCATTCCTTCTTCCCAGAGATGCCGCCTGTCCCACTGAGTTGCTCCAGCTTTTTCTGTTTATCTGCACTGCTCTATGTTCTATTAGCACACACAAAGAAAGCTCAAAGCATGATGACAGCAAGGGCACTGGGGAACACATACTGAAAAGCTCGAGAAAGATGATGAGGCTGAAGAGATGCATTGAATTTTTTGGAGCTTTTCAACGTGTTCTTCAAGGCTAATTACATTGTGGAACTTCTGAGTGGCAATGTTGAAGAGCATAATGTGGAGATCCATCTGTGGAAAAAAGGTGTATTATTAGCAGAGATAGACTGCAACACTTACATGTTTCCATCAAACTTACTGGCAGAATGGTGTGGGATGAAGAAGAATGTGGAAAGAGCACTTTAATTTAATGGAAATGAAATACTGGGCCAGTTAGAATGAACAGGGCAACCAAAGAGACCAGGACATAATGTACTGTGTGAAGGGACCGTACAAAGAGGACCATCATAAGCACTAGACATGGATGGACAAAATGAATGCACTGAGTGTGCAGAATTATATACATGTTCAAATAGATGAGAGAGTGTGTAAAAATGTCAGTACATAGAAACATAGAAAATAGGTGCAGGAGGAGGCCATTCGGCCCTTCGAGCCAGCACCGCCATTCATTGTGATCATGGCTGATCGTCCCCAATCAATAACCCGTGCCTGCCGTTTCACCATATTTCTTGATTCCGCTAGCCCCTAGAGCTCTATCTATAGAAACATTGATGTATTTTGGCGGCAGAATTTTTTAGAATTTTCTGAGTAAAATGGAGAAAAAGGAATGTCATGAGAAGATCTCTTAAGATAAGGAATGTGCAATGAGTCTAATAGTGTTATTGGGTATCTAATTTATTTTAAGTATACGCAAAATTATACTTTGATGACATGGATGCAACTGAGCATCTGAATCTACATCAGTGAGACAAAGCATAGACAAGGCAGCTGTTTCACAGAGCACCTATGTTGCATCTGCCATGTCATCTTGACTTACCATTTGCAGGTCATCTCTATTCGCCTTCCCATTCCCACACCATGCTGCCTGTCCTCCACTTTCACTCCATACCATGGTGAGCCAGGTTGGACAGGCTAGATGCAGGAAGATTGTTCCCGATGTTGAGGAGGTCCAGGACAAGGGGTCACAGCTTAAGGATAAGGGGGAAATCCTTTAGGACCGAGATGAGAAGGACTTTTTTCACACAGAGAGTGGTGGGTCTCTGGAACTCTCTGCCACAGAGGGTAGTTGAGGCCAGTTCATTGGCTATATTTAAGAGGGAGTTAGATGTGGCCCTTGTGGCTGAGGGGATCAGAAGGTATGGAGAGAAGGCAGGTACGGGATACTGAGTTGGATGATCAGCCATGATCATATTGAATGGCGGTGCAGGCTCGAAGGGCCGAATGGCCTACTCCTGCACCTAATTTCTATGTTTCTATGTTTCTATGAGCCCAAATGCAAACTAGAAAAAACAACTCCTCATATTATGCTTGGGTAGCCTCTGGCACAATGGCATTAATTTTGAATTTTCCAATTTTGGATAACCCACTTGTAGGAGGGAAATATGTGCTATACCGTCTCTGCTTTACTCAGATAGCCACCAACACAAAATAAAACAACTCGTAGATCAGTGTTGAGCCTGTCAAACAAGTCGGTTTATTGATGGCCTTAACAGTTCGCACTGTAAAAAATTGGGTTTTCTCTGAGTTTTTCTTGATGTGCATTGTTAAGGCCTTAAATAACCCGACTTGTATGATAGACTCACGATTTTTAAATGAGCTGTTTTATTTTGTGTTTGAACCTATCTGCGTAATGCCTGATACAGGGTATGCGTATAGCACAAAACAGCACACATTTCCCTTCTACGCCACTCCCGCATGTTCCTCTGCCACTCCCACCAATCCAACCAGTGTCCCTACTTTTGTTTATGTTTTCCATCTCTCCCCACACCCCCCTTGTTACTTGGGCTCATCACCCCATCCCACCTTGCCCCATCTGCCTAATATTTCTGCCTTATCTCCCATCGCCTATCAGTCTCTGTCTCAACACTTCCCCCTCCCCCTCCCCCTCCCCCGCCTGGCTACACTGTCACCTCCCTCTCCTCGTGTTGCTGCCTACCACCTATCAGCGTCTCAGCCACCCCAACCCTTCACTTCTACATGTTGCTTTTCGTATCTCCACACTCAGTCCTGATGCAAGATTTCGGCCTGAAACAACCACCCATCCATTTGCCTCTTCAGATGTTTCCTGACCTGCAGTGTCTCTTTTGCATCAGTCTGAAGAAGGGTCTTGACCCGAAACGTGGCCCATTCTTTTTCTCCAGAGATGCTGCCTGTCCTGTTGATTTACTCCAGCACTTTGTGTCCATCTTCTATTATTTTTAATAGGTAGCTAAGTGTACCTGTAACATTCAAGTGGGCAGTGTGTTCCAATATATTTAAAGTGTCTTTTTAGCAGTTGCTTTTGTGCTCCAGATTCCAGCACCTCGCATCTCTTTACAATTGGCTTACATTGACTTACAAGTTTCTTCAGTATATTAAAAAAAATTAAATGTATACTTTGTGGTTCACCATTCTTTAACAATTTACAATTTTACGAAGCCAAATAGTCTAGAAACCTGTATCTCTTTGGAGTGAAGGGACATTATTTTATTAGATGCCAAGAACCAATAACACATTAAAGTTGGTGGCTTGCTACTTCCTGGAGAGATTGTGTCCTGTGGCTATCTCTGGTATCGTTATTTGAACCACATTGCTCTTTAGTTGATTGAGTGCAACTATATACAGTTATGTTCACTTGTCTAAGTGACTGATGAGCGACAGTGGTATTCAGCTCTGGAGACTTCAGAAGAACCCGCAATACACTACGGGGACTGTTTGTCACATACTCCTGTTCAACGATGACTGTGGTAGGACTCTCAAAGCTCGTCGCAAGTTCCTATCATTTTACCAATCCTATTTGTGGGTGAATGCAGGATCCAAATGTAAATATAAAAAGTTCCCAGCCAAGGGACGATAAACATAAGCCCAAAACAACAATCCCTGTGTCCTGCACTTTGTTTACCATTGTTTAGTTTGGAGATACAGTGCAGATACAGGCCCTTCGGCCCATGAGCCCGTGCCGACCAGCGATACCCGCACATTAACAGTATCCTACACAACTAGGGCCAATTTACAAGTTTATAGTAGCATTCATAAGGTCATAAGTGACAGGAGCAGAATTAGGCCATTCGACCCATCAAGTCTACTCCACCATTCAATCATGGATGATTTATCTTTCCTGCTTAACCCCATTCTCCTGCCTTCTCCCCATAACCCCTGACACCTGTATGTATCAAGAATTGATTTATCTCTGCTTTAAAAATATTAATTGACTTGGCCTCCACAGCTTTCTGTGGCAATGAATTCCACAGATTCACCACCCTCTGACTAAAAGAATTCCTCTTCATATCCATTCTAAAGGAACATCCTTTAATTCTGAGGCTGTGCACTCTGGTTCTAGACTCTCCCACTAGTGGAAACATCCTCTCCACATGCACTCTATCCAGGCCTTTCACTATTCGGTAAGTTTCAATGAGGGGTCCCCTCATCCTTCTAAACTCCAGCGTTATGTGTAGACCTCATTCTTCTTGACTGCTCTGCACTGGTCAGCTTTGCCAATATGCTGTCAAAGGTAGCTCCCACCCACATAAGTGATTAAATGTTGCTTGCTTCAGGGATTTTTTTTAACATATACGTCAACAACATGACTAATTCATCTAACATCATCTGAATACTGATGTTCAAGTCAAGTAAAATACAAAGTAACTTGATTAAGCCTTGGAGCTAAAGATTGCTTCTGACTTCAGGACTGATTGATATTGGAATGGCCAAGGGATAGGAAGGGTGGATTGGGGAAGAGGTGTGAATTCAAGATCAATAAAATTAACAGTGGCTACAACCAAGCCAGACCTCTTGCTATTGAATGGCATTTAGTTTTAAGGGATGTTATTGATCCTGAATGTCTCAGCTCCAACAGAAAA
The DNA here is from genome assembly GCA_963514005.1 of Raja brachyura. Next base: position 37,797,879 of record OY740804.1, on the reverse strand, counting down.
TTGATAAAGAATTGGATTTGCAGCAAAATGCTCTCAATGCCTTACGTAAGCTGGAAACAAGAAAAAATAGCTAGAATTTACAGAGCAATTTATCTTGTGAAGTCCTAAGGAAATCCACCATTCAACCTGAGATGCATGAATGAAAAGTGGCTTAGCCCTTAGAGTCATAGAGTCATGCAGAGTGAAAACTTTGATACAACTTACCCACGCCGACCCCAATGCCCCATCTACACTAATCCCATGTGCCTGCATTTGGCTCATATCCCGCTAAACCTATCCTATACATGTTTCTTAAACTTTGTGGTAGTATCTGCCTCAGATCCTCTAGCAGCTCGATCCATATATCTACCACCCTTTCTGTAAAAAAAGTTGGCCCTCAGATTCCTATTCAATCTTTCCCCCTCACCTTGAACCTATGTTCTCTGGTTCTCAATTCCCCAACTCTGGATAAATGACTGCATTTGCCTATCTAATCCTCTTATGTTCTTGTACACCCCTATAGGATCCCCACTCATCCTCCGGTGCTCCAAAGAATAAAATCCTAGCCTGCTCAACTTCTCCTGATAGCTCAGGCATTTGAGTCTTGGTAACATTCTCGTAAATCTTTTTTGCACCCTTTCCAACTTTCCTGTAACAGGGAAGCAAAACTGACCACAATACTCTAAATGTGGCTTCACCAATGACTTGTACAATTATATCATGACCTCCCCACTTCTATACTCAATAATCAATACATTGTGAAGTCTTCTTGACCACCCTATCTACTTGTGACACATCTTTCAAGGAATTATGCACCTGCACTTCTAGATTCCTCTGCTCTACAACGCTCCCCAGGGCACTGCCATTCACTGTGTGCGTCTTGCCGTAGCTTGACACCACATACTTCTTTGTGTTAACTTCCATCAACCTACCTGCCCAACCAATCAAGATCCTGCTGCAATTTTTTGCCACCATCTTCGTTATCTACAATACCATCCACTTTAGTGTCATCTGCAAACTTGCTAATCATGCCTTGTACGTTCTCATCCAAATCATTCGTATGGATGACAAATAGCAATGGACCCAGCATCAAACCATAGCTCCATTAGTTACAGGCCTTAGTCTGAAAAACAACCTTCCACCATCACCCACTGCTTCCTTCCATGAAACCAATTTTCTATCCAGTCAGCTAATTCTCCTTGGATCTCATGCAATCTAACCTTCCAGCCCAGCCTATCATGCCAACCTTGCTTTGCTGAAATTCATAAATACAACGTCCTCAGCAACCTTTTTGGTCACATCTTCAAAAACTTGATAAGATTTAAAAGACACGATCTCCCCTTCACAAAACCATGCTGACTATCCTGAATCAGCTCTTGTCCATCTAAATGCATGTATATATCTTAATCCTCAGAATACTCTCTAGTAACTTTCCAAGCACAGATGTTAGACCCACTGACCTGTAGTTCCCAGGCTTTTCCCTGCCACCCTTCTTAAGTAGAGGCACAACATTTGCCAGTCCTTGGGACCTCACCCTACTCCAGACATTGGGGAAATTTTTCCCTCAATGTCCTAGACAGAAATTTTGTGAGAGAGTCTTGAAGGTGCACTTCAAGAAGCCACCTAATTTTCGATCATTTGATCCTCTCTCAAAAACATATTTTGAGCTCTTTGTCATTCAGTAATTAAAATAGTTTCCCCATGAGTTGGATTAATTATTTTATGTTCTATTTATATTTAATTTCATTTTTCTACTGATTCAAAGAAAGGGTAAACCTCTATGGACCAGAAGACCAAGGTTCATAAACTCTGTGAAGGACTCCTTTTTGCAGCACCCTGATGCAGGGCCCCTTAGAGGAAAGCTCCATCTTGAAGGTCCCGCTATGTAGTTCCTTGTGTTGAGACCCCCATCATGCAGCCTTCCACAGTGGAGATCACTACAATGCAGTTCCCCACAATGGAAGCTCATACCATGCAGCTCCTCACACGGGAAGCCCCCATCACACAGTCCCTCAAGGTGACGGCCATCATCAGGCAGGCCCACATGGAAGAGACCCTCAACACTCATCGTCACCCCAATGGAAGCTGTGACTATGCACTCACCCATTTACCTCACCATTGATGGATTCACTTGCCATGATACAGATCCATATGAGAAGATGAGAACATGAGAAGATTATTGGCTGTAACCTCCCATCCATTCATGAACTGTACACTGCAAGGGCCAGGAAGCGAGCGGGCAAGATCATCTCTGCCCCCTCTCATACTGGCCACAAACTCTTTGAATCACTTTCCACTGCAAGGCGACTCCGGACTGTCAAAGCTTCCACAGCCAGACATAAAAACAGTTTTTATCCACGAGTTGTTGTTGTACTCAACAGCCAAAAATCTGTAGCCTCCCTTTGATCTGGTATTTTGTTGGTTCACATGCTTGATCAATGGTGTTTTATCATTAATGTTTTATTATTATTAATGTTTAGTGTTTTCTGAGTCATTCGTAACTGTGACTGTATGTCATGTTGTTACTTGTGGGTGGAGCACCAAGGCAAATTCCTTGTATGTGAATACTTGGCCAATAAACGTACTTACTTACTTATCTTGGAGTGTTTTCAAGCCATAAAGGACTCTCAACTAAAGTCATGATTATAATCCAGGTGGCGCGGCAGACAATATGTGCACATGAGAGTCTTGAAGTAATAATGAGTTTGTGATTAGATAATCTGATTTTTAGTTGGTTTGTTCAGGGATAAAGATTATCCAGAACACAGGAATACATGGGTCATAGTGGCGCAGTAGAGTTGTTGCCTTGCAGCAGAGACCTGGGTTCGATTCTGACTACGGGTGCTGTCTGTATGGAGTTTGCACGTTCTCTCTGCGACCGTGTAGGTTTCCTCGGAGTACTCCGGTTTCCTCCCACATTCCAAAGACGTGCAGGTGTGTAGATTAATTGACTTCTGTAAATTGCCCCTAGTTTGTCGGATAGAACTAGTGTACAGGTCAGCGTAACCAGTTTCCATGCTGTATCAATAAACCAAAAACTAATCTAAAGGAAGAACTTCCCTGCTCTTGAAAGTATTGTCATGAGAACCTTTAAACAACTAGAGCAGCAGTCAGAGCCTCCGTTTAACCTCACACCTGAAAGGCAGCAGCAACTAGATTTTGTAGTCAGGACTCTGATGTGAGAATGGGAATTAAATCCTACCATTTCTGACTATGCAGCAACAGTAACCAAACATGCATACACATGCACACATACTCAATAAATGGACAAAGATAGTGCATTAATAATAGTCTGCTGTAGTTCAGAGCTTATTTGCTGTTGTGTTTAATAGCCTGATGGCTGTAGGGAAGTAGCTGTTCCGGAACCTGGACGTTGCAGTTTTCAGGCTCCTGTACCTTCTTCCCGGTGGCAGTGGTGAAATGAGTGTGTGGCCAAGATGGCGTGGCTCTTTGATGATGTTAGCTGCCTTTTTGAGGCAGCGACCTCAATAGATCCCTTTGATGGTGGGGAGATCAGAGCCGGTGATGGACTGGGCAGTGTTAGGTGTTGGACTGGGGGTGTCCATCGAGCTAGGGAGAAAGGGGGAAATTGAAAACAAGAATGAGATCTTAAAATGGAGGCACAGCTAGACCAGAAGCCTATGCAGGTCAACATTGATTTAGCAATGACCCTCCATGTATTGATTAAGGCACCATTGAGAATGCTGGTATTCTTTTGACAATAATGTTCTCACCTCCTTCTGACCAGAGACAGCCTTTTATGGAAAGGTATGGAATGAGCGCAATGTGGTAGAGGAATCAAGAAATTGTATGGGCATTCACTACAATGCAAACTTCTATCTCACAAACGGTTAACTGCCTCTCCTTAACCGCAACAGAAGACACAAAGTACAGGGTAAACAAAAGTGCTGGAGAAACTCAGCGGGTGCAGCAGCGAAGGAAATAGGCAACGTTTTGGGCCGAAACTCTTCTTCAGACCAGGAGTAAGGTGAGGGGGTAAAGATTTAATAGTAACCTGAGGAGCAACTTTTTTACACAATGGGCATATGGAATGAACTGCTGTAAGAAGTCGTCGGTGCAGGTACTATCACATTGTTTGAAAAATATTTGGACAGGTACATAGACAGGATAGGTTTAGAGGGAAATGGGCCAAATAAAGGTGGGACTCATATAGATGGGGTGGGTTGGTCGGCGTGGGCAAGTTGGGCTGAGGGGCTCTCAGGACAAGGCCTGGCAAGTCGATATAGGTGAGGGGGGGGGGGTGGTTTATTGGCAGATGGGTGGGCAAAGGCCAGAGATAAAAAGACAACAAAAAGTTGTGAGATGAGGCGAGAAGAGGAGGGGTGAGGGGCGGGGAGAACCTAAAATTCTAGGATTCAATGTTCATGTATTGGGTTGAAGCTACCCTTGGGGAATATGAAGTGCTCTTCCTTCAAATGCATGTCCAGTTGCCTTTTGAAAGTTGAGAAAGTTTGACTCCACCACACTAATCCGATCTAATTCCTCAAGCAGACTAACCCCGTGGGCTGCTCCTTATAGCAGCCACATAGTAAGAGGAAGCTCTCAAATTATAGGCTGAGAAGAGCACTGGAAGTATGGTGCATTGGAGGGAACAATCACTGTAAAGGAGGGAATTAAAGACCAGTCACTTTCCAAGTGTTCAATTGTGATCTGACTCAGGATCACAACATCCAAATTTTAAAGACGAAACTATCAGGTTCTATTTATAACGTCCCATTACTGAATGTGTAGGAAGGAACTGCAGATGTTGGTTTAAACCGGAGATAGGCACTATAAAGCTGTAGTAACTCAGCGGATTAGACGTCATCTCTGGAGAAAAGAAATAGGTGATGTTTCGGGTTGAGATCTTTCTTCAGTCTGAAGAAGGGCCTCGACCCGAAATGTCACCTATTCCTTTTCTCCAGAGATAATGTCTGATCCGCTGTGTTACTCCAGCTATTTGTGTCTAGCCCCCATTAATGAGTGGCAGATAAAGCAGAGTAACATTTGACAAATTGAGTTTGAACAGCAGGGACATTTTGTCTTGCTTGTAAATATTATCTCGCAAATTGATGTAATAATGATGATCTTGGATTTCAATAAAATGCGATGAGGCTCAGCTGTCAGAGAGTGGCAGGTATTGGCATGGTCTCAGCAGCATGTTTAGATTGCACAAAATCTAACCCTTTCAGTAATATCCTGGAGTTATAATGGCAGCTGCAATTTGATGCTTTTCCACTGTAAACTGTCCCAATGTGCTTCAAAAGACCATTAGTAGAAAGATATTCTGAGTCAGGAAAGGAGACTACTCGGTTTCTCAACGAGATAAATGTTAAGGATGTGAGACACAACAAAGAGCTTTTGTTGCCATCCTAATACTTTGTGTCTTGTCTCTCACCTTTGCTGTCTTTTGGTTTTATTTTTTATCATTTATTTATCATTTCTCTTAAAAAATATATTACAAGATATTTGGGACACAGCTACCAGCCTTGGAGGGCATCTACTGTGCACGGTGCCTCAGGAAGGCCGTCAGCATTCACAATGACTCCTCACACCCTTGCAATAGTCTGGTCCTTCGCAGACGTTACAAGGCCTTCTACGCCCGCACCCCCATACTTAGGAACAGCTTCATCCCCAGAGCTATAGCTGCTCTGACCCGGCCCTTCTACAGCCCCCCCCCCCGGCCACCTCCCCTGTCTCCCTCGGATGGTCATGTTGCACATCGACCCGGCACAGACCTAGTTGCACTTTATATTGTTTAACTGTTTTTTTTAAATAAATCATGTTTCTCTGGGTATCTACATTTTTAGTTGATTAAGTTATGACATCGGATGGAATCTGCATACCAAATCTCATTGTACCTCTGTGCAATGACAATAAAAATATATTATTATATTATTATTATTATTGTTAATATTATTACAACAAATTGACCATCTTGTCCAACATTATTGACCTTCATCAGCCTTTATAGTTAATGATTATATTTAAAATATGTCACTCTGTAGTTGTCGACGGTAGTGAATGAGGATGCTGGAATCATGAGCACAATAAAAACAAACCTGGAGGAACTCAGCAGAGTTCTTCGTGCACTTTGTTTAAAGAAAACATTTACGTAAGACTATTAACCTCTTAAATTAGGAATTCAATGTGTAATGAATCATTGACACTGCAAAATGGACACAAAATGCTGGTGTGACTTTGTGGGTCAGGCGGCATCTCTGGAGAAGATGGACAGGTGGTGTTTCAGGCCGGGACCCTTCTGAACGTCACCTGTCCATGTTCTCCAGAGATGCTGCCTGACCCGTTGAGTTACTCCAGCACATTCTGTCTTTTTTTCTTTGTAAACCAGCATCTGCAGTTACGTCTATCCACATTGACTCTTATGTTCCTCCAAGGTTAGTGAAGATCGTTCAACCCATCAGACCTGTTCTATCACTTAGAATGAAGCTAATCTCCATCTAGATGCTTTGGGTTCTGTAACTCTATACATTTGCTGAATAATAGATGAGGAATCTAACTTTAGATGGCAACTGATTGAGTAGAAACTACCAGGTTTCCACTGTCTTTCCGGATATCATCCCTGAATGGCTAATTGTGAATGAACATTACAATACAGCTGCAGGGAAATGGAAAGCATGTCTTGCTTCCAAAGGTTATAGGTTGTGACTATAATGATTCCACATGACTGCGTGCTGACATTCCTATACTTTGTTTGCTTAATTAACAGGATTAAAATGTAAACACAAATAATCAAATTTGGCAATCAGTTTTGTTTAATGACAAAATTAATTTCATCAGCAGACTAGATATATTAAAGGGGATGGATCAATGTGGGAGAGAGTAAATGTGGGCAAAATATATAATCTACTGAAACTAGTGTCGAGAGAAACTCACCTGAAAGGTAAGATAGAATGAGCTGATTGATTCAAATCTCCCCAATTACGTGTGACGTTCAGTATTCTTAACCAGCAGTAAGCATTGTAGTGTTTAAGACAGAACTGCAGTTGCTGGAAAAATCGAAGGTAGGCAAAAATGCTGGAACTCGGCGGGTGAGGCAGCATCTATGGAGAGAAGGAATAGGCGAAGTTCCAGGTCGCGACCCTTCTTCAGACTGATGTCGGGGGGGGGGGGGAGGAAATAAAGGAAGAGGCGGAGACAGTAGGCTTGTGAGAGGGCTGGGAAGGGGTGGGGATGGAGGGAGAAAGCAGGGACTACCTGAAATTGGAGAGTCAATGTTCACACCGCTGGGGTGTAAACTACCCAAGCGAAATATGAGGTGCTGCTCCTCCAATTTGTGTTGGGCCTCACTCTGGCAATGGAGGAGGCCCGGGGTTCGGAATGGGAGGGGGAGTTGGTGCTGAGTCATGGGGAGATCAGGTTGATTATTGCGAAATGAGCGAAGTGTCAAATTTGCATTACAAATTCTAAAAGCAGGAGTGGTGGATAGTGATGAAACTTTCTGCCCAGCACCTTCTACAAGATATGCTCCAACTGGTCTTTCAGGGTTCCATTGTACCCACTTAATGTCTCTACATAACTTGCCCTTTTATAACCTTCCATAACTCAACCCTTTCAGAAGCATCCCATCCTAACTTTGTTCACAGTCCCAATCCAATGGCCAACATTGGGCAATGCCCATTTAAACTCTTAGCTTACTATAGAGATTCAGCACTGAAACAGGCCTATCGGCACAGCGAGTCCGCACCGACCAGGGACCCCTGCACATTAACACTACCCTACCCTACAATTCAATCCACTAGGGACAAGTTACACTTATACCAGCCAATTAAACTATAAACCTGTATGTCCTTGGAGTGTGGGAGGAAACCGAAGATCTTGGAGAAAACCCATGGGGTCAAGGGGAGAACATACAAACTCCGTACAGACAGCACCCGTAGTCGGGATCTTGGCACATTGTACATATAATCAACCCTTCATTGAATCCATCCTGCCCATTTAATCTTCCATAACCCATGCATTCTTTAGCCCCACCATTTAAACATCTTCATAATCCATGTACACCGCATCAGGACCTCCAGTCCATATAACCATTTAATTCCTAGCCACAGAACTGGTGCTCTCTGCATGCAATTCAATCCACTTATCTGCCTCCTCAGGGGAAAGCTGTACAAATTCCCCTTAATGTCCATGAGAAAGAGAGAGAGAGAGAGAGAGAGAGAGAGAGGTGAGCTGCTGTAAAACACCCCACTCTCCTGCCTTCTCCCCATAACCCCTGACACCCGTACTAATCAAGGATCTATTATCTCAAGGATCTATTGTCTTAAAAATATCCATTGACTTGGCCTCCACAGCCTTCTCTGGCAACAAATTCCACAGATTCACCACCCTCTCATTCCTCCTCATCTCCTTCCGAAAAGAACCTCATTTAATTCTGAGGCTACGACCTGTGGTCCTTCACTCTCCCACTTCACAAGTATATCTTCACAATATATTTGTCCCTGAGCCATATAAGGAGAAATTTGAACTGATGATCAGTACATTAGACAATCAATGAGGTTTCAGTAAGCATCTTGCAGTAAGGTGGAGGGAGCTGGAGAAAGGGAGGTTTGGTAATCAAATTCCAGAGTCTGGGAGTAGGTTGCTGATTTGATGGAATTGGTTAAAATGTATAGTGCATGAAATCAATAAGGGGGCAATCACTGTACTGTATCAAGTACTGTCTAATTAGGATTCGGGTTCCTGTTTCTCTCCATCCCTGCCCCATAAGCCGCGCTTCAGTGTTAAACTAAAGATATTTACTAATGTAAATCTAAATAATTTTAATCCAACCCGAGGGGCCATTAGTCAAAATAATTGACCTTTAAACCAAGAAGTTATACTCCAGCTAATAAACTCTTAAAATAATGTGACAGCTCATATTTTGTCGTGCATGAGATTTCTGATTAGTCATGTTAGAGTCCGGTCATTTGCACAATGCACTAAGTTTATTAAGCGTTTTATGGGAAGAAAATTCATCCGCATTGAGGATCATCTTTGAATCAGTGATCACATTCACTGCCCCTGGGTTTCTGTTTCATTTTGATGCTCTTCACAACTGCCATGTTATTCTGGTGAGTCCATTGTACAATTACTCAACTTTACAGATGATAACAGGCAAGGGGGGCTGACAGAGGGGGAGCGGAGGTAAACATACAGTCTGCTGTTTCTTGTGTCTGATTGTTGTCGTTTTGGTTTCTCTTGCTCTCGGTGCAGTAATAATGGCAGATAGAATAGTGCAGGATTTCTACTGTAGGATGAGGGAAGCGAGTGAAACCGCTAGTGGTTTGACTACCACCTGTGGGGAATGAATTCAGGGGCAGCTTCTTGAGAAGAGGAGCTTCATAGATGGGGGTTTTAGTGAGGTGGTCATGCCTAAGTTACAGGAAATTAGTATGTGGGTGATGATAATAGACAGCGGGAGTGGGTGCCCCCTGTGACAATTCCCCTTCAAAACTGGCATCATGTTTTGGGAACCAGGGTCCAGGATCTCGGAGTGGCTCCACGATGATTCTCAATGGGGGGGGGGGGGGGGGGGTGGGAGTGATCTGCCAGGTCGTTGTGCATGTTGGCACATATGATAGGTAGGAAAAGTGATTACTTCATGCAAAATAAATATAAGAATTAGGCAAAAGGTTAAAAAGCAGGACCTCTGGGGTAGTCATGAGGTCATGTTCATAAATGATAGGAGCAGAATTAGGCCATTCGGCCCATCAAGTCTACTCCACCATTCAATCATGGCTGAACTATCTCTCCTAACCCCATTCTCCTGCCTTCTCCCCATAACCACTGACACCTGTACTAATCTATCTATCTCCGCCTTAAAAATATCCATTGACTTGGCCTCCACAGCCTTCTGTGGCAAAGAATTCCACAGATTTACCACCCTCTGACTAAAGCAATTCCGCCTTATCACATTCCTAGGGGAACATCCTTTAATTCTGAGGCTATGGCCTCTATTCCTAGAATCTGGTGGGGAGGGCCAGGAAGATGCAACAGATGAATGCATGGCTGAGGAGTTGGTGCAGGGACAGGGATTCATAATTTTGGACCACTGGGTTCTCTTCCATGGCAGATATGACCTGTACAAGAGGGATGGTTGCCCCTGAAATGGAGGAGAACCAATATCCTGGCAGGTGCTGTACCAGTGGGTTTAAACTAGATTTGTAGGGGGCTGTGGGCTGGGGGAGGTGGGGGAGGGGGAAGGGGGGGATCCAATGCAAGAATAAGACAGGTGAGAGGTTGATAGTTATTAGGGAAGGTGATGAAAGAAAGTTCATTGGACGGAATAGACAGGGCCATGGCAGGGAGCAAGGAAGGACAAGGGCCAGTGGATTGAATTACATTTATTTTAATGTGAGAGGCCTGAGGGGCAAGGCAATGAACTCTGGGCATGGATAAGTACGTGCGACTGGGACATTGCAGCCATTACAGAAACCTGGCTACGAGAGTGGCAGGACTGGCAGCTTAATATTCCAGGGTACTGGTGCTACAGGAGTGATAGATGGGGAGGGGGTGGGGGTGGGAGGTGAGGGAAAAGACAAGCGAGGGTTGCCATATTGATTAAGGAGAATGTCACGGAAGATGACATTACTGATGGTTCGTCTAGTTGGATCGAGATGAGAAATAAAAACAGGATGATCACCTTTTTGAGAGTGTTCAACAGGCCCCCAAATAGTCCACGTGAAGCAGAAGAGCAAATATTCCATGAGACTGCGGGCACCTGCAAGACTAAGAAGGCTGTCATAGTAGGGGATTGTAACTTGCCCAATACTGACACTCTCACACTGCCAAGGGCTTAGACAGCGTAACATTTGTCAAAAGAGTTCAGTAAAGTTTTTTCAGACAATAGGTAGAGGGCTTTATGCAGGTGAAAGGCAAATCCTGGTCTTCTCTTTGGAAATTGGGAAGAGCAAGTGACTGAAGTGTGTGTGGGTGAGCATTTTGGGACCAGCGACCACTGCTCCATCAGCTTTAATATAGTTATGGACAATGACAGGGTGGGCCCACAATTTAAAAATTCTGCCTGGGGCAAGGCCAACTTTGATGGTATTGGTATTTGACAGGAACTTGCTCAAGTTGATTGGAGTAAGGGGGTTGCGGGCAAAGGAATCACATCCGGAAAGTGTGATGCTTTTAAAAGTGTGATATGAGAGTTCAAGGTAGGCATGTTCCTGTTGTAGTGAAGGGCAAGAGAGGACAGCGAGAGAAATTGAGGCTCTGGTCAGGAAAAAGAAGGAGGCATGGGACAGAGTTTCAGGAACTGAGAAGCTTACGTAAGAAGGAAATTAGGTAGGGAAAAAGGGAGCAGGACATTCCAGTAGATTCAATAGGAACCTCAGGAGCAACGTCTTCACACAGAGGGTGATGAGTATATGGACCAAGTGGCCAGAGGAGCCCATTGAGGCAGGTACTATGACAAGCTTTAAAAGGCATTTGGACAGGTATATGAATAGGAAAGATAAAGAGGGATATGGGCCAAACATGGGCAGGTGGAACTAGTGTAGATGTGGCATCCTAGTCGTCACGTTCAAGTTGGGCTGAAGGGCCTGTTTCCGTGCTAAATGACTCTGACTCTCTGACGCTAAGGGTGTAGAAGACTGTGCAAGCAAATGGGATTTGCCCAATGTGCCAATCTGGCCAGCATGAACAAAGTTGGATGAAGGGCCTCTCTCTGTGCTGTACCGTTCTATGACTCTAAGGGTCCATATATGTATTAGAGAGGCAGGAAATGCTCCCAACATAATAAACATATAGAACATGCAGGATTCAAGACAGGAAATTCCTAATTCAATTCCTGGATTTAACCTGTGTAGGAAAGAACTGCATATGCTGGTTTAAATCGAAGATAGACACAAAACGCTGTAGTGACTTAACGGGACAGGCAGCATCTCTGGAGAGAAGGAATGGGCGACGTACTTCTGATTTCATTGGATCCTTCTCTCCAGACCCGCTGCCTGTCCTGCTGAGTTTCTCCAGTAATTTTGTGTCCATCCTGGATTTAACCTCCTCTTCCGGTTGGAGTCAATATTGTTTTGATGTCTGAACCTGGGAAATGTGTTATATATCCTAGATTTCAAGCCCCCATTTCCATCTCAAAAATATATTGAGTCATAGAGAGTTATATATAGTCATAGAGCATGGAAACTGGCCTTCCAGCCAACTTGGCTATGCCAAACAAGATGCCAATCTACACTAGTTCCCACCTTCCCATCTATGATCCAGTCCAAATGGGATCAAGGAAAGAGCATTCACGTCGCAGCCCTGTCTCCACCAATCTTTGCACAAGAAGAGCAAGACAGGCGCCATTGTATGTGGATGCCGAGAAGTGTGTTCAGATCGGACTGAACAATTTCTAATCTTGTGTGTGGACTCGACAAGAAAAATACTTTTAAACGTTGTTATCATACCACCCTCAACTACCTCCTCTTCCATATACTCACCACCCTCTGCGTGAAAAAATTATCCCATTAAATCTTTCCCCTCTCATCTTAAACCTAGGTCCTCTGGTTCTGGATTCCCCTGCTACCCAACTAAAATACTCTGTGCATCTACCGTACCTCTTCCTCTCATGATCTTTATACACCTCTATAAGATTGCCGCTCGTCCTCCTGCTCTCTGAATAAAGTCCTAGCCTGCCCATCCTCACCCTGTAGCTCAGGTCTTCAAGTGCCGGCAACATCCTCGCAAACCTTCTCTGAACTCTTTCCCATTCTTTTACCAATTTTTTCCAAAACAAAAAAAAATTTTGCGATTATAATGTGATTTTTTTTACATCAAATGAAACCAATTAACACTAGAGTGAGATTTTAATTCCCAAAATGAGTTAATAATTAAAAGATTAAAAACTTAATTTCTATTGCTAAGGTCTTAAATACACTTACTGGAGGGGTGGTGAAAGCAGTCTGAATCATACTTTTCCAAGGGGAGGAAAGAGAGGGAGAAATTTTCCGAGATATTGGAAAGAGGAGAGAACGTGGGACAACTTCCTCATGGAGCAGCACAACCCCAATGGTCCAAACAGCCTTCCTGTCTGCTTTATAAATGTATGAATAAACTGCATTAAAGGCAAATTATAATGCTTGTGAATGTATACTTCCTGTGATATTAAAGTTTTATATCCATACTTTTTAAACTACATATAAATCTTCACAACGAGCCTTGAATCCATTTTCATCTGATCCATCCTGCTTTTTACTTTCTCATCAATTTACAGGCAAAAATAAAACTACACTCTTGGTCCTCCTGTGCTCTTTAAAACATGGTGGGTATTGCTCACATTGCTACATCATCACCGTGAGCTTTTGGTTCGGGTTTTACGGTGTATATAATGTGAAACAAGGTGCTCTGATCTCAAAATTAGATTTTGGACATTCAGAGGTGATGTCAGGCCACCCCCCTCTACTGGAGGTCTGCAAACATTTCACAAAAAATGCAATGGAGTTAGGTTGGGCAGATGAAATTGCAAAACTAGAGACTGATGGATTTTTGTCAGACAAGGTTATTAAGGGTAATGGAATGGAAACAGATCGATGGAGTTGAGATACAAATCAACCATAAGCTAATTGAATGTGAAGGAACCTCAAGGGGCCGAATGGCCTTTTCCTGTGTCCACAGATCTTGAGGAATGCAATGAAGCAAGGTTAATATTAGTCAGTCACACATTGACCTGCTGAATTTCTAACAATGGAGAGAAAGGCTGAGCGTTCCAAAGAACAGCCATTGCCTGGGGTTTCACAGGACATTTTACTCAGCGATCAGTCCTGGCGAGCAGCAGGCCTCACTCACTGCGAGCAGCAGGCCTCACTCACAGTGAGCAGCAGGCCTCACTCACAGTGAGCAGCAGGCCTCACTCACAGCGAGTAGCAGGCCTCACTCACAGTGAGCAGCAGGCCTCACTCACAGTGAGCAGCAGGCCTCACTCACTGCGAGCAGCAGGCCTCACTCACAGGGAGCAGCAGACCTCACTCACAGGGAGCAGCAGGCCCCACTCACAGGGAGCAGCAGGCCTCTCTCACAGGGAGCAGCAGACCTCACTCACTGCGAGCAGCAGGCCTCACTCACAGTGAGCAGCAGGCCTCACTCACTGCGAGCAGCAGGCCTCACTCACTGCGAGCAGCAGGCCTCACTCACTGCGAGCAGCAGGCCTCACTCACTGCGAGCAGCAGGCCTCACTCACAGCGAGCAGCAGGCCTCACTCACAGCGAGCAGCAGGCCTCACTCACTGCGAGCAGCAGGCCTCACTCACAGGGAGCTGCAGGCCTCACTCACTGCGAGCAGTAGGCCTCACTCACTGCGAGCAGCAGGCCTCACTCACAGGGAGCAGCAGGCCTCACTCACAGCGAGCAGTGGGCCTCACTCACTGCGAGCAGCAGGCCTCGCTCACTGCGAGCAGCAGGCCTCACTCACTGCGAGCACCGGGCCTCACTCACTGCGAGCAGCAGGCCTCACTCACAGGGAGCAGCGGGCCAGGACACTCACTGCGAGCAGCAGGCCTCACTCACAGCGAGCAGTGGGCCTCACTCACTGCGAGCACCGGGCCTCACTCACTGCGAGCAGCAGGCCTCACTCACAGGGAGCAGAGGGCCGGGACACTCCCAGTGAGCAGTTGGTCCATCTGTCCCAGGGGGCTGGTCAGTCAGTCAGTCGCCTTTCTCTCTCTTGAACAGGAGAAGGCGTTTGACAGGGTGGATCACAACTACTTTCTTGGGACTGCAAGCATTTGGACTTGGACCGCATTTTGTGGCCTGGGTCCGGCTTTGCTACGCTACAGCAGAGTGCCTTGTTAAGGTAAAGGGCTCTTTGTTGGCTCCCATTCACTTTGGGAAGGGGGTACGCCAGGGATGTCCCATGTCTGGTCAGCTGCACTTGGTCTGTGTGGAGCCGTTCCTGTGCCTTCTTCAGAGGTGATTGACAGGCCTGGCTTTGCCAGGACTGGGAGAGGAGGCGGTTCTCTCGGTCTATGCTGACGATGTACTCCTAATGTTCACGGACCCTCGCACCACGCACCTCCCCTATCTGGGTGTCTACCCGTCCTGCTGAGGGGCCATGACTGGCGAACTGGCAGGAGCTGGCGACAAAAGTCATCACTCAGCTAGGGCGCTGGTCAGGCCTCCTTGGTGTGGTCTCTTACTGGGGTAGAGCCCTGCTCATAAACCAGCTGGTGGCCTCTATGTGTGGTACCGGCTGGACACTCTGGTCCCGTCCTCTATTTTGGTCACCATGATCCACAGGAGATTGGTGAACTCCTGGGAAGAGAGGAATCGCTGGGTTGCTGCCGTCTCAGGATCCTGCGGAGGCATATGTATTCCGAGTGCCCTCCGGGATGGCACGCGCTGCCGAGGCACTTTCTCCACCAGGGGCACTGCCTTCAGGAGGGCACACTACAGCGGGCATCCTGGTTGCCGGGCTTTTACCGCGATTTACTCAGAGCTTGGAATTTGGTCACCTTCAGCCAGGGCGCTGCTCCTCAGGGGGAGGGGGGTGGGTGTTGTAACCGTGCGAGTGTGCCACTATGGGTGTCGAGGAGAGGGGTGGGCGTGGAGCGATTCCAATCGGGCTTATCCCCGCTCCGTCAGAATTGCTCATGGGAGCCAAGGCCCAGGTCCTTTTCCGAGAGTCGGCCCGACGCAACATGAACCGCCTTTCCGGGATGCCCGACGTGCCACTCCGTGACACGGAGAGACGCTCACTGTACAGGCTGCTCCTGCACACTCTACACTTCCTCGCCCTTGTCTTCCGTCTGGACACGCCCTGGCAGACTGTGTTACCACATGACGGAGGGAGCAGTCCCCAGTGGAGGTCTCTCCATAAGAGATCTCCCTGTCGGTTTGATCCTGGGCCTGGCCAAGATGGCCATTTGCGGGTCCAGGCCGTGGTCCCTGGAGAGGGAGCACGTGGTGTCCACGGGGACTCTGGAGGCCTTCCTTGAACACTGGTCGCCGCGGGGGGGGGGTCGAGTGTGTTATAGATAAAGTCGGCGATATTTTAATTTGATAACTGTTTGTTGGTAAACGTATTAAAAAAAAAGAAAAGTGAGCAGCGGGCCGGGAAACTCGCAGTGAGCAGGCCCGACCTGCCCGCTGAGGGACGGACCACTGAGGAGGACTCGCCAGCACGGGGAGGCGCAGAGTGAGGGAGGGGAAGCGATGTGGGTTGGTACCGAGCAGCAAGGTTGGGTTGGTCTGAACATGAGTCGGAGCCTCGAGCCTCATGGGAGCCGCCGAGAACAAAGGGGGGCTCGGTGAGGTGTGGGGGAGGGGGGGGGGGGGGGGGGTGTAGATGAATGGATGAGTACTTTTAGTAACTTTGTCAGCACCTTTGTGGTGACTCTTTTGCGTTCTTTGCATGCAAAGGCAAATAACTTCACTGTTCCCAGCTAGATACGTGAGGATAAATACCATCATCAGCAGCAACAAGAATATTAATGGTTACTAAATCAAAGCAGGTACATGGAAATAAGACACCAGTCAGCCATCATCGGGCCAGGAAATAGAACAGGTTCAAGGCTTGTTCCTGCTGAATGGCCTCCTCCTTCTCCTTAGATCTTACGATTCCAGATTAGTTGGGCCAGTTCCCAAACTTATGTATATTCAGCAGAAGAGAATAATGATGAAGAACAGGAACCGCCTTGTCCTCCACACACTTTGGACTAGGCCAGGATGCCACTCATGGATTTTCTTTCCGGTAAAGCAGGGCTCATCCACCGCCCGGATCGGCTTGCATCCACAAATCATCCTTTTATACAATAAATGTGATATTTGATGTCTATGCATCATTAATCTTCAGAAGAATCTGAAACCAAGTCCAGTTAATGCTGGTGGCTAAAGGCAAGGAATCGATGGGACCTCCATTCCGCTCAATGATGGTGTTTAATGTTCAAGTACTAATGGACCTTCCAAGTCAATGAAAAGTAAATAAAATCACATTCTTTAATGCTTATCGAGTTAAGGAAGAGATTATTTGAGACCATAGCAACTGGAGTCACTTCCGATGCATCTGCAGTGTGGGAGGTTATTTTAAAGACTTTTATTCTGTTCATTCAATCCTCAGGATGTGGTCATCGCTGACATATTTATTGCCCATCCTGGGTTTCCCTGACAACAGTGGCTTGCTAGGCAACTTCAGCGAGCAGAGCTTTGACTTTGTGCGGCAGTTTAAAGTATTAATAGCAGTCCGCCGATCTTCCATGTGTCGTTCATTAGACTCAATCGAAGTAAACGAGAGGTAAACGTTTCCTGAAGGACTGCGAGGAATCAGTAGGAAATTCACGATGAAACAAGTCCTCATTGGTACTGTTTGAACTAGCTTAGTTTTAAAATTCTAATTTACATGGTGGGATTGCTGCTTGTGTTATCTTGATTGATTCGAAGGCCATCTAATATTATGGCCTCATGAAAGGAATCAAGGCAGTTGCGACCAATCCAGGTAATGGGCATCAGTCTGAAGAAGGGTCTCGAGCCAAAACTTCACCCATTCCTTCTCTCCAGAGATGCTGCCTGTTCCGCTGAGTTACTCCAGCATTTTGTGTCTACCTTATCATGGTGTTGGTTGGCCGAAGGGCCTGTTTCCATGGTGTATGTGTCTCTGAACAAAGCCGGTCAATCAATGGCGTTTGTCGGTGGTTTGGAGCAGAGTTCTCATCACACGCAAGTAGCCTTCTTCCAACACAGGAGATAGACTATCAACTGATGTCCATTACAAGCCCCCTGACTCCCACAGCTATCTAGACTACACTTCTTCCCAACCTACCACCCTGCTTCTAACCTCTACTCCCAGTTCCTCCGTCCATGCCGCACCTGTGTCCAAGATGAGGTGTTCCATACCAAGACATCTGAGATGTCTTAATTCTTCAGGGATTGCTGGTTCCCCTCTTCCATCATAGATGAGGACCTCACACATGTCTCCTGGGCATCCCATACTCCGTCATTGGTCCCCCTCCCCCCCCCCCCCCCCCCCCGTACTAGCCTCAACTACCTCCGATGGCAGCTTTTTCCATACACCTACCACCCTTTCTGGAAAAAAGTTGCCACTCAGATTCTTATTAAGTCTTTCCCCCACCCACCTTAAAACGATGTCCTCTGAGTTCTTGATTCCCATTGTTGGGGTAAAAGACTCCAACATTGCATTTATCCAATTTATTCCTCTCATAATCTTATACACCTATATGGATCACCCCTCATGCTCCAGCGTTCCACAGATCTAGTTCCAAGGTTCTAGCCAGCTCAACCTCACCCTACTGCTCAGGCCCTCGAGTCCTGGCAACATCCCCATAAATATTCTCTCTGCACCCTTTCCACTTAACAACATCTTTCCAATAACACGGTGACCAAAACTGAACACAATACTCAATTGGCTCACCAATCTCTTGTACAACTGAAACATAAGTGTACCGCAAGGCTCGGTGCTGGGACCGCAGCTATTTACAATATATATATTAATGATTTGGATGAAGGGATTAAGTAAGTAAGTAAGTATGTTTATTGGCCAAGTATTCACATACAAGGAATTTGCCTTGGTGCCCTGCCCACAAGTAACAACATGACGTACAGTGACAGTTACGAATGACTCAGAAAACCCTAAACATTAATAATAATAAAACATTAATGATAAAACACCATTGATCAAGCATGTGAACCAACAAAATACCAGATCAAAGAGAGGCTACAGATTTTTGGCTGTTGAGTAGAGCAACTACTTGTGGATAAAAACTGTTTTTATATCGGGCTCTGGCAGCTTTGATAGTCCGTAGTCACCTTCCACAGGGAAGTGATTCAAAGAGTTTGTGGCCAGGGTGAGAGGGGTCAGAGATGATCTTACCCGATCGCTTCCTGGCCCTTGCAGTGTACAGTTCATAAATGGAGGGAAGGTTGCAGCCAATAACGTTCTCTGCTGATCGAACGATTCGCTGCAGCCTCCAGGTGTCGTGCTTGGTGGCTGAGCCAAACCAGACCATGATGGAGGAGGTGAGAACAAACTCTATGATGGCCGTGTAGAATTTGACCATCATTGCCTGTGGCAGATTGTGCTTCCTCAGCTGCCGCAGGTAGCTGAGGAAGCACATTAAAGTAACATTAGCAAATCTGCAGATGACACAAAGCTGGGTGGCAGTGTGAATTGTGAGGAGGATGCTAGGAGGTTACAGGGTGACTTGGACAGGTTGGGTGAGTGGGCAGATGCATGGCAGATGCAGTTTAATGTGGATAAATGTGAGGTTATCCACTTTGGTGGCAAAAACAGGATTATTATCTAAATGGTGTCAAGTTGGAAAAAGGGGAAGTACAACGGGATTTGGGCGTCCTTGTACATCAGTCTATGAAAGTGAGCATGCAGGTACAGCAGGCAGTGAAGAAAGCGAATAGCATGTTGGCCTTCATAACAAGAGGAGTTGAGTATAGGAGCAAAGAGGTCCTCCTGCAGTTGTACAGGGCCCTAGTGAGTCCACACCTAGAGTATTACGTGCAGTTTTGGTCTCCAAACTTGCGGAAGGAGATTCTTGTTATTGTGGGAGTGCAGCGTAGGTTCACGAGGTTAATTCCCGAGATGGCGGAACTGTCATACGTTGATAAATTGCAGTGTCTGGGCTTGTATACTCTGGAGTTTGGAAGGATGAGAGGGGATCTTATTGAAACATATAAGATTATTAGTTTTGTTCCCGATGTTGGGAGAGTCCAGAACCAGGGGCCTCAGTTTAAGAATAAGGGGTAAGCCATTTAGAACGGAGATGAGGAAAAACTTTTTCACACAGAGAGTTCTGAGTGTGTGGAATTCTCTGCCTCAGAGGGTGGTGGAGGCTGGTTCTCTGGATGCTTTCAAGAGAGAGTTATGCCCCTGTCCCACTTAGGAAACCTGAACGGAAACCTCTGGAGACTTTGCGTCCCACCCAAGGTTTCCATGCGGTTTTCGGAGGTTTTTGTCAGTCTCCCTAATGGTCAAAACTGGTTTTCCGTTTTAAAAATCGGTCATTTTTTAGTCGAAGCCGGTTGCTAGTTGAAGGTGGTTGCCGGAGGACAAAAACCTCCGGGAACCTCCGGGAACCACATGGAAACCTTGGGTGGGGCGCAAAGTCTCCAGAGCTTTCCGTTCAGGTTTCCTAAGTGGCATAAGATAGAGATGGTGGAGGTAAGGGATATGGGGAAAAGGCAGGAACGGGGTACTGATTGGGGATGATCAGCCATGATCACATTGATTGGCGGTGCTGGCTCGAAGGGCCAAATGGCCTACTCCTGCACCTATTGTCTATTGTCCATAACCCCCCAACTTCTATACTCTATACTCTGACTAATGAAGGCCAATGTGCTGAAAGCTTAGTTCACCAGCACTCCGACATCCCTCTGCTCCTCTATAATCTTTGGTTTTCTCCTGCCTGTCCAAGATATATTTTCTCGGGCTACTACCTGTTGCTGAATAATCATGCTGACTGTCATTCTATGAATTATTGTATTTTTTTCCTGAGGGACCCCATTCTCTCTATGTTCACTTTTTCCCCTTAATTATAAAATCTCTTGTAGTTATCCTTAATATTATTTGCTAGAGCTATCTCCTGTCTTCTTTTTCCACTCCTGATTTCCTTTTCCAGTGTGCTCCTGAATTCCCGAAACTCCTCCAGGGATACCCTTGATCCCAAATGCCAATACCTGCCCCAGGCCTCAATAGACAATAGACAATAGACAATAGGTGCAGGAGTAGGCCATTTGGCCCTTCGAGCCCGCACCGCCATTCAATGTAATCATGGCTGATCATGCCCAATCAGTACCCCGATCCTGCCTTCTCCCCATATTCCCTGACTCTGCTATTTTTAAGAGCCCTATCTAGCTCTCTCTTGAAAGTATCCAGAGAACCTGCCTCCACTGCACTCTGAGGCAGAGAATTCCACAGACTCCTTCTTATTCATGACCGGCGCTGCAATTTCTCTCACCATCCAAGCTTCCTTACGGCCACTTGCCTTGCCCTTCACTCTAACAGGAACATGCATGCACTAAATTTTTGTGAGTACACTTTTAAAAACATCCCGCTTTTGGATGTTTAAGAAGGAACTGCAGATGCTGGAAACTAGAAGGTAGACAAATATGCTGGAGAAACTCAGCAGGTGAGGCAGCATCTATGGAGCGAAGGGAATAGGCAACGTTTCGGGTCGAAACCCTTCTTCAGACCTTTTTCGATGTTCCTTTTCCTTCAAACAACCTGCTCTAATTGAGCGAGTTCCTGTGTAATATCTTCAAAGTTGGCCTTGCTCCAATTTAGAACACTCCCAACAAGGTGATCATCACGTTCTTATTTCTCAGCTCCACCTGAGCTGATGAATCCCTGGATGAATCATCAGGAGTGCAATCTCTAACCACTACCGTGACATTCTCCTCAATCAGTAAAACAACACCCCTCCTCTTTTACCCTTCTATCTGTGCATCTGTACCCTGGAACTATTAAGCTGCCCGTCCTGTCTCTCTCTTAACCAGGTTTCTGTAAAGGCTACACCATCCCAGTTGCACCTACCTATCCATGCCCTGAGCTTACCTGCCTTACCTGTTACATTAAAATAAGTGCAATTTAAACCCATAGTCCTTCCTCACTCCCTGCCTTTCTTCTGCCTATTCGGTCCAATGAACATTCTCTGATCACCATCCATACTGACTTCCAGACTCTCACCTGCCTTGGTCTTGCATTGGGTCCCACCCCTCTGCCAACCTAGATTAAACCCACCCATGTAGTGAACCTGCCTGCCAGTATATTGGTACCCCTCCAGTTAAAGTGCAACCCATCCTTGTACAGGTCACCTCTGCCCTTGAAGAGATCCCAATGGTCTAGAAATCTGAATCACTGCCACCCTGCACACACTCCTCAGCCACACATTCATCTCGCCTATCTTCCCCTTCCCACCCTCACTAGCACATGGCACTGGAAGTGATCCAGAGATCACTACCCTCGAGGTCCTGCTTTATAGAAAGGAGATGAGGAGGATTTTTTTAAATCAGAGGTTGGTGAATCTGTGGAATTCATTGCCACAGAAGGCTGTGGAGGCCAAGTCAATGGATATTTTTATGGTGGAGATTCATAGATTGTTAGATTAGTATGGGTCAGGGATTACATGGAGAAGGCAGGAGAATGGGGTTGATAGATCAGCCATGACTGAATGGCAGAGACGATGGGCTGAATGGCTAATTATGCTCCTACAACTTATGAACATGAACTTTTAGCTTTATACCTCTCCCGATACGCATTTTGCTGAACCTCATTCCTCATCCCAACATGCAACATGCACAAGACTTCCAGCTGCTCCCCCTCCCCCTTGACAATGTTGTGCAGCCACTCTGAGACATCTGGGACCCTGGCAACAGGGAGGCAGCACACCATCCTAGAGTCTGGACTGCTGCCACAGAATTCCTGTCTGCACCCTTAACTAAAGGGTCACCTCTGCCTGACGTTACCCTTCCCTGCTGTGCCTCAGAATCACGGAATTATTGGAGAAATTAATGCGACCCAAATCCAAAATACCCCGAGGATTTGACCTGGATAACAAGTTTAGTTTAGTTCAATTTAGAGATACAGTGCGGAAACAGGCTCTTCGGCCCACCGAGTCCGCACCGACCAGCGATCCCCGCACACTAACACAAGGGACAATTTACAATTTACACTTATATGTCTTTGGAGTATGGGAGGAAACCGTTGATCTCTGAGAAAATCCACGCAGGTCACGGGGAGAACGTACAAACACTGTACTAGCAGCACCCGGAGTCAGGATGGAACCCGGGTCTCCGGCGCTGTAAGGCAGCAACTCCACTGCTATGCCCTTGGTACGGTATATCTGATCTGATTGGATTGCATGCAAAACAAACCCTTTCATAATACCTCAGTGCGCGTTACAAAAATAAACCTAGGCTTGAACTTAAATCTTGTTACTCTGCTCTCCTCCCCCACCAATCCCATCACCATGCAATTTCATTTCGGAGTCACGTGAGTGACTTCGTGAAGAACCCGCCAGCACGCATGCGCGACATATCGTCGCTCGCATTGCAGCCGACGGCTGGAGAGGAGCGCGGCTCACCACCAGCCCTTCACAAGGGCCACTCAGGTAAGTATAGACAACCTTGAGTTGGTTGTCCTGTGTGAGTAATTGTGTTTTCTCCCACAGGGACATGGACGTAAAAAGGAGTAAGGGCCGCAGAACTTCTGGAAGGAGTTGCCGGCCACCCATCCCGGAGTCCCCGTCTACAGCGGTAGGACGGGCCGGGAAAAAGGCGCGCAAATCGGGGAGCCCTGTTATCACAGAACCCGGTTCACCGACGCAGCTGTGCTCTAGCGGGGGTCCCGCAGAGCAAGAACTCGGTACAGCGCCGGAGCAGGGGCACCCTGACTCCATTTCTCTGTCACCCACTGGGTCATTGGCGGAGACGAGCAAAAGGGACCCGCGTGCTGCCGCACGGCCCTTCTCCCTGAGCCCTCTCGAAGGAACCAGGGATAGAGCTCGACTACCTAGCCCTTCTCGGGCTGAGGTCTCACCAGGAGCCACCAGAATGTGGTCTGGTGAATCGGCGAGACCCGAATCCACTGGCAGACCAAGGAGGGCCAGCATGGACTCACCACCCAGGGGGACCAGGAGGAGTCACGCGGGTGGAGTCTCGTCACGGTCACCGCTTCCCCCGCTGGGGGCGGGTCGGGACCGTACGCCGTCTGGGTCCAGATCAAGGACAGTCGGCAAGCCCGCGCGGATGTCGGGTCACCACGCTGCGGCGTTGGGTGCCGACCTCTCCCCACCTATGCCCTCAGAGGCAGCTGGATGCAGCTCAGCGAAAAGGAGGCGCTTGAGCAGATCCGCGCGGGAATCGCTCAGCTTCGCCGAGGCGGCTGGTAGCGACACATCGTCACGGCACCGATATTACCTCGACGAGGTACGGGCCGACGACAGGAGCCTCAGTAGTTCCTTCAGGCATGAGGACTCTAACCGCCCATACATGCACGATGAAGGGCGCTTGGACCGTATGGAGAGGATATTGGAACAAGTCCTACTAAATCAAAGACAGGACACTCACAGTTCCAGGGGACTTATGGACATATCCCCATCACCATCTATGGACAGCATGAGGCCAGAAGAGGAGGAGATCCTGGTACATGCCCCAGCAGCACCTGAGGTCCCCCAGGAAGAGCTCCTGGATGTGGCAGCCAAGTTCGGGTTACCCGTATCTTCAGGACAACCCCTCAACACTAAACTGGCCGCGACCATAGATTACCTCACGAACCACCAGCTACAGGAGGAGGTCCTTGCGAAGGCCATGGAAAGACACAACGCTCCAGGAAATTGCAATTCACTCAACGTGCCGATTGTAAACATGCCAATCTGGGGCAATATCAGGCCGGGCATCAGAGTGCAGGAAGTGAAACTGCAGAGAATCCTGAAACTACTTACGTCGGGGATTACCGCTTTTGCAAGGTCAGTGGACGGAGTTGATTTAAACACCGAACAGGAGGATGCTCTAGCACTGCTTTGTAATACGCAGTACGAAATCAACGCTTTCAGGAAAAGCATAATTAAACCTTCGTTGAACCCCAAATTTGCGGGACTATGCAGAGCACCTCCTACACCACCACCCAGACAGCTGTTCGGAGAAGACCTCCCGAAGCAGGTCAAAGACCTAGATGACCATGCTAAAACAGTGGGTCTGATGAGATCACATACTGTGACCAGACATTCGGCCAAGAAAACACCTTACTTTAGGCCGCGAGGTCAAACCGACAGGCCAGCAAGGACCTACATTCCGCCGCCTCCTCAATATCAACAGCCTCCTCAGCCCAGGCCTTTTTTAGGACTAGGTCCTCAGCGGCCAGCATGGAAAATGCGGACTCCACATCAACAACGCAACCCAGCACCTCCACGTCCCACCAAACATATCAGGGACCACCGATAACCATGAAGGTAAGGCGGTCTGGATTCCATGCACTTGCATGTCTAACCTCACAGGTTGGGGGCAGACTACGGGGATTTAAGGAGGCATGGGAAACCATCACCTCAGATGAGTTTATCTTACAAACTATTCAGGGTTATGAAATTGAGTTTATTAATGGCCAAATGCCTCCACCTCAGCATATGCCAAATCGCAAATTTGCACTTTCCAAAAAGGAATCAGCAGAAGGCTATGCTGAAATCTTGAGATTACAAGAGAAAGGGGTGATAGAAAGAACCACACATGAACCAATTGAATTCGTATCTAATATATTTACTAAAACCAAAAAAGATGGTGGATGTCGGGTCATTATAGATTTAACTCACTTGAATACCTTTGTAAAATATACCCATTTCAAAATGGACACGTTCGAAACAGCCAAATCTTTGATTTCGAAGGGCTGCTTCATGGCATGCATTGATTTAAAAGATGCATACTATTCAGTATCCATTCGGAAACATCACAGAAAGTTCTTGAAGTTTATCTGGATGGATCAGCTTTGGCAATACAAAGCTTACCACAGCCCCCAGACTGTTCACTAAACTACTCAAGCCAGTACTAGCTACACTAAGGAGGCAAAATCATACGGTCATGGCTTATTTGGATGACATTCTGATAATTGGACATACACTGGAGTCAGCAGAATTGGCAGTTTCAGCCACAGTGGAAATTTTTCAAAAAATGGGATTTATTATCCATCCAGACAAATCAAAGTTCTTCCCCGCACAGATCATGGACTACCTGGGGTTCACGGTAGACGCCAATCGCATGATCACCACCATACCAACTAATAAAGTTGGGGATGTGTTTCAAGCATGTAAGAATCTGGTCTGCGCCAGTATACCGTCAATTAGACAAACTGCCAAGGTAATTGGGAAAATTGTAGCAGTCTTTCCAGCTGCTCAATTCGGACCTTTACATTATCAAAATTTGCAAAGATCAAAAATAGCAGCATTAAAATCAAATGCTGGACATTTTGATAGACCTATCCAGCTGCCGCTCAAAGCAAAAATTGAGTTGCAATGGTGGATTGGCAATATCCATAACTCATTCAAACCCATCATTGTGCCTCGTCCGGTGGTATACTTACAAACAGACGCAAGCTCCCATGGCTGGGGAGCTACGGACAACAACACCAGTTGTGGAGGTAGATGGGACTCACTTGAAGCTACTCTGTTGTCAGCACAGGGGATAAACTATTTGGAGATGCTGGGAGCATTCCACGGACTAAGAGCTTATTGTTCAAACATTACTGACACTCATGTCCGTCTCCAAATAGACAACACCACTGCGGTGGCATATCTGAATCATATGGGCGGTACCAGGTCAATTTCATGTGATGAATTGGCAAATACAATTTGGCTCTGGTGTATTCAACAGAATATTTGGATCTCAGCTACCTACTTACCAGGTAAGCTCAACACAGTGGCGGACACCAGGTCACGGAAATTTAATGACAACATCGAGTGGATGTTGAACTCCCAAATATTCACCAAAATTACAGCCAAATTTGGTAAACCGGATATTGACCTTTTTGCGTCACGGTTGAACCATCAGGTACCAACATACGTATCATGGGAACCAGATCCTGGGGCAATGGCGATGGACGCGTTCTCGCTAGATTGGGGGAAATGGTTTTTCTATGCATTTCCTCCATTTTGCCTCATCAGTCGGGTATTGCGGAAAATCCAGCTCAATGCTGCTAAGGGCATCCTTATCATACCCGACTGGCCTACGCAGTCATGGTATCCGGTGGTCCTTGGAATGATAAGTCAACCATGGGTCCTCTTAGAGGGTTGCCCACAATTGGTGACGAACCCTGTCACAGGGAAACCACACCCCTGCTATAGTCACTTGAATCTATTGGCTTGCAGGATTTGAACAGACCATTACTACAGTATGGTCTATCATCAAGGACAATGGATACCATGGGAGCATCATGCAGGGAGTCCTCAAGACGGCAATACTTATCGCACATCAGGAAATGGGAAACCTATTGCGGCCGCCTGGACATTGCATATGACTCCGTTTCCATCACAGACGTGCTGGAATTTCTTGCGGGGCTACACCATGATGAACATCTCAGTTACAGTGCCATCAATAGCACCAGGAGTGCCCTATCATCCTACCAATATTGAGGTAGGATCTAACAAACTGGTCTCCAAGCTGATGCGGGGAATATTTAATTCCAACCCGCCAAGGCCCCGTTACAATATCACCTGGGATATTGGAAAAGTACTGACCCTACTCAGGACGTGGTCACCCATGGCTGGGCTTGAACTGGACAAACTCACCCTGAAGTTGGTGATGTTGATGGCGCTCACTTCGGCACAAAGGGTGCAGACACTTCACAAGGCCAATATCGACAAGATGATCTCTACCCCTGAGCGGGTCACTTTCTTCATTGATGAATTACTGAAGCAGCATAGACCTGGATTCACAGGGCTGCAGCTGGTGTTTTCAGCATACCCCGCTGATGCTAGGCTGTGCATAGCCACCCATATCCGCCACTATATTAAAGTGACGAGGAAATTAAGGGGAATGGAGCAATACCTGCTCATCAGCCACAAAAAACCTCACCATAGAGTGACGGCACAGACGATCTCCAGATGGCTCAGGATCGTCTTAAACAAGGCAGGTATTGACACTGATGTTTTTAAATCCCATTCCACCAGGGCAGCATCTACGTCGGCGGCAAAGGTCATGGAGGTGCCCATGGACCAGATACTTGCCACAGCGGGATGGGCCAGTGAAGCCACCTTTCAGCGGTTTTATAATAAACCCGTCACCATACCTGGAATGTTCGCAGAAGCCGTGCTAGATGCAGGCCGAGAACATACAGTCACCCCTCAGTGAGGGGTTTTTTCTTTGTTGTTGTTATTAATAAATATTATTATTTTTCAGAATAGTAGCTTCGGAAATTGGTTACTCCTGTCCATCCTTTCAGTAACGTGTGTGATAGCATGGACGTTGTCCAGGGCGTGAAATCACAGAAGCTTTGAAGTCTTCACGAAGTCACTCACGTGACTCCGAAATGAAATAGTAAGATTAAACGAGAACTTACCAGTTTGAAGTTTGATCTTTATTTTATGAGGAGTTGCGATGAGGGATTTCGTGCCCTCCGCTCCCAACCCTCGATCATAAAGTCAACTGGTAACTAGAGTCTCTTGAATCTTACTATAACAAGTCATTTCTTGGTCTTGGTTCTGTGATTCCACACCGCTGCTTTGAAGTATGTCGCGCATGCGTGCTGGCGGGTTCTTCACGAAATCCCTCATCGCAACTCCTCATAAAATAAAGATCAAACTTCAAACTGGTAAGTTCTCGTTTAATCTTACTATTTTATATTTCTTTTTCAATTATTTCCCCGATTCCTGTTCATTTTAAGTCATTTTAAGACATTTTAGCATGATGTGTAAAAGGTGTCATCATCTCTCCTGCATTTAGTTTTCAATCTTTAACCATTGGATAGTGATGTTTCTGAAAGCAAATGTTTCTGCCTATTTCCTCGATCAAATGTGGTGACATGAAGTGTTTGAATAATTGCATGATGTGCTCAGATGCTTAGCTCAATATCTGCTCTGCAGGAAAATAACGATACCTTGGAAAAGAGCACAGATATAAAGCACTATCAAATCACAACTATCAAAACGGATTGAAAGTAAACAGTGCGAAAAAAAAGGCATACAAAATGTATTTCATAATCTCAAAGCTCGTTACTGTCCAAACGTGTTTAAGGGCCTGTCCCAATTTCACGACCTCTGCCAAGTTTGCCCTTGACTCATACTCGCAGCATGGTTGTCACGAGGTCGTAGGATGTCGTAGGTACTCGTGGCATCAAGAAGGTCAGGGCATTTTTTCTAGCATGATGAAAAATGGCCACTGGTCCAAATTAGGCCATTCGTCATGAATTAGGTCACGAAAGTGGGACAGGTCGTTTATGTTGCAGCAGCCAACTTTCACACATAATGATGATTACCTGTGTAGGAAGGAACTGCAGGTGCTAGTTTAAACAGAAGGTAGACACAAAAAGCTGGAGTGACTCAGCGGGACAGGCAGCATCTCTGGAGAGAAGGTATGGGTGACATTTCGGGTCGAGACCCTTCCAGCATGCTTGTTTTAAGGACAAATACTGATCTGAAATTGCACTCTTGTTTGAATTAGTACAGGAGAACCTTTATGTTGTCAAAAAGATCTCACGATGCTGCCTTAGCTGGGTAATGTATTGGAGGCAGGCAAGATAGTCGACGTTTTGGGTCGAGACGTGTTTTTACGTCTCTGGAATTAACCAGGTTTGTGTAGACAAGAGGCAGTGAGATAAAAGGGCAATAAAACAAAAATAAAAATAGCTGGAAAAAGAAAAAAAAAGGAGAGATAGAATGGACTTAGAGAAAGAAAACAAAAGATTTGGAACGAGGCATGTGCGAGTGAAGGAAAGAAGGGGAAAAGGGAGAGAGGGGAAAGAGAGAGAGAGAGAGAGGGGGGGGGCGATGAGACAGGGAAACAAGATATGAAGAACAATAAAAGGGTCAAGAAAGTTAAGTCAATGGTGATGTTGAGATCTGCAATAACAGACCTATGGCTCGACAGAATAGTAGAGACAGAAAAACTAACTACACAATACAATTAAAGTGGTTAAAATCTGCTCCACGATTTTAAACCAAAAACTAAATATAACTGTTAATTATTACATTTTAAATTAAATTATCTTCACACCTGTTGCCCAAATACAATTGACATTACCAAGGAAAGTCTAATATCAAGACAGTCGCTGTTGGCTGATGAGCTGCGCATTAGCCATGCTAGGGGACTTTAAGGTCATTTTGTAATTAAACCACGTCATGGGTGGCAACAATATCATACGATGTCGTGCAAATTGGATCAGTTTATAGCATCATGTGTCTCAATTGCTTCTAAATCATTGTGATCAGCATCATGTAAAAATATCAGTATGTCTGTGTGTAAAAATTACCTGGTTTCTGCAGGTGAGCATGAGGTGCCTGGATAGAGTGGATGTGGAGAGGATGTTTCCACTAGTGGGAGAGTCTAGGACGTTCCTTTAGGAAGAAGGTGAGGAGGGTGGTGAATCCGTGGAATTCTTAGCCACAGAAGCCTGTGGAGGCCAAGTCAATGGATATTTTTAAGGCAAAGATTGATAGATTCTTGATTAGTACAGGTGTCAGGGGTT
The DNA here is from genome assembly GCA_963514005.1 of Raja brachyura. The sequence continues at coordinate 37,767,777 of OY740804.1, read as the reverse complement.
ATGGAGAGAATTGGGAGATTGGGATTAGGAAGGAGAGATAGATCAGCCATGATTGAATGGCGGAGTAGACTTGATGGGCCGAATGGCCTCATTCCGCTCTTATGGACTTCTGAGCTTTATGTGGACAATATGTGCACATGTATGCTGTGCATATGTTTGTGTACAAGTGAGGGTGTTAATGTACAGTATATCGAAGATAGACACAAAATACTGGAGTAACTCAGCGGAACAGACAGCAGCTCCGAAGAGAAGGAATGGGTGACGTTTCAGGTCGAGACCCTTCTTCAGACTGAGAGTCGGGGAAGAGATGTGTATGAAACTCTCACTTTGAAATGCAGTTGCTGCATATTTCTATGTGACAAAAAAATATATATTTATTTTAAAAGAGGGAAATGGAAATTCCTTGTCAATATGCAGGGACAGAATGTGAGTGACGACATGACAGCTTTAATCACTGCTTTGTATCATTGCTCAATTAATTGTAGATGGTGGATGGCTCCCTCCTCAGTCTACAGAGATCCTCTCCTCTCTCTAGCTGAGTTCTTGTTTTTAATGTATGTGTAAGATGTATTAAAATATTACAACAAAGTCTGAGGCAAGAAAGCATCCTCTGGTGCAGCCATGGAGGCGGCTGGATTTAAATCTATGCACTCATTTCTTCAATCGTGAAAGCAGGTGAGCTATCTGTTGAATGATTGACTTCCAACCGAACCGTTGAGCCCATTAGCAAATTAAATAAGTGCATTCACATTTCATTCCTTTTCCAATTAAAAATTTCCATTCAATGAATGCACACCGATACTGCAAAAAACTATCAATCAGTTGTTTCCAGTTCAATATTTATCCAACACATAAACACACAGTCATCAATGCAAAGTCAGTTCTTGCGATGATTGTTAATGGGCAGCACTGAGGGCGCAAGGGTTGTTGCTTGCAGAGGTAAAAAGACACAACTCAAGAATGCCACAACATGATATAGAAATTACTCCAGGGTGTAAAATGATGCAGTCGTAGTAATGGAGAATTATAATTCTCCCAATCTCAACTGGAATAGCCCTTGTGTAAGGCGTTCATAATAGTGTGGAGTTCATGAAATGCCAACAACAAGTGTGGGGGTGGGGACAAGTGTGTGTGGGGGGGGGGGGGGGGGGAGTTAGAGAAGGAGTGTACAGCAGTATATGTGGAGTGCTTACTAGATAAGGTTGTGGGGAACCGTATCCAGGAGAATGAGGATGGGCAAGTGATAGAATATCTGTGGAGAAATCCTTTTGAATCAATGACCATAGTTCACTCATTGTCTAGGTAGTCATTGAGACATAGAGTGAGACAGCGTGGAAACAGGCCCTTCAGCCCAACTTGTCCACACTGGCCAACATGTCACAGCTACACTTGTACCAGCTGCCCACATTTGGCCCATATCCTTCCAAATCTGTCCTATCCATGTACCAATGTAACTGTTTCTTAAACATTGGTATATTCCCTGCCTCAACTACCTCCACTGGCAGCTCGTTCCATAAACCCACCACCCTTTGTGTGAAAAAGTTACCCCACAGATTCCTATTAAATCTTTTCCCTTTCACCTTAAACCTATGTCCTCTGGTTCTGGGTTCACCAACTCTGGGCAACAGACTGTGCATCCATCCGATCTATTCCTCTCATGAATTTATACCCCTCCATAAGATCACCCCTCATCCTCCTGTGCTCCATGGAATAGAGTTCCCGGCTACTCAACCTGTCCCTATAGCTTAGACCCTCGAGTCCTGGCAACATCCTCGTAAATCTTCACTGTACCCTTTCCAGCTTGAGTCATGGAAAAGGATAAGGTTGGTCGTAGCGTTAAGGCCACTGAGTCATACAGTTACACAACATAGTAACAGGGTCTTTGGCCCAACTCGTTGATACTAACAAAGATGCCCATCTAAGCTACCTGTACAAATACAGTGGCTTGCAAAAGTATTCATACCCCTTGAACTTTTCCACATTTTGTCACGTTACAACCACAAACGTAAATGTATTTTATTGGGATTTTATGTGATAGACCAACACAAAGTGGTGCATAATTGGGAAGTGGAAGGAAAATGATACATGGTTCTTAATTTTTTTTACAAATTAAAAACTGAAAAGTGTTGCGTGCAAAAGTATTCATCCCCCTTTACTCTGATACCCCTAAATGAAATCCAGTGCAACCAATTGCCTTCAGAAGTCACCTAATTAGTAAATAGAGTCCACTTGGGTGTAATCTAATCTCAGCATAAATACAGCTGTTCTGTGAAGGCCGCAGAGGTTTGTATGAGAACATTAGTGAACAAACAGCATCATGAAGCCCAAGGAACACACCAGACAGGTCAGGGATAAAGTTGTGGAGAAGTTTAAAGCAGGGTTAGGTTATAAAAAAATATCCCAAGCTTTGAACATCTCACCGAGCACTGTTCAATCCATCATCTGAAAATGGAAAGAGTATGGCACAACTGCAAACCTACCAAGACATGGCCGTCCACCTAAACTGACAGGCCGGGCAAGGAGAGCATTGATCAGAGAAGCAGCCAAGAGGCCCATGGTAACTCTGGAGGAGCTGCAGAGATCCACAGCTCAGGTGGGAGAATCTGTCCACAGGACAACTATTAGTCGTGCACTCCACAAATCGGGCCTTTATGGAAGAGTGGCAAGAAGAAAGCCATTGTTGAAACAAAGCCATAAGAAGTCCCGTTTGCAGTTTGCCACAAGCCATGTGGGGGACACAGCAAACATGTGCAGGAAGGTGCTCTGGTCTGATGAGACCAAAATTGAATTTTTTGGCCTAAATGCAAAACGCTATGTGTGGCGGAAAACTAACACTGCACATCACCCTGAACACACCATCCCCACTGTGAAACATGGTGGTGGGATGCTTTTCTTCAGCAGGGACAGGGAAGCTGGTCAGAGTTGATGGGAAGATGGATGAAGCCAAATACAGGGCAATCTTGGAAGAAAACCTGTTAGTGTCTGCAAAAGACTTGAGACTGGGGCGGAGGTTCACATTCCAGCTGGACAACGACCCTAAACATACAGCCAGAGCTACAATGGAATGGCTTAGATCAAAGCATATTCATGTGTTAGAATGGCCCAGTCAAAGTCCAGACCTAAATCCAATTGAGAATCTCTGGCAAGACTTGAAAATTGCTGTTCACAGATGCTCTCCATCCAATCTGACTGAGCTTGAACTATTTTGCAAAGAAGAATGGGCAAACATTTCAGTCTCTAGATGTGCAAAGCTGGTAGAGACATACCCCAAAAGACTTGCAGCTGTAATCGCAGCAAAAGGTGGTTCTACAAAGTATTGACTCAGGGGGGCAGAATACTTTTGCACGCCACACTTTTCAGTTTTTAATTTGTAATAAAATTTGGAAACCATGTATAATTTTCCTTCCACTTCACAATTATGCACCACTTTGTGTTGGTCCATCACATAAAATCCCAATAAAATACAGTTACGTTGGTGGTTGTAACGTGACAAAATGTGGAAAAGTTCAAGGGGTATGAAAACTTTCGCCACTGTATCTGTTAAACATTGTTCTTGTATCTTCCTCAACTACTCGCTTTCGCAGTTCCTTGCACATACGCATCACCCTCTGTGTGTGAAATTTGCCCCTCAGGTCCCTTTTAAAACTTTCCCCTATCACCTTACATGTATGTTCTCTGGTTTTCAACTCCTCTATCCTGGGAAAAAGACAATGACATATCAATGTCCATGCGATTTTATACATGGCTATAAGATTACCCCACAACCTCCTATGCTCTCGGGAAGAAAGTCCCCATCTATCCTGACATTCCTTATTGCTAAATATCTCTAGCACTGATAACATCTTTGTGAATCCTTTCTGCGACTTTAATTCCTGTAGCTGGACGACCTTGACTGGACAAAATGCTTCAAGTGTTTTGTCACAAAATACTTATACAGTTGCAACATAATATCCCACTCCTGTGCTCAATACCCAGACCAATGAAAGCAAGTGTGCCAAACGCCTTCCACAACACCCTGTCTCCCAGTGTTCCTATTTTTGATCTATGCTCCTGTACCCCAGATCTCTGGGGAATATGAAGCGTCTTAAGGACCATACCGCTATAACATTTGATACAAAATGCTGGAGTAACTCAGGACAGGCAGCATCTCTGGAGAAAACGAATAGGTGATGTTTCAGGTCGAGATCCTTCTTCCGACCCGAAACGTCCCCCATTCCTTTGCTCCAGAGATGCTGCCTGTCCCGTTGAGTTACTCCAGCATTTTGTATCTGCATTCGATTTAAACCAGCATCTACAGTTCTTTCCTAACATTTGATATAGTAGGTGTTAATGCAAGTTGGAAGGAGGAGAAATTCTTTAAAATAGCCAGCCTTCCGTGGTCTTTAAAGCTGAACCTACCTCCAACAGGTGGATTAAGGGATTTGACTTATTTTTTTAGACTAACTTTATTAGTTTGTAACTTGTGAGAACTAATATCAGTCCTGAGAAGTGTAGTCAAGTCAAGTCCAGGCCTAATGTGGATCCATCTTCTGAGATGTAGTCTGGGGAATTAGTCGTTGAGTTAAAAAGTTCAAAGATTCAAAGGTCTTTTTATTGTTGCATGTACCAATTATGGCAGAATGAAACTGGAATAACCATACTAGAAAAAGCAACAAGACACACAACTACATAAAAGTCAACATAAACATCCACCACAGCAGATTCCCCACATTCCTCACTGTGATGGAAGGCAATAAAGTCTAATCCTCTTCCTCTTTATTCTCCCGCGGTCCGGGCAATTGAAACATCTGCAGTTGGGGCGATCGTAGCTCCCGGATCGGGGCAATCGAAGCTCCTGCATTGGGGCGATCGGAGTACCGTGTCGGGACGTTCAAAGCTCCTGTGGCTTGGAGCTGCCAAAGTCTTTTTCTAACCAGAGACCGTGAGCTGCATGATACTAAAGTCCGCAGGCTCCCGCGGTTGGAGCTTCAAGGTCAATCCCCGAAAGGGACCGCCAGCCCCACGATGTTATGTCCCGCAGGCCCCCGTAGTTGAAGCTCCAGAAGTCGGCCTCCAGCAGAGGCTGCCAGCTCCACGATGTTCGGCCGCTGTGTGGACGGAGATTCGAAATGGAAAAAAAAATCGCATCTCTGTCGAGGTAAGAGATTAAAATAAAGTTTCCCCCGTCCCCCCCCACCCCACATAAAACAAACTAAAGAACACTAAAACATACATTTAACACATACTGAAAAACAACAAAGAAGGAAGGGACGAGTCAGACTGTTGGCGAGGCGGCCATTGCGGGCACCACCCTGTGCTAGAATGCGAGTTACTCCAGCACTCTGTGTTTTGCTGCCAAAACCAGTTTGGTTAATGCTGTTCAGCAGAGGTCTGATGGAATGTGACTTGCTAAAAAGTGGAGACACCAAGAATTTCAGGTCTATAGAATCCAGATAATATTTGTGGGCCACAATCAGGTCTGAGGGCAACGTCGAGATCACCACCATCATGAGTCTCTTATAACCGTCATACGTTTGTACAGAGTTACCAACAATGGGCACCATTACAATGCTTGTTGCCTGACCACTCTAAGCTGTTTTCATCAACACACTGCATTTCTCCAATATGTGAGCCTTCCCTGCATTGAGTGCTAGTCTACACTTTCTAAAAGTTAGCTTCATGCAGTTTATGCTTTTAATGCTGATATTTTGGCGGATGGAGACGAGAGTCGATTGTTTAAGTTTTACTCGTAAAACGGTTAAACTGACGATGGGTCTCACACAACCAACAAAGCAGATCCAGCCACAACGGTGGTCTAGAGCAACTGCAAGGGTATCGCCGAGAAAGAGCATGAAAAAGCAACCCCTCCCAGTGTCACATGCCTGAGGAACCTGACCACAGGGTTCGACTGCCTGCGAGCACCAGCAGGTGCCGCTACAATATATGGATCTTTTTTAACTGATCCGCATGTTGCTCTCAAAGCGTACCTGTACAGGCTTTCTAAATTTGTACTCTAAATACATTCTTCCAATCCACTTTTAATTCTTTGATCTTCTAATAAGATTGGCTGGTGGATCAATAATGTAAACAAGAGAGATGGCAGCTGAATTAAACAGGATGCTTACACCAGTCTTCACTGTGGAGAACACAAATAACATCCCAAAAATACGTACACATTAGAAGGTTGAAGAAGAGGAGGTCAGGAAAATTCTATTAGCTTTAAGATAGTTATGGATATATGGATACAATCACCAAAGAAGTGGCACTGCGCAAAGTGTCGGAACTGTGGCAGATCTGTAGATCCTGATAGACTTTATTCTAGGTTCTTCAGAGAAATGGCTAGTGAGATCATTGATGCATTGGCTTTGATTTAACAAAAGTCCATTGATTTTGGGAAGGTTCTTTGGATTGGAAAATACCCACAGTACAGGAGAAGGAGACAAAGAGCAGGAAACTATGTACCGCTTATATGATGGATATAATATTAGAAACTGTTTCTAAGGATATTATTGTAGGACACTTCGAAAAATTCACATCCCATGCCTCTCTTTTTCCTGATGAGCCTCAATTTCTCTTGTCATCCAAGCTTTGTTACAACCACTCCCCTTGCCCCTCACTATAACAAGAACATGCATGCCTGAATTCATGTCATCAAACTTTTAAAAACATCCCACTTTCTGGACATTCCTTTGCCCGCAAACAACCTACGCCCATCAACTTGATGAAGATATGTCTGAGACGCTACATCTTGAAGATATGAGACTCGTCTTAGCAGGAAAATCAGAGCAATTTTCAAAGATATGGTCTCCTTTCATTGATTCATTACAAGTATAGTATGGTGCAACACATCCTCGGAATTAAACTGATTTACGGACAGGGTGATGGTTGCGATGAGAAATGAAGCAGCTATATCAACACGTTTTGCTCCCTTTTTTAAAATTATTTTTCGTTTTTGTCTTATTCTTTTTTAGGTTTTTACTTATTCACTCTTTCACTACACTATTTGGTAGTTTAGGGGTTTACACATTCACTATTTCTTTCACTTTCTCTCTTTCTTGCTCTTTTTCTCTTGTTCTCTATTTCTTCTTTGTCCAAATGAAAATGGAAGATGTACAATAAATGTATTTTGTTATATGCCGTGGTTTATACTACTGTACACTGCTTCTAATAAAAGTATAATTTATTTTTTTTTAAACTTGATGAAGATCCTGTCTAATGTCATCAAAGTTGATCTTGCCCCAATTCGGAATTTTAACGCGTGGGACAGCCCTGCAATTATCCATAACTATCTTAAAGCTTCTATAACTGTGCTCCTCATGAACACTTCAGATACTTGCCCTTCCCAATTTCATAAGAGCAGGTCAAGCATTGCCCTCTCCAATGTTGGGCCCTCTACATATGGCTTGAGGAAACTCTCCTGAACACATTTGACTAATTCCACCCCATCTAAGCCTTTTGGATTATGACAGTCTCAGTCTATACTGGGAAAGTAAAAATCCCCTCCAAAACACATCCTTATTAGTCTTGCAGCTGCTTGCAATTCCCTGGCAGATTTGCTCTTCTAATTCTCATTTACTATTTGGAGTCCTGTACTAAACCCCAACAAGGTGATCATCCCCTCTTTATATCTCATCTCTACCCATATGGGGTAATTGGACGAACCATCAGTAATGTCATCTTGGACTACTGCCATGACATTTTCCTCAATCCCTAAAGCAACACTCCCTCCTCCTTTCACCCTACCCTCTATCTTTCCTGTAGCAACCCTGCTTCATTAAGCTACCAGTCCTGTGCCTCTCTCAGCCAGGTTTCCATAATGGCCATAACATCCCAGTCGCATACCTGTCCATGCCCTGATTTCATCCACCTTGCCTGTCAGGCCACTCGCGTTAAAATAAGTCCAATTCAATCCAGCAGTCTTCCTCACTCCCTGAATGTTCCTGTCTTTCTTGTTTACTGAACTTTCCTTCATCACCATCCTTATGACTTTCAGACTCTCACCTGCCATTCCCCTCCCAATCTAGTTTAAACCCACCATTGTAGCACCTGTCCTCTGGCTCTTTGCCACGCAACTGCAGGAGATGCAGCACTTGTTTATTTATTGCATTCCTTCCCATAACCTTAAGGGCCTGTTCCACTTGGGTGTCATTTGCGTGTCATTTACACGACATAATGTACGCGTCACGATGATGCGTGCGTCGTGGTGCGCACGTGATACACACATGGTGTGCATTACGCATGCATGGTGCGTGGTGACGTAGGCAGTGACGCGCGGTACCCCAGGATTTTGGGATTCACAGAATCTTCGCGCACCACCTGCATGATGTGCAAATGATGCCCAAGTGGGACAGGCCCTTTAACAACCAAAAAGTCCCTGCAGGTGAAGCAGCAAATCACCTGCACCTCTTCTGATTGTGTGTGCTGCTTTCGGTATTCACCGTGTGGATCCCTCTACATTGGAGAAACCAAATGTAGAATGAAGGATCAATTTGCAAAGCACTGCATTCAAGCCAGAGGTGAAACCATGAATTTCCTGTTGCCTGCCAGTATAATTCTCCATCCCACTCCCACTCTGATCTGACCTGACAATAAATCTTGTCTATCAGAAGGCTGGATTCTCTACCTCAGGTGGAGTCCTGATCGTTACATATATTTAAGGTGGGGAGAGATAAATATTTGTAAGTCGAGTAATTGATGTCTATGGGGAACTGGCACAGATAGGTCATGACCATATTGAATGGCAGCGCAGGCTTGAGGGGCCGAGTGGCCTACACCTGCTCTTAATTTCTATTGTTCTTGTGTTCTATCTGTTTCTGGCCTCCTGCACAGTTCTTATAGGAGAGGGTAAGATAGGGCCCCATACCTGCCTGTGTTCTCTCTGTCTATTTGACTCCTTTTATAACTAATATGAACAAAGGACATTCTTGGGTCCGAGCAGTCTCATTAACCCATCGTCCAGAAGATCTTATTTACACCTAATCCCCAGGTCAACCCTAATCTCACCCTTGTGGAAATGATCCCAGTGTCCCATCCAGCCCCACTACACCCTCTCCCCAGCTTGAGTTCCATGCTTCCCATTTCTGACTGCACACCTCAGACCTGAAATGCGATTTTACTTCGGAGTCACGTGAGCTCCTCCAGCGGTAAGTTTAAACTTCAGGTAAGTTGTATTTATTACCTGGTTTAGGTCTCCTGCGTCGGCCGATGAGGGAACCATCTGAGGGCTTTGGGGAAACCATGGTCCAACCACGGAAGCGGGGAGCTGGCGAATGTTGGGTTTCGCGATCGGAGTCACTAATAAGTACGGTCAGTGACGCTAGACGTTGGGTTCCCGGGGAGGGGAAATCCAATAAAATGCGGTTCCCAGACCACAGTAGTCCCCAGAATATGGGGTTAAAACTGACCTAAAACTGACCTCAGCCCGGGTGCCGGGAGGGTTACCGCGGGTATGTATATGCACGCTGGGGTTCCCGGGGAGTGGAAATCCAGCAGCAATGCAGTTCTCAAACCGCAGTGGTCCCCAGGATATGGGGACAGCCGACAAAAATGTCAGCCCGGATGCCGGGAGGGTTCCCGTCTGGGAATGTGAAATATTTTGGAGGTTGACCAGGATGGAGCTTCTAATGGAGAGGAGGCTCCATCTAGGTACACTCCTACAGCAGGTGTTGTGCCGGCGCGGGTCAATGTGAGAGCTTGCGCCAACAGCACCTTAGACAGGGCTGCTTAGTGGGGATGCCAAGCCTATGGCAGTGTGGTCTATGGGAGAGGCCGCGCCAGCAGTGCCTTGTAACATGGCTGCTTAAGGTTGATGCCGAGGCTATGGGGTTGCCGGCATATGGGAAAGGTGCGCCAGCAGCACCTTTGTAGCAGGGCTGCTTAATGTGGCAGCACCACCTGTAGAAGGGCTGCGTAATTACCAGGGCAGTTTTGTTCTGACCCTGAAGTTGAAGGTATTGCAGAGCAGCATACCTCAAGGCATGGACGCCACTGGGTCAGTATTAGTCTGACGCTGAGTCCATGGCAAAGTCGGCGTATTGCTGAAGCCGCGCCAGCAGCACCTTGTAGCAGGGCTGCTTAATGTCTCCCTCGTGTAAGAGGAGAGCATGCCTGGTCAGTGTAATCTGACGCCGAGTCTGAGGGTATAGCCGTGGAGCATGTCCAAGGGATGAAGGGCACGTACCAAAGGTACCATGCCTGACATCCCAACACATATGCAGTGAACACCGCTATCAGGGGGACATTAGAGCCGGCTGCCGAATCTTCAATTCAGGTAAGACCTATTTCATAGGTGAAACTTGGAGGACGAAGCACAAGCTATTGGACCAAGTAAGGCCAACAACGAGTAAGGCTTCATAGTTCCGGGGACAAGGCACCCCACGTCTTCATCGGCTGTAAACGGTTCACTGAAGCTGGTGGCAGCATGAAAGCTGGCCAGAGCTTCCACGTACTCTACCTGTGCTACTCTACCACTAAGGGACCACTTGCAAATTGGTAAGATGTACACTTGGTAGTACAATACAAATGATTGAGACATTATCATCTACTTCAAGGGGTCTAACCATGTAAAGCTGGACAATACTAGCATTCCCAGCAGGTTGGAGTTGGGCAGGCTCAGTATAATGGCCAGGATTGTCTTACAAGATTGGCTCGGAAATCTGGCCAGAGTTGCCGTTCACGGCAGACACGAAATGATGGCAGGCGTGGCCTGTTCATTATGAAAGATGGCTGATTAACAACTGGTTTTATAGTGTATTCCCATTTACAGTGATCATGGGGAATATTTGCAGGAGACATTGCTATGATAAGGCAATATAACAGAGTGATGACAAGAAAGCATTCAAAGAGGACTACTCAGAGTTCAAAAACACTGGCTATGTATTGTCTCGATGATATTTTAATGCTGTATTTCGCTAAAATCCACTGTTTAAATCTCAATCTATAATTGAGAAATTGGGCTCCTCTATCCAGTTAAGATTAAGTTGTTATCAAGTAGACTTGTTGGACATTGGGATTTACCTTTAGCTATTCAATTTGCCGTTGACGCCGGCCTGGGCAACAGATTGCAGTCAATAGACTCCTGTAACAGCCTTGTTGTTATAAAGCAACCTTCTATTCATTAAGACTAATTGGCAATATAATAGATGTGATTCTGCTGTGCAAGTGGGAGAACTGTCATCCTGCTAAATGGTAAACTGTAAAGTGCCATGTAGGTCATTGTTAACACAACTTTGTTATTACCAGTTGAAGCTATCAAAGTCACAATGATGGACAAACAGTCTTTAGTATTGCTCCAGTAGTTTGTTTGGTAAATATTTCATTATATTGCAAAATGATGCTAATGGCCCTAAGATGGGAAATTGCGAATGTCATCTCTAGTTTGGAGGTGGAGGAGATTTGCATGACTTACCAAATCTTCACTTATTGGTATCAACTATCTATAGACCCTACGGGTGTTGTATGGGTTAAAGAGTGATTGAGCAAATATGCATATCTGCATGCTCAACTTCATGTTGATACATTATGATTGTGGCATATGTTAGTCACGTGGGTGCAATCAATTACAGACTCCTGTAATGGTTACATAATCTCGTTTGCCACAGGAGAATCATCAAGTATAGGTCAATAACAACACAGAATTGGTGTTGAATCACACCATATTTATTAAACTCTGGTTCAATGGAATACCAAATATAGAGATGTTTGTTTTCATGCATATGCACAGGTTGCAAAATATGTGGAATAACAATGGCGAAAGATACATTCTCGCTACAAGGAGAAGGAAGGTCTTTTATGTCTTCCTCCATTTTGCTTCATCAATCGGGGCTTCAAATAAAGTAATTAAGAGCCCGCTTTAGGTTCCTATTGCGTGTATTGCTTATTCAACTTTGATTCCCGATTTGTGTGGAATAATAATACAACCTTTATTGTTATTTTAAACGTAACTTTGCTGGTTCAACCGGAGGTTTGGGAAATCAGCTGTTGCATGATAAAATCAAATTATGTTCTGCAGATTCAATAGACTGCCCTATGGCTTGGGTTGTTACATCTATCCTTCTATGCTTGGATAGCACCAAAAAGCAGGACTTTTCTTTTCCAGGAGATGAAAAGAGTTTGTTTCATGCTCATGTTACATTGAAAATGGTATAGATTACTGACATTTGGAGTTCATGTTAAATGATCTTTTGTCAATAATTGAGTTGCACGGCTATTAAACGTGCCAACGTGCCTTCTCATTGAATTGGCTTCAGCAAATGAGACCCGCTCTGTTTATAATTACTTAAGCAGAGCAGAAGGGGTGTCAGGTCTTAAAATAGTTAAAGGCACGCCAGGGGACCTTTGGTAAAGTGAGCACACACATATACAACAATACGTCAAGGTCACCAAGAGCCCTCGAGGCTCTGAACTAGCAATGTTTGTTAGTCACAAAAACTTAGAAGAAAGTATCTGTTCAGGCCACTCCAGATGATAAAACAGAGTTTGGTTTATGCAGGAGTAGATACTGATTCCAGATCTCATTCCACCAGGGCTGCTACAACATCAGCAGCAAGGGTTATTTTACGATGAGGGATTACGTGAAGAAGCCCCGCCTGGCGCTGGATCGGCATACTTCAAAGCAGCGGCATGAAAACACAGAACCAATAGCCGGAGTAAGATAGTAAGGCCCAACATAGACTAGAACTACCAAATAATCATTTATATTATGAGGGTTGGGAGCGGAGGGCACGTAATCCCTCATCGTAACTCCTCATAAAATAAAGATCAAACTTCGAACAGGTAAGTTCTCGTTTAATCTTACTATTTTACTTCGGAGTCACGTGAGTGACTACGTGAAGATTTTAAAGCTCTGTGTTTTTTATGTCGTAGATTCATTCCATACGACTCTCTGTTTAGTCAAAACAGTAGTGAGTAAATGGTATTTTAAGACATTGTTACAATTTATGTAATAAGTCCTTTAAAAAAGAACAAATTTTTAAATAATAACCCCTCTATCGTAGGGGAAAATTACAAAAGAAAAATGATAAATGATGTCAATGGTAACATAAATCGATAATATAAATCAATAATATAAAACAAAGCAAGCATTTAAAGAGAACCCAGTACTGCGTGCCCAAATCCTGGCACCGTGACAACAGGTTTATTGAAGAACTTTGAAACTTTTCTTCTCTACACCACCCTGCGGCCTCTAAAATTTTGATTGAGTGGTACGTCCTGTACCTTTGCCGCAGACGTAGCTGCCGCCCTAGTGGAGTGAGATTTAAACACATCAGTGTCTATTCCTGCTTGATCCAAAACCTGTTTAAACCATCTAGAAATGGTTTGAACTGAAATTTTTGTATGTGGTTTTTTTGTGCGTTATCAATAACGCTTCCTCAGAACCTCTGAGATTTTTGGTTACCTCAATGTATTGAGTTAAATGCTTACTACACACAATGTTTCATCGATAGGATATGCTTTAAACATTACCTTAACTCCAGTTCTCCCTGGTCTGCTTTGTTTGATCAGGTCATAAACATAAAACACAATGTTATCTGCAGTCACATGCATGCAATCCAACCGTGACAATTGCAAAGTTTGTACTCTTTGAGCTGATACCAATGCCATTAACATTACTACCTTCAATGCTAACTTCTACAAAAACATTGAAGTAATTGAAGTCCATTGCTTAAGCAAAGTGAGAACAATGCTAACATCCCAAAATTCTGTATATCTGGCTTGGGAGGATTTTTATTAAAATTCCTTTCATGAACCGGGATATTAATGGTTGAGACCCAACTGAATCCCGATCAGAAATTTGTCCTAAGTAGGATGACAATGCACTACGAGCACAATTAATGGCACTATAACTCAAATGCTCATCAAAATGTAACCCAGCAAGGAACTCCAATACATTTGAAATGTTTGTAGTATGATAAGATATCTTTGACTGTGTACAAAAACTTCACATTTCCTTATATGTGACATATATTGTTTTTTAGTGCTATTCCTCCAAGCTGCATCTATAACATCCACGGTCCTGTCTGACAGTTCAAACTCTTGCAATGGTCTGGTCAGAAGCTGCAGATTAACAAATTCATATGATCATGCAATGGATGAATTTCTTTTGTTACTGGTTGTGTCAACAGATTGTCGCAACTGGGAATTGTCATACATGGTTCAACAATCATTTTAAGCATCAATGGGAACCATGACTGCGTAGGCCAATTTGGCACCACCAAAAATGCCTTTGGCAGCGTCTTGCGCTATTTTCTTAAGACATTGCCCAATGAGACAGAATGGGGGAAAAGCATAAAAGAACGTATTCCCCCAGTGTAGCGAGAAAGCATCCACTGCTACTGCCCCTGGATCGTGTTCCCAAGACACGTATTTGGGCAATTGGTGATTCAATCTAGATGCAAACAGATCAATGTCCGGTACTCCATACCGACTGACAATATTTTTGAAAATTTGTGGATTTAACATCCATTCTGTATTGTCTTAAAAAATTCGTGATCTTTTGTCTGCCACAACATTGTCTCTCCCTGGGAGATAAATAGCTGAAAGCCAAATATTTTACCAATACACCATTGCCACATCTGGGTTACCAGATGATCACATGATATTGATCTGACACCACCCATGTGATTGATATATGCCACAGCTGTGGTATTGTCTATTTGTATTTGGACATGCAAATCTTTTAATGTAGAACAATAAGCTTTTAATCCATAAAATGCTCCCAGTAGCTCCAAATAATTAATACCATATGTTGGGAGCAATAAATCCTCTTGGACAGCCCATCTGCCCCCACAGCTGGTCTCATTATCCGTAGCCCCCCATCCGAGAGAACTTGTGTCAGTTTGCAAAAACACTATTGGCTGCTGAACTAAAATGTTCTTAGCAGCTTGTGGAACATTCTCAACCCACCAATGTAATTCTGATAAGGCTTCCTTTGGCAATTGCATTGGCCTATCAAAATGGCCTGCTCGCTGAATAAGCGCTTGAGTTTTTGCCCTTTGACGATTTTGGTAACATAGTGGACCAAATTCTACTGCTGGAAATGCTGCTACCAACTTCCCAATAACCTTAGCAACTTCTCGGATGGAGCGATAAGGTTTGTTAATCAGGTTCTGACACACATTTGTCAAATCTATCACATTATCCATTGGTAAAATTACCAACATGGTAACTGAATTAATCACAAACCCCAGATATTCCATGGTTTGGGATGGCTGTAACTTAGATTTTGTTGGATGAATCAGGAATCCCAACTTTTCAAACAAGTTTGTAGTTGCTGAGACAGATTTTTCAGCTGACTCCTGATTAGCATTGACAATTAAAATGTCATCTAGATAAGCCATAACGATGTGTTTTTGTGCTCTTAGCAGTGCAAGTGCTGGCTTCAACAATTTAGTGAACAATCTAGGTGCTGAACTTAATCCATTAGATAATGCTTTGTATTGCCACAGCTGTCCCATCCATTTAAACTTTAAATACCTGCAATCTATGATGAATTGGGACCGAATAATATGCATCCTTCAAATCTATTGTAGCCATATAACAACCTGTTGATACCAGCTGCATTGCAGTGTTGAATGTGTCCATTTTAAAATGTTTATACTGGACAAATGTATTCAATTGTGTGAGATCTAAAATGATTCTACAACCCCCATCTTTCTTTGGTCTGGGGAAAATATTTGATACAAATTGATGTGGATCCTCTCCTGTTTTCTCAATAACTCCTTTCTCACACAAATTCTTAACCTCTTTGTCAATTTTAATTTTTTCAAGAACTGAAAACATCAAAGAATGATTAGGCTTATTCTGTCCCAATGGATCCATACCTTCTACAAAATCAATGGTAGATCCTAACACAGTATCTAATACAACACGATCAGCTGTTATACTGTCCCATTCATTATAAAACTTTCGGGGTCTACCACCAATCTGAGGTTCATCCGAACATTCTTCTTTGATAGGATAAATTTTTTGTACCTCTCCAACTGGACGAAATGATCTCCTTTTCCCAATAAATGGGTGTACATTCGGCTGTGCTGGCTGGTAATTCTTTCTTATCATACTCCTGCCTCGTTGCTTGTTCCAGCTCCAAAATCAAATCCCCTTTTCATATGACCAGCCCTTATCTGGCCAAAACTGAAGGGTTTCATAAGGCCAATAGTTTTTGCCTCTTCATCCATTTCTTTAATTTGTGTAGACAAATGTTCTCCAAACAAATAACCAGGAGTTTGAACATTGCTTGGCTTGCACAACCCTACAAATCTTGGATGTAACAGAGGCCGAATGGCAATCTTCCTCATACAATTTATCTTAAAAAAAAATGAGTTGCAGAATAAAGCCAACATATGCTTCTGAACTTTGGTCACTCCACAACCTTCCACTTATCTTCCAAACGCAGTAATGAGCTTGAGGATTCTTTGAAATCGAATCTCCTGCGCCTGCATCATCGATGACATTGGCGCCCAAATAGTAGGTACCTTCAATGAGGCACAATAAATAGGTGTTTTATACATTTCTGCTGTCTCAACTATAACAGCTTCTTGAAGCGGGTGAGAGACCATACAATTAATAATGGCCGCCAGGTTTTCTTTCATGGCCTCACCGCCTCCTCAAGGTATAGCAAACTTGTGCCACATCAGGCACACCTGGATCAACATATTTGTATTGTGGTGGGTACTTCTGACCGCAAACACCACTTTCAGGGTCAGTCTCATACAGCCCTGATACTCCTGAAACTTGTTCAAGGAGACTTCTTCCAGCCCAATTCCGGGTACTGGAGTTTCAAATTCCCAATTCAAACTGGCACCATATTCAAGGTATGGAACCCCCTCAGGGGCTGCCTGGGAATATTCTGGGTACTTAGACCCTTGGTTGATTATAGTTTGGAGCATTTCTCCATTTGATCCATTCTGAGCCATAAGGCTTTTCTTTCTGGACCTTCTGAATCAGAATCCTCAGAAACCTCAGGCCTTTTAGCTTTTCTTTTACATTTTTTAGGCACTGGGTTTTCCTCCAAAGTTTCTGTTTGTGGAGCAATCAAAACCTCACTAACGGGTATTTCAACGGCCACCGGTATCGGAACCGGCTCCGCAATAATCTGCTGTCCCGACTCTTCTGCACCCCGGGACGCACGTTTTACCCTTGCAATTTTTAAAAAAAAATGTTTTTTAATTTAACTCCTCCTGGTTTACCCACCAGCCTACGGAGTTTAGAAAACGCCCTGAAAGTAAAATAATTTTACTTACCTGCGGGCCGTTTCCTTACCGCTGTGTTGGAGCTGCGCTCTGCAGCTCTTCCTCTACCGATAGCGTCGACGTAATGCCGATCCAGTGCCAGGCGGGGCTTCTTCACGTAGTCACTCACGTGACTCCGAAGTAAAATGCTGGTAACTCAGTGGGACATGCAGCATCTCTGGAGAGAAGAAATGGTTTCCATTGTATAGGAATAGTTGGGTACACTAAGCTTCTATTCAGTGGTGTTTAGAAGAATGAATGGAATATGGGGCCAGTGTTTAAAAAAAGGAGGTGCCCCTTGAAGACAGAAATAATTGAGAGTTTCAATTTCTGACCATATTGTGAAACTACACACCTGACTGATGATTTTCAGTCTTGCCAGAGAGTGTTACAGTTTCCACGGCCTTTTGGTTACAGTTGCCCCGGGCTGTGGAGTTCAACCGGCCCGTTCGCGGAGCACGGTTCAGCCGCGCGACTTACTTACCCGGTGGGGTCACAACTTCGGAGGCCTGGACCGCCTCAGCGCAGAGGAAGAACAAGAAGGGAAGAGACAAAGACTTAAGATTTTTGCCTTCCATCACAGTGAGGAGGTGCCTGGTGAACTCACTGTGGTGGATGTTAAATTTGTGTTTATTGTGTGTTTTGGTATTTTATTATATGTATGACTGCAAGGCAACAAAATTTCGTTTGGACCGAAAGGTCTGAATGACAATAAAGTTTCCATGATTAATCACACTTTGGATTTCATGATGTATGTAAGTCTTCCCCTTATCAATCAGCAGCGACATCAATGTTCATATCAATATTCCCATCAGTAACTTACATATTACTTCTACATTCACTGCATTTCACATTATTGCTGCCAGTGGCCTGTATGCTGTTTAAGATTTGCTCTTCACATGCCTCATCAGCTTCAATAACCGACAAACCTCTCCCTTGTGTCGTTCTGTTGGCAGAATGGCCCTTACACTAACAATCTATTTGGCTGCTATCATTCTGTCTCGCAATCCTGCATCTATACATAAACACAGAAGCTAAGAGCTAATTGAGAAGATTACGGAGAGTCCGTATGTCAAGGAGGACTCTCTTTAACTTCTACAGGTGCACAGTAGAGAGCATGCAGACCGGTTGCATCGTGGCTTGGTTTGGCAACTTGAGTGCCCAGGAGCGAAAAAGACTGCAGAAAGTAGTAAACATTGCCCAGTCCATCATCGGCTCTGACCTCCCTACCATCGAGGGGATTTATCACAGTCGCTGCCTCAAAAAGGCTGGCAGCATCATCAAGGACCCACCACCATCCTGGCCACACACTCATCTCCCCGCTACCTTCAGGTAGAAGATACAGGAGCCTGAAGACTGCAACGACCAGGTTCAGGAATAGTTACTTCCCCACAGCCATCAGGCTATTAAACTCAACTCATACAAAACTCTGAACATTAATAGCCCATTATCTGTTTATTTGCACTCTATCTGTTTATTTATTCATGTGTGTATATATTTATATAATGGTATATGGACACACAGATCAGTTCTGTATTCAAGCCTACTATATTCTGTTGTGCTGAAGCAAAGCAAGAATTTCATTGTCCTATCTGGGACACATGACAATAAACTCTCTTGAATTTTGAATCTCATTGACCTTTGCAGATGTCACTTTTCACTGCTCTAAACTGATCCATCTCTGCTGGTTGACTTCAATTACACTGATAGCAGCTTCTCCAAGCAGTTAGAACCATAGAAACATGGAAAATATGGCCCTACGAGCCAGCACCACCATTCAATATGATCAAGGCTGATCATCGTAAATCAGTACCCCATCCCTGCTTTTTCCAGATATCCCTTGATTCCTTTAGCCCCGAGAGCTGAATTTAAAGGGCTGAATCTATCTCCAATCGTCCTGGCCCCGCTCTGGGAGTAGGAGTGGGGGCAGATCCGGACCGCACCGGCCGTGAGCCCCAGGCCGAGCTCGGCGATCGTTTACCTGCTTCTGCTGCTGTTGGAGGTGAGACGTTGCACCGTGCCAGGATCTTGGGCCTGTTCCACTTTGGCCGTTAGTTACGCGACAGGCCGGCGGCGCGCGCAGATTTAGCTCAGGAAGAAGTCCACACCACTCCATGTGCCTGTCCCCCGCTACCCACGCGCTACCCACGCGCTACTCACGCGCTACCCACATGCGAGCAGGTCGCGTAAATGGCGCGCGAAAGCCAGCCAAGCGGGACAGCCCCTTAACTCTCTCTTGAATACTTTCACTTTCACTGAAAAAGTTCACTTTTTACACCAAACTATGAGGACTGTGTTTTACCGATGTGTTTACAGATCTGTTATGCTGCTGCATGTAAAAATCACATTGCTCCGTTTTTAGTTTAGTTTAGATTAAACAGCAAGGAAACAGGCCCTTTAGCCCCCAGAGTCCGTGCTGGTCAGCAATCACCCATACCCTAATTCTATCCTACACACTTGGGACCACATACAAAAGCCAATTTACCTACAAACCTGCATGTCATTGGAATGTGGGAGGAAACCAAAGCACTCGGAGAAAACCCATTGTTGACCCTATTACCTCTGTAGGGTATCAACTGACTTGTTGAACAAAATAATTTAAACCAAGGTTTAGTTCAACTTTAATAACACTTGAGTAACTTAAGCATGCATGCAAACCATTGACTACTAACAACCTCTCATTTCCTTTACTATTTCAACATAATTTCTTAAACTAAATCACAAACCTCATGACTTGGAGTCAGATATTACCCATATGAATGAATTGTCCAGATTCGCTCCGTTGGTAGAGGGTAGTCTACTCTGAGTTTCAAACTCAGGTCCCTTCTTCTCGCGATGGTTGTCGCTGCGATGTCTCGAACCACCCTTCTTTTATACTAATTTTCCCTTCAAACATCCGAAAGGAAGCCTTTGTTCTAACCCAAGGCTCTCCAAATTCTGGTCAATCATTTCAAGATGTCACTCATCCAAGTGCAAACAAAACTCCATCCAAACAAAACTCATCTTCGTTCTGTAATAGGCTAGAGAGTTATTTATTATGTTGCCTGTTCATATTTTCATTAAGTTCCTTCACAAAATGGCCGTCCCCAGACACTTTATCTTCTCAAGGCCACACTACGTGACCATGAAGTTACCTTCAGCTCCACTCTCACCACCCAAGCATGCAATCATTATCACAATGATTCCTTGTTCTCCTGATCCCAGCGTCTCTCTCTAGTTAATAGCGTACTCCCAAAGCTTGTTGGGTTACTTGACATCAAGTCTCCAGATACACCATGTAGTCACGGGAGAACATGCAAACTCCACACGGACAGGTCTCTGGCGCTGTAAGGCCACCGCTGCATCACAATTTTGGTGCATGTAACAATTAAATAATCTTGACTTCTCTTGATCACACAACTTTGATTTTGCATTCCCACAATTGCCACTCTCATGTGCCTGTCAACTGCATTAACACTCATATGACCTTGCATTTTTTCAAAGCTACCTCATCAAAGTGGTTGACATAAACTGCTGGAGTAACTCAGCGGGACAGACAGCATCTCTGGAGAGAATGTTTGGGTGACGTTTCGGGTCGAGACCCTTCTTCAAAGGTAATTCTACATTCATGCGGAGAGGTGGCGCTGTGTCAGATTTACCTTTCTGTTTAACGTGTTTACCCTGCTGGGTTCAAATCAGGAAATTGCCAAATGACATTTTCAAGACAGACACGTCAAGACTAGATATATAACCATCAGTGTCTGCTTGACCTTTGGTGTCTAGTTTCAAGATTTCTATGACTTTCCAACGTGCCAGAATGAAATAATTCTACAAACTCTCTTCCCCGTCTGTTTTTAACTCATTTGTTCATTCGCTCGTGTATCAGATGATGTAATTCGCTGATGACTTCTGTTAGTGTCCAACATGTTGGCAGAATTGTCGCCCGACGCGTCAGAGTGCATCGCATCGTAACTCCAGGGACCGCCACGAGGAGGCTTCTGTCATGATCCCCCATATCTTAAATAGCGCCACCTCTCTGCATGTTGCAACTACAGTGACTAATAATGTGTTTGCAGACAGAGCCTAAAGGCCCTGTCCCACTTACGTGTCCTTGGCACGCAGATTACGCAACCTCGTCATCGCGTTGAGGCGCACGGGCATCCTGTGGCCGGGCGGGATCGATCCCGTTGAGAAGCGCAGAGGGGTATGGAGTTTTGCAGCGAACTAAATCTTCGCGCGCCACTGGCCTCTCACGTAACTGACGGCCAAAGTGGGACAGGCCCAAGACCCTGGTGCGACGCAACGTCTCATCTCCAACGGCAGCAGAAGCCGGCAAACGATCGCTGAACATCATCCATTCATTCTCTCCAGAGATGCTGCCTGTCCCACTGAGTTACTCCAGCATTTTGTGTCTATCTCCAGAATGTTTCTTTGAGGAAGTAAATACCAAGATAGACAAAGGAGAGTCAGTGGATGTTGTTTACCTGGATTATCAGGCCTTTGATAAGGTGCCACACACGAGGTTGCTAAACAAGATAAGAGCCCATGGTATTAGAGGGAAGATACTACCATGGACAGAAGGATAGAAGTTTGGCTGAATAGCAGAAGGCAAAGAATGGGAAAAAGGTTTTTTCTCTAGATGGCTGCAAGTGACAAGTAGTGATCCGCAGGAGCCGCTACTCTTCATGTTGTATATCAATGATTTGGATGATGGAATTGATGGCTTTGTGGGCCAATTTACAATTGGGGATAGGATTCAGAAATCAGAGGTGCAAAGAGATATGGGAGTGCTGGTGCAGGATTCTCAAAAGGTTAACTTGCAAGTTGAATCGGTAGTAAGGAAAGCAAACACAATGCTAGCATGCATTTCAAGAGGACTAGAATATAAAAACCGGGATGTAATGCTGGGGCTTTATAAGGCACTCGTCAGACCGCATTTGGAATATTGTGAACAGTTTTGAGCCCCATATCTGAGGAAGGATGTGCTGGTGTTGGAGAGGGTCCAGAGGAGGTTTACGAGAATGATTCAGGGGATGATTTGGTTAACATATGCTGAGCATTTGATGGCACTTGTCCTGTACACACTGGAGTTTATGTATAAAGGGGGACCTCATTGAAACTTACCGTATAGTGAAAGGCCTGGATAGAGTGGATGTGAAGGGGATGTTACCACTAGTGGGAGAATCAAGGACTGGAGGGCACAGCCTCAGAATAAAAGGACGTACCTTTAGAAAGGAGATGAGGTGAAATGTCTTTAGTCATGAGTTGGTTAATCTGTGGAATTTATTGCCAAATGGCTGTGGAGCCAAGTCATTGGGCATTTTTAAATTTGACAGGTTCTTGATTAGTAAGGATGTCAACGATTATGGGGGGAAGGCAGGAGAATGGGGTTGAGAGGGAAAAATAAATCAGCCATGATGAATGGTGGCATGGACTTGATAGGCTGAATGGCCTAATTCTGCTCCTATGACTTCTGAAGTTATGAACATTTGATCTAAAAATCTTTGTCAGGAGATGGAGAAGGAGGACATTTGGATATAATGGCAACATTTCAAATGATTCCATCTCTCTTTTGGAACATTCTGCAACACGTTATACCTGTTCAGTCCAACCTTTAATTTGGCAGTAAGTGAGTGAAGTCAAGTCAACTTTATTTGTCACATACACATACAAGATGTACGGTGAATTGAAAGCGGCAGTGGCTGCGGGATTGTGCAAAATAAAAACCAACAGAACAACAGAACAGAATAAAATTAGTATTGACATAAAAAAAAGACACCGCAGTAATTATGCCCTGGTGAGATCAGAGTTTACAGTCCTGGTGGCCTGTGGGAGTGAAGAGATTTGAAGACCATGTTATCTGATTCACCTCAGTCCACGTTTAAGACATGTGTGCAAACAGAGAAAGGTGAATAAACCCAGCAACAATCCCAAAAGATGAAGATATACGTGGCCATATTAATAATTCACCAGCTACACTGTCTCTGAATAACAGAGATTTGATTCACACAATAAGCCTGAAGGATGTTTTCTCAGAATAACTCGATAGAAATCACTCCCGACTTTGCAAGAGAAAGACTGTGGTCTGATTCTATTCCAATATTTGTTTGCCGTCAGATGAGGTAGAAGATATCGCTGCCTTCTATCCTTAAAAGCAATGCTGCTCTAACAGGCCATGCTTTATTCATCGACTGGTGTGCTGGCAGTAGTCCAAGCAATGCTCTGGTGCTTACTATGGTGAATGATGCAGCAATAAATGGCTCACATTGCAAATCAACCAAGTCCAATCTAACCTCAAAGTCATTCAAGTCGAGCATGACACGATTGGGAAGATGAGACCTTGCAGGGTTGAAACAATCATGGCATAGTGCATCGGTTAAGAGGTGATTAGAGGTAACTACAGATATTCCAGCCTGTCATAAATGAATTGTATTTCTGTGAAAGCTTGAAAAATACTACCTGATTTTTTTGAAGGCGCTGGCAGTGATGGAGGAACAAAACATAAGCTTTCTGTTTACCCAGTGTAACCTTGCTGATACAATGCAAAACAAGTACCAGTAATAAATCACCGAGGCCGGGTGCCTTGGGATCACGTTCAACCATCTAATGAGAGGAGTGTGTAGGAAGGAACTGGCTTAAACCAAAGGTAGACACAAAAAGCTGGAGTAACTCAGCAGGATAGGCAACATCTCTGGGTAGAAGGCATGGGTAATGTTTCGGGTCGAGACCCTTCTTCAGACCCTAAACAGCACTCATTCCTTCTCTCCAGAGATGTTGCCTGTCCCGCTGAGTTGCAAAAGCATTTTGTGTTTATCTAATGAGAGGAACCAGGTTAAACTGTCCTGGCACAGTACAATGTAGATCTGGAATTTCTGACAAACCACAGGGAAAGGCACTTCTGGTAATTTCCTTCAATCCTGGGCATTCCTGGGCATTCAGGAGGGGGAGGGAAGAGGTACGGTGGGTGGCACTGTGGTACTGTTGCAAGAGCTGCTCCCTTGTAAGTCCAGTGACACAGGTTCAATCCTCACTTCTATTGTTGCATTTTCTCCTTGTGGCCGCTAGGGTTTCCTCCCTCATTCCAAAAACGTGTGGGTTGGTGAAGGGCCTGTCCCACTTTCACGACCTAATTCACGACCTCTGCCGAGTTTGCCCTTGACTCATACTCGCAGCATGGTCGTCACAAGGTCGTAGGAGGTCGTAGGGAGGTCGTAGCAGGCCGTGATGCTAGTCGTAGGTACTCGTGGCATCAAGTAGGTCGGGGCGTTTTTTCTAGCCTGATGAAAAATGTCCACGAGTAAAACAGGTCATGAATTAGGTTGTGAAAGTGGGACAGGCCCTTTAGTCAATAAGTTAATTTAACATTGTAAATTGTCCCTAGAGCGCAGATGAGTGGCAGAATCAGAGAGGGAATCATTGAGAATATGAGGAGAATACAATAGAATAGAGCAGGATTAATGTAAAAAAGTTGCAAATTGTACAGCACAGACATATAGGGCTGAAGGACCTGTTTCTGTGCTCCATCCCTCTATAAACCCATGATATGGAATAATTTACGCAGCAAAAGAGCCATAGTTGTTTGGAGAAATAGAGAACTGAGATGAAAGAGAGGGCAAGGTAAGAGATAGGGTTTGAGCACGCTTTCGAGACTGTAAATAAGATAGACCAAATAAAGGATAGGGAATGCAGGAGGAAGATACGAACATATGAATTAGGAGCAAGAGGAGACATCCCTTCAATTCAGATTCTTCCTTCGGGTCTGTCCCACTTTCACGAGGTAATTCACGAATTCTCACGAGTTTTCCCCTAGATTCGAACTCGCAGAATGTTCGTAACGAGTCCGTGGGGGGTCGTAGGTGTTTGTAGATATATCGTAGCGGCTCGTTATGCTGGCTGTAGGTACCCGTGGCATCAGGTAAGCCGCGACGTTTTTTCCAGCCAGATAAAAAATGTCCCCGAGTAAATAAAATGGTCGGGATGAGAGAAATTGCAACTTTTTACTCGTGAGGTCCGTTTAAACTATCTTGTCATTCCCCCCCCCCCCCCCCCCCCAATGTTGGGAGAGAGAGGGAAGAGAGTTTTGTTCCACGGGAGACTGCATCTTTGGAGGGAAATCATAAAATGTATAGGGATGTTTCGGGCCGGGACCCTAAAGGTTGACTACCCGTTTCGCAGATGCCGTTCCTAGCCCCCCTCTCACTCCTCCCCACCCATAGTCTTTGCCTTCTCCCAATTCCACCATCCCTCGCCCCCCCCCCCCCCCCCCCCAAACCTGTCCTCGCCTGAACTGCTGAAGATAACTGAGTGCTTTAAATGCGAATGCCGGACTGCAGCAACAACACACGCCCTGAGCGGGAGAGGAACTTGGTAACTCAAGAGCAAACGGGAGGGGAACTTGGTAACTCTGGAGACGATCTCGGAACATCGCAGATTACCATACCCGTGGGAACTCGCCACAAACACTTGCACATCAACTTGGAATATCGTACACAACCACGAGTCTGTCACTCTGGGTCACTCGTGTGTCAACTCGCACCGTGAGACAGGGCCTGAAGTGAACATTGCCATGGAAGATCGTAGGAGTTCGTAGATTACCACGATCTTGATATTTTTTTAGATCCTTTAAACTGGGCAGAGGTTTTGAATTAAGTCGTGAAAGTGGGTCAGGCCCTTTATACTGCCATTTGAAAGAGAAAAAAAAATCACAGAAAACGAAATGAAAAACAAATAAATTAAATATTAATGACAGAGGGTCAAGACTCAAGAGTGTTTTATTGTCATTTATACAAAAACAGAACAATGAAATCTTATTTGAACAGCACAACAGGTTTGTAAACACAGTACTCCACAGATAATACAATAAACATACATTAAAAATAGTACAATGAATATAGAGTAAAATATTTGAAAGGGATAGGCAGATATTCTGAGAGAATCAGAACAAGAAGAGAAAAAAGCAGCAGGAAAAGGAAAATAGGATAGAGTGTAAGATTGAGAAGAAGAATGACAAGCAAAATATGTAAGTTGCCCAACAGAATGCTTTAATGAAAGGTCATTGGTTTAAGATGTTCCTCTCTCCACAGATGCTTTTTGACCTGCTGAGTATTTCCAGGATTTTACATGTAATTTCAAGAAAGTGTTGCTTAAGAACAGTTGTGCATTGGTATCTAAATGCTGAATTCACTGCTTCTGGGCTAGTTGACCAGATATACAGTGGCTTGCAGAAGTTTTCATACCCCTTTGACTTTTCCACATTTTGTCACGTTACAACCACAAACGTAAATGTATTTTATTGGGATTTTCTGTGATAGACCAACACAAAGTGACGCATAATTGTGAAGCGGAAGGAAAATGATACATGGTTTTAAAATAAAAATAAAATAAGCCATGGTAAATAAAAAACTGAAAAGTGTGGCGTGTAAACATATTCAGCCCCCTTTACTCTGATACCCCTAAATAAAATCCAGTGCAATCAATTGCCCTCAGAAGGCACCTAATTAGTAAATAGAGTCCACTTGTGTGTAATCTAATCTCAGTATAAATACAGCTGTTCTGTGAAGGCCTCAGAGGTTTGTAAGAGAACATTAGTGAACAAACAGCATCATGAAGCCCAAGGAACACACCAGACAGGTCAATGATAAAGTTGTGGAGAAGTTTAAAGCAGGGTTAGGTTTTAAAAAAATATCCCAAGCTTTGAACATCTCATGGAGCACTGTTCAATCCATCATCCGAAAATGGAAAGAGTATGGCACAACTCCAAACCTACCAAGACATGGCCGTCCACCTAAACTGACAGGCCGGGCAAGGAGAGCATTGATCAGAGAAGCAGCCAAGAGGCCCATGGTAACTCTGGAGGAGCTGCAGAGATCAGAGCTCAGGTGGGAGAATCTGTCCACAGGACAACTATTAGTCGTGCACTCCACAAATCGGGCCTTTATGGGAGAGTGGCAAGAAGAAAGCCATTGTTGAAACAAAGCCATAAGAAGTCCCGTTTGCAGTTTGCCACAAGCCATGTGGGGGACACAGCAAACATGTGGAGGAAGGTGCTCTGGTCTGATGAGACCAAAATTGAAGTTTTTGGCCTAAATGCAAAACGCTATGTGTGGCAGAAAACTAACACTGCACATCACCCTGAACACACCATCCCCACTGTGAAACATGGTGGTGGCAGCATCATGCTGTGGGGATGCTTTTCTTCAGCAGGGACAGGGAAGCTGGTCAGAGTTGATGGGAAGATGGATGGAGCCAAATACAGGGCAATCTTGGAAGAAAACCTGTTAGAGTCTGCAAAAGACTTGAGACTGGGGCGGAGGTTCACCTTCCAGCAGGACAAGGACCCTAAGCATACAGCCAGAGCTACAATGGAATGGTTTAGATCAAAGCATATTCATGTGTTAGAATAGCCCAGTCAAAGTCCAGACCTAAATCCAAACATTTCAGTCTCTAGATGTGCAAAGCTGGTAGAGACATACCCCAAAAGACTAGCAGTTGTAATTGCAGCGAAAGGTGTTTCTACAAAGTATTGACTCAGGGGGGCAGAATACTTTAGCACGCCATACTTTTCAATTTTTAATTTGTAATAAAATTTGGAAACCATGTATCATTTTCCTGCCACTTCACAATAATATCCACCACTTTGTGTTGGTCTATCACATAAAATCCCAACAAAATACATTTACGTTTGTGGTTGTAACGTGACAAAATGTGGAAAAGTTCAAGGGGTATGAAAACTTTTGCAAGCCACTGTACATTATAATATAACACGGAGGAGAGAAACAGGTCATTCAGTCCAACCAGTACATGCTGGTCTATATACTCCACCCACATCACCTCCCACCCTTCCTCATTGAGCTGTCAGTGTGTGCCTTTATCCCCTTTCATGTGATTATCCTCCTCAACTTACACTAATTACTGCACCAAACTTACACCAAACTTGCACTAATCCTCAATTACTGTGGCAGCAGTTTCCAATTTTTTAATCATTCTGCGGATGAAGAAGTTCCTTCTGATATGCATACTTATTTTCTTAATGACATTGCATTTAGCTCCGTGGCAAAAGAAAACACTTTAAGCATCCCCTTGACAGAAACATTTCCTTCATTTAATCTTTTCCATCAAGGGTGTTTCATTGTCTGTTACATGTACCAAAACGGAACAATGACACCTTGAACAGCATAACAGGTTTGTAAACACGGTACTCAACAGATAATCATAAGATTATAAGATCATAAGTGATAGGAGTAGAATTAGGCCATTTGACCCACAAGTCTACTCTGCCATTCAATCATGGCTGATCTATCTCTCCTTCCTAAGCCCATCCTCCTGCCTTCTCCCCATAACCTCTGACACCCGTACTAATCACGAATCTATCTATCTCTGCGTTAAATATATCCGCAACCTTCTGTGGCAAAGAATTCCACAGACTCACCACCCTCTGACTAAAGAAATTCCTCCTCATCTCCTTCCTAAAAGAACGTCCTTTAATTCTGAGGCTATGACCTCTAGTCCTAGACTCGCCTAGAGGAAACATCCTAAATATTAAAAAGAGTACAGTAAATATAGATTAAAATATTATCACAATGGTCTTTTTAACCTTTCCTGATTGGTGTCAATATAGGTTTTAATTAATTATTTTACTTAATTAATTAATATTAATTGTGTGATTCATGTTCTACTTTCTCCAATCCAGAACCAGGGTTCACAGTTCAAGAATAAGGGGGAGGCCATTTAGGACAGAGATGAGGAAAAACATTTTCACCCAGAGTTGTGAATCTGTGGAATTCTCTGCCACAGAAGGCAGTGGAGGCCAATTGACTGGATGTTTTCAAAAGAGAGTTAGATTTAGCTCTTAGGGCTAACGGAATCAAGAGATATGGGGAGAAAGCAGGAACGGGGTACTGATTTAGGACGATCAGCCATGATCATATTGAATGGTAGTGCTGGCTCGATGGGCCGAATGGCCTACTCCTGAATGGCCTACTTCTATGTTTCTATGTTAAGCCCCTGAATTATTCTTATAAAGTAAGGAGTGCAGTTCTGAATCAGACTCTGAAATAAATCCTGAAGGTTAATTTGTTTTGTCCCATCAAACCCTGGCACAGTTTTTAGTGACTTATGTGCTTATCTTATGGCTCCACAGCATTATTTAAATATTCCACTGGATGAGTTCCATGTTTCCCTCCCCAACGTGTTGTGTTTCCACACTATCTGCGTTGTAATTCATTTGCTAATTATGTCTCCTCACTGCACGTTTATTAACGGCCTGGATTTTGTGGTCAACAGAACACCATCTCCACTTTGTCCCTTGCAGCTGTTGCCGTCCAGTCAAATAAACGGAAGCACTGTTCCTGTGCCAGGACTAAATTGCCACTGATTCCCTGCTGTAAGTGCTGGGGACTTGTTAAAACTAAACATAAAGTCCAATATAAAAAATATGTAAAAATTAATGATAGCAACTCAAGTCCTTCTGCCTTTGTGCAGAAATTATATGGATTGTTGGTTACACAGGGAAAAAATGTCAAGAAACAGTCAAGAAATATTTTAGGCTATATTTTTGGAAATTCGCTGTTCCTATTCTCAGTATTTACAATCTCCCGGTTTAAATAGTTTTGGACTTCACATTCTCAGTAACAGTGGTCTGAGCAAAGATCCTTCTAGCACTCTACTTTCTACCGCAGTGGATTCTCCTGCTCTCCGCTTTGTAGCTGGAAGCCAGCTTGTTTGCCACCCTATGCTTGACCCCGATTCTGCATGGTCTGTTAGCGTAACCCTGCATTAGAACCACACCATGCTGTGCCGTGACTGTTTGGCAGTACAATCCAAATTAACATTTCCCATTCCTATATTAACATTTTTTGTCCTGGGCCTCCTCCATTGCCAGAATGAGCCCACGTGCACTCCGCAAGAATAGCATTTCCTATTCTGCTTGGGTAGCTTACAACCCAATGGCATGAATATTGAATTTTCCAATTTTAGGTAACTAAACTACAAACAACACCCCCCTTAGTTTTCCCCCTTTCTTCCCCGTACCCCACCTGGATGCGCACCAATATCTCCTTTTCCCTTTCCCCCGCCCACCTATATTCCCTCCTCTGGCTTCACACTTCATGTCTCTTCTATCCTTATCTCAATTTTGTTTTGGTCTTTTTGTCTTTCCATCTCTGGCCTTTGTCCAACCTTCTGGCAAACAACCCCCACCCCACCTGCATCCAGCTATTGCTTGCCAGACTTTCACATTTCCCACCTCTCCTCCAGCTTTCTCCCCCCTACTACAATCTATCTGAAGAAGGGTCCTGACCCGAAATGTCGTCAATCCATGTTCTCCAGAAGTTCTGTCTGATCCATTCAGTTACTTTGTATCTTTTTTTATGTCTAACCCATTAAATTCTAGACTCTTGTTATTTGGAAGGACATTGTTGAGAAAAACTTAGCCTGTATCCAGCTCATGCTGTCCCTTTTCTTGCAGTGTCTCAGAGTTTCATTTGTATCCAAAGCAATCTGTAATGTACCTAGAAATGTAAATCATAAGACCTGTGGGGCTTTAAATATGTTGGAAAACACTGTCCACTTGAATGTAACAGGTACACTTAGCCACCGATTAAAAATAATAGAATATAGACGCAAAGTGCTGGAGTAACTCAGCGGGACAGGCAGCATCTATGGTGCATTTCGGGTGGAGAACCTTCTTCAGACTGAGAGTCGGGGAAAGGGAAGCAAAAGGCGATGTAGAGAGATAGAGAACAAATGAATGAAAGATATACAAAAAACTAACAATGATAAAGGAAACAGGCCATTTTCAGCTCTTTGCTAGGTGAGAATGAGAAGCTGGTGTGACTTGGGTGGGGGAGGAATGAAGAGTTACTTGAAGTTTGAGAAATCAACACATACCTTTGGGTTGTAAGCTGCCCAAGCAAAATCATCTATTAAATATAATAGATTAGCTATAGTAAATAGTATGTAACATTAAAGAAATCGTAGAGCTCTATTTAAATCCTTTAGATACAAAACTGACAAATAATTTTGCCCGAAGATAGACACAAAAAGCTGGAGTAACTCAGCGGGTCAGACAGCATCTCTGGAGAAAAGGAATAGGTGACGTTTCGGGTCGAGACCCTTCTTCAGACTGAGAGTCAGGGGAAAGAGAAACTAGAGATATAAACGGTGATATAGAGAGATATATAGAACAAACAAATGAAATATATGCAGAAAAGTAACAATGATAAAGGAAACAGGCCTTTGTCAGCTGGGGGCTGGGTGAAAACGAGTTACAGACAATGAAACTCACCAAAACGAGTTACAATGACTAGGGTGGGGGAGGGACCGAGAGAGACGGGGTGCATGGGTTACTTGAAGTTGGAGAAATCAATATTCATACGGCTGGGTTGTAAGATGCTCAAACAAAATATGAGATGCTGTTCCTCCAATTTGCCTTTGGATTCACTCTGACAATGGAGGAGACCCAGGACAGAAAGGTCAGTATGGGAATGGGAAGGGGAACTAAAGTGTGTGGCAACTGGGAGATCAGATAGGTCCAAGCGGACTGAGCGAAGATGTTCAGCAAAACGATCGCCCAGTTTATATTTGGTCTTATCGATGTATCAGAGCCCACACCTGGAACAACAGATACCATAGATTGTTGTGTTAAAGAAGGAACTGCAGATGCTGGAAAATCGAGGGTACACAAAAGGCTGGAGAAACTCAGCGGGTGCAGCAGCATCTAAGGAGCGAAGGAGATAGGCGACGTTTCGGGTTGAAACCCTTCTTCAGACTGATGAAGACCGGGGTGGGGAGAAGAAAGGAAAAAGAAGGAGGAGGAGGAGCCCGAGGGCTGAGGGAGAGGTGGGAAGGGGAGGAGGCAGCCAGGGTTAACAGAATTGAGAAAATTCAATGTTCAAGCCCAGATGATGCAGACTCCCCAAGCGGAATATGAGGTGCTGTTCCTCCAATTTGCGATGTTGCTCACTCTGGCCGTGGAGGAGGCCCAGGACAGAGAGGTCGGATACGGAATGGGAGGGGGAGTTGAAGTGCTGAGCCACCGGTAGGTCGGGTTGGTTATTGCGGACCTAGCGGAGGTGTTCGGCGAAACGATCGCCAAGCCTCCGCTTGGTCTCACCGATATAGATCAGCTGGCATCTAGAGCAGCGGATGCAGTAGATGAGGTTGGAGGAGGTGCAGGTGAACCTCTGTCGGACCTGGAAGGACTGTTTGGGTCCCTGAAAGGTGTGGAGGGGGGAGGTAAAGGGACAAGTGTAGCATCTCTTGCGTTTGCAAGGGAAAGTGCCCGGGGAAGGGGTGGAGCGGGAGGGAAGGGAAGAATTGACAAGGGAGTTGCGGAGGGAGCGGTCTTTGAGGAAGGCAGACAGGGGGGGAGATGGGAAGATGTGGCGAGTGGTGGGGTCACGTTGGAGGTGGCGAAACTGGCGGAGGACTATCTGTTGTATGTGCCGGCTGGTGGCGTGAATGGTGAGAACCAGGGGGACTCTGCCCTTGTTGCGAGTGGGGGAATGGGGAGAGAGGGCAGTGTTGCGGGGTATGGAGGAGACCCTGGTGCGAGCCTCATCTATAGTGGGGGAGGGGAATCCACGTTCTCTGAAGAATGAGGACATTTGTGGTGACCTGGTGTGGAACACCTCATCCTGGGAGCAGATGCGGCGTAGACGGAGGAATTGGGAATAGGGGATAGAGTCCTTACAGGAAGCAGGGTGGGAGGAAGAGTAGTCCAGGTAGCTGTGGGAGTCAGTTGGTTTGTAGTGGATGTCGGTCAGGAATGTATCACCTGCAATAGTGATGGTGAGGATAAGGAATGGTAGAGAAGTGTCAGAA
This sequence comes from Raja brachyura, assembly GCA_963514005.1. The sequence goes on along the minus strand of OY740804.1, from coordinate 37,734,769 downwards.
ATGGTCCAAGTGTATTTGAGTGCCGGATGTAAGTTGGTGGTGAAATGGATGAAGTCAGTCAGTTGTGTGTGGGTGCAGGAGGTGACACCAAAGCAGTCGTCGATGTAACGGAGGTGATACCATAGATTGCTTTGTGATCCTAGTCCTATTGCACAGATTTTAAAGTATTCTTATTATTTACTATAGTTAATTGGCAAATTTAAGAAATTAGATGTATTTCACTCATTGTTGCAAAGGGCTACAAGCATCCACAGGTAGTGACTGTTGGTCAGTCAGGTAAGCCTGCACTCACTCTGAAGTTAAAACCTGTGAACCAATGGGATAATAGTGCCTCTTTCTGTGAAGATTAATGTGTTTGATGGATTCGATCCATTGAATTGAACGTTGCCTATTTGTAGGTTATATAGAGGACCTACAGCCAGCAAGCTGTGCCAGGATTTTTTTTAGCAGGTCTTGATACCACGATGTATTGAATTACAGCTGCTCCCCGATGTATGATGCTTCGATATTTAGACTATATGATGGTGCAAACGCTCGGCGACACCAGCGATCCGCACGACACGCCCAGTCACGTGATCACATTGTATTAAATGCGTTTTCGACACGATATTTTCGATTTACGATGGGTTTATTGGATCGCAACCCCACCGTATTTCGAGGAGCAGCTGTGTAATGCCTTTGACTAGCCTATTGTATAAGGCTGCAATGTGCATCGAATGCAGCTGGGGAAGACATGCAAGCAAGAAAAAAAAAAAGGAATTGAGTTAGAGTCATAATCTCAGGAAAGCTGGAAAGCTGGAAAGGCCACAGAGAAGATTTACGAGGATGTTGCCTGGACTAGAGGGTCTGAGCTGTAGGGAGAGGTTGAGTAGGCTGGGACTCTATTCCTTGGAGCACAGCATGATGAGGTCGAGGTGCATAAAATCATGAGAGGAATAGAATGGGTAGATGCACAGAGTCTCTTGCCCAGGGTAGGTGAATCAAGGACCAGAGGACATAGGTTTAAGGTGAAGAGGAAAAGATTTAATAGGAATCTGAGGGGTAACTTTTTCACACAGAGGGTGGCGGGTGTATGGAACAAGGTGCCAGAGGAGGTAGCTGAGGCAGGGACTATCCCAATGTTTAAGAAACAGTTGGACAGGTACATGGATAGGACAGATTTGGAGGGATATGGGCCAAATATGGCAGGTGGGACTAGTGTAGTTGGGGCATTTTGGCCAGTGTGGGCAAGTTGGGCCAAAGGGCCTGCTTCCATGCTTTATGACTCTATGACTTTAAAGTATTTTTTAAATTTAAATGCATTTGTGCATACTCACTAAAAAAGTTCTTACAAATACTTTTTATAAATGACATTAAATCTTTTCTTCAGATATTGGCTAACTGACCTTGTGGTTCCAAATTGTTCTGCATTAATTAAAGATTTCCGATGACATGATGTAATCCTCAACACATATTTAGCATACTTAAAACCCTTGCCTAACCAAAATCATATTCAGAGTGTAATTTATCTTGAAATGTCATCATGCTTAGGTGCAATGAGTTAGGAATAACATTTTATATTGGCATTTCTGAAACCACCCCCTCCCCAGGTATTTTCCCCTGCAACCGCAAGAGATGTAATACCTGTCCCAATACCTCCTCCCTCACCTCCATCCAGGAAGCTCAGCTGTGTTCCAAGGTGAGACAGAGGTTCACATGCACCCCATCTAACCTCATCTAAATTCCTAATCCTCATCGAGGTGGTACAGGAGTGGAGGTACTGCCCTACAGCGCCAGAGACCCGGGTTTGATCCTGACTAAAGGGCCTGTCCCACCAGCATGCAACTCTATGCGATTAATGCAACCTAATGTGGTTTCTTGAGCCGTCCGGTGTCGCGGGGCCGGTCCCACTTCGATCGCCAGAGCTGTGCGGAATTGTGCGGAGTTCGTCCCGACATCGCACGGGGCTCCGAAAATCTGACTGTTCAAAAATTCCGCGCGGCAACGGCTTGTCGGCTCGCAGTCGCCTCGACGCATTACGCACCGTCCCGACATCGTGCCTCCGTGAACCTATCTGTAGGTGCCTCCGTGACCCTCTATGTGTGTGGCTCCGTGGCCCTCTGTGTGTGTGCCTCTGTGCCCCTCTCTGTGTGCCCCTCTCTGTCCTGGCGAACTTACCTTAGACTTCGCTCCAAGTTCGCCTCACTTTACGCCGCGTTGCGCCACTCACCCGACCTCCGCGCGGCCCCTGCTGCCGGTTTGGTCGCGCTTGCCGCATGCAGGCGCATGCTGGTGGGAACGGCCCTGTACAGGGGATCACCCGACCTCCGCGCGGCCCCCGCTTCTAGTTTGATCGCGTTCAACGCATAGAGTTGCATGCTTGTAGGACATGCCCTTAAGGGTGCTTCTCTGTACAGAGATTTACATTCTCTCCGTGACCTGCATGGGTTTTCTCCGAGATCTTCGATTTCCTCCCACACTCCAGGTGTGTAGGTTAATTGGCTTGGTCTAAATGTAAAAATGGTCCCTAGTGTGTAAGTGTGTGGGGACCGCTGGTCGATGCGGGCTCGGAGGGCCGAAGGGCCTGTTTCTGTTCTGTGTCTCTATACTAAACTACTACATTCGGTGTTCCCTTCGTGGCCTCCTGTACATTGGCATCGACCAAGCATAGACTCGTCGACTATTCCAACAAACACGTGCACTCGTTCAACCAAGGCCTTCGGGATCTCTCCGCTACTAAACATCTTAATTCCTCTTCCCATTTCCATGCCGACCTTTCTGTCCTGCACCTTCACCACAGTGAGACCGCATGCAAACTGGAGGGACAATATTCCGCTTGCGTATCATACCATCCCCCTCTCGATTCTTCCCCCCTAATCCCCCTCCACTTCCCCCACTGCTCTGTGCCCCACCTGTATCTCCGCTCCCCCTCCACTTCCCTTCCACATACAATCTCTGCTCCATCTTCACAATTTGCAACTCTTCAGTCCTTTTATCGCACATTCCTTGTCTTTTCATCTCTAGTCTTTGCCCACCACCTGCCTGTCAAAGCACTGCCCCTTCGCCAGGCATTGTACTACCCCTCCTCTCTTCCTGTTTTCCTCTCCCCCCCCCCCCACCCTCCACCCACCTTTGGTCTGAAGAAGGGTTCTGACTCGAAACATCACCTGTCCATATTCTGCCTGATCTGATGAGTTTCTACAGTAATTTATGAAACATCATGCCCACTTAGCTTCGACCCATTCAATCCACCTTCAATCCCCAAGCCACACTTTTATCTGCCTGACTCCATACTCCACTCTCCCTAATAAAATGTCCATGGGAGTATTTAGAACTAATCAGGGGAGTTCAATGTCACATTTAACTCTCAACTAAAAGCAGATTGCCCAGTGATCATTATATTGCCAGCTGCAGAACTTTTCAGTCCACATTACCTTACACTACAAAATCACAATACCTTAAAATGACTTCATTAAATGTGCAATGCTTCAAGATGCTTTGGGATTGTGGTGAGTACTACATACATTTGAAATAATTTCTTCATGAGAATATATTTCACTATGTTTGCAGTCAAAGCAAAACGTCCAACTTGTATATATCGTTTACCCCTTTCAGAAATTATGGCATTGGTGTCGAGAGACGAGAATATCCATTTCAAAAGCAAAATTGATGGGTTTGAGGGCATAGAATTGAGCTCCGTTTAGCATATTCATTAAATTACTGTCTAATTAAAAAAGTTTGCAGAACTGATCCTACAAATAACTGCTCGGCAAATTAATTGGGCTGAAAATGATTTGCTTGTGATATTTGCCTGTTTTCCAGCGAGCTGCTACAGCTGGAACATTAGATTATTCAGCCTGACAGATTAATATTTAATGCCTCTTACAGACGTGGTGCATTCATGTGAGATGCGAAAAATAAGTCGGAATGGCATGTTCAACAGCGCACTGTGTAAGGCAGCAGAGGGCCAGTAGAGGAAGATGATCCTGTGAGTGTCAGACAGAGAGTTAGAAATGACAAGTCTGTGATTATGTTCCGTACCTTGTCGCTAACACACCAGCTGGTGGGGCACCAGGGGTAGATCAATACCATCAAAAGCTCGAGATGTGAGCAGAATGCTCAGTCTGGATAAAACTACCAGGCATAAGTGTGTGCAACAGCCCTTTAGCGCTTAAACTGGTGATAATCTGGGGCTGTCAATTTTCTAGGATTACCCGTACAAAATTAAGATTCATCTGCAAAACACATCAGCATTAAAACTGCCAGGGAAACAACCTGAGAACATATGAATTTCTTTTGAAGATAGACACAAAATGCTGGAGTAACTCAACGGGACATAAAAACATAGAAAATAGCTGCATGAGTAGGCTATTCAGCCCTTCGAGCCAGCATATCATAATGGCCAATCATCCAAAATCAGTACCCTGTTCCTGCTTTTTCCCCATATCCCTTGATTCCGCTACTCATATCTAACTCTCAAAATGACAGGTAGCGTCTTTCTTTCATTTTCTTTGGATATTTTGGTTATAAATCATATAAATCAAATCAGTGACTAGTGGGGTACCGCAAGGCTCAGTGCTGGGACCCTAGCTATTTACAATATATATTAATGATTTGGACGAGGGAATTGAATGCAACATCTCCAAGTTTGCGGATGACAGGAAGCTGGGGGTAGTGTTAGCTGTGAGGGGGATGCTAGGAGTCTGCAAGGTGACTTGGATAGGTTGGGCGAGTGGGCAAATACATGGCAGATGCAGTATAATGTGGATAAATGTGAGGTTATCCATTTTGGTGGCAAGAACAGGAAAGTAGACTATTATCTGAATGGTGGCCAATTAGGAAAAGGGGAGATGCAATGAGACCTGGGTGTCATGGTACACCAGTCATTGAAAGTAGGCATGCAGGTGCAGCAGGCAGTGAAGAAAGCGAATGGTATGTTAGCATTCACAGCAAAAGGATTTGAGTATAGGAGCAGGGAGGTTCTATTGCAGTTGTACAGGGTCTTGGTGAGGCCACACCTGGAGTATTGCGTACAGTTTTGGTCTCCTAATCTGAGGAAAGACATTCTTGCCATAGAGGGAGTACAGAGAAGGTTCACCAGACTGATTCCTGGGATGGCAGCACTTTCATATGAAGAAAGACTGGATAGACTTGGCTTGTACTTGGTAGAATTTAGAAGATTGAGGGGGGGATCTTATAGAAACTTACAAAATTCTTAAGGGGTTGGACAGGCTAGATGCAGGAAGATTGTTCCCGATGTCCAGAACAAGGGTTCACAGTTTAAGGATAAGGGGGATGTCTTTTAGGACCGAGATGAGAATTTTTTTTTTCACACAAAGAGTGGTGAATCTGTGGAATTTTACTTCGGAGTCACGTGAGTGACTACGTGAAGATCCCCATCCAGCTGCACGTGCGTCATTACGTTAGACGCATTGGAGCAGGCGACTGGTTGGGGCAGCAGAGCTCCTCCAGTTGTAAGTTTAAATTTCAGGTAAGTTGTATTTCTTACCTGCTTTAGGTCTCCTGCAGGAAACTCGGTTTTCAGAGGTTTTTTGCCGGAGGCTTCGCGACGGCTGATGAGGGAACCAGCTAAGGGCTTTGGGGAAACCCTGGTCCGACCGCGGAAGCGGGGAGCTGGCGAATGTCGTGTTTCGCGATCGGAGGCACTGATAAGAATGGTCAGTGACGCTAGACGTTGGGTTCCCGGGGAGGGGAATCCAATAATATGCAGTTCCCAGGATATGGTGTTAAACTGACCTGAACGGTCAGCCTGGGTGCCGGGTGGGTTACCGCGGGTATGTCTATGGACGCTGGAGTTCCCAGGGAGGGGAAATCCAGCAGCAATGTCGTTCCCAAACCGCAGTGGTCCACAGGATATGGGGACAGCTGACAAAAATGGTCAGCCCGGATGCTGGGAGGGTTCCCGTCCGGAAATGTGGAACATTTTGGAGGTTGACCAGGATGGAGCTCCTAATAGAGAGGAGGCTCCATCTAGATACACTCCTACAGCAGGAGTTGTGCCGGCGCGGGTCAATGTGAGAGGCCGTGCCAGCAGCACCTTAGACAGGGCTGCTTCATGGGGATGCCGAGGCTATGGCAGTGTGGCCTATGGGAGAGGCCGCACCAGCAGTGCCTTGTAACATGGCTGCTTAAGGTTGGAGGTATTGCAGAGCAGCATACCTCAAGGCATGGACGTCGCTGGGTCAGTATTAGTCTGACACCGAGTCCATGGCAAAGTCGGCGTATTGCTGAAGCAGCGCCTTGTAGCAGGGCTGCTTAATGTCCCCCTCATGTAAGAGGAGAGCATGCCGGGTCAGTATAATCTGACGCCGAGTCTGAGGGTATAGCCGTGGAGCATGCCCAAGGGATGAAAGGCACGTACCAGAGGTACCATGCCTGGCAGCAAGGTTGCCATCCCAACACATATGCAGTGAACACCGCTATCAGGGGGACATTAGAGCCGGCCGCCGAATCTTCAATTCAGGTAAGACCTATTTCATAGGCGAAACTTGGAGGACGAAGCACAAGCTATTGGACCAAGTAAGGCCAACAACAAGTAAAGGCTTCATAGTTTCGGCGACAAGGCACCCCACGTCTTCATCGGCTGTAAGCGGTCCACCGAAGCTGGTGGCAGCATGAAAGCTGGCCAGAGGTTCCACGCACTCTACCTGTGCTACTCCTCAACTAAGCGACCACTTACAAATTGGTAAGATGTACACTTGGTTGTACAATACAAATGATTGAGACATTATCATCTACTTCGAGAGGTCTAACCATGTATAACTGGACAATACTAGCATTCCAAGCAGGTTGGAATTGGGCAGGCACAGTATAATGGCCAGGATTGTCTTGCAAGACTGGCTCGGAAATCGGGCAAGAGTTGCCGTTCACGGCAGACATGAAATGATAGCAGGCGTGGCCTGTTCATTATGAAAGATAGCTGATTAACAACTGATTTTAAAGTGTATCCCATTTACAGTGATCATGGGGGATATTTGGAGGAGGCACAGCCTTGTTGTTATAAAGCAACCTTCTATTCATTAAGACTAATTAGCAATATAATAGATGTGATTTAGCTGTGCAAGTGGGAGAACTGTCATCCTGCGAAATGGTAAACTGTAAAGTGTCATGTAGGTCATTGTTAACACATCTTTGTTATTAAAAGCTGAAGCTACCAAAGTCACAATGATGGACAAACAGTATTCAGTATTGCTCCAGTAGTTTGTTTGGTAAATACTCCATTATAATTGCAAAATTATGCTAATGGCCCTAAAATGGGAAATTGCGAACATAATCTCTAGTTTGGAGGTGGAGCAGATTTGCATGACTTACCAATTCTTCACTTATTGGTATCAACTATCTATAGACCCTAAGGGCATTGTATGGGTTAAAGAGTAATTAAGCAAATATGCATATCTGCATGCTCTACTTCATGTTGATACATTATGATTGTGGCATATGTTAGTCACGTGGGTGCAATCAATCAAAGACTCCTGTAATGGTTACATAATCTCGTTTGCCACAGGAGAATCATCAAGTATAGGTCAATGACAACACAGAATTGGTGTTGAATCACATCATATTTATTAAACTCTGGTTCAATGGAACACCAAATATAGATATGTTTGTTTTCATACTTGCAGGTTGCAAAATATGTGGCATAACAGTGGCGAAAGATACATTCTCGCTACAAGGAGAAGGAAGGTCTTTTATGTCTTCCTCCATTTTGCTTCAAATAAAGTCATTAAGTGCCTGCTTTAGGTTCCTATTGTATGATTGGCTTATGCAACTTTGATTCCCGATTTGTCGGGAATAATAATACAACCTTATATGGTTATTTTAAACGTAACTTTGCTGGTTCAGCCTGAGGCTTGGGAAATCAGCCTTCTCATTGAATTGGCTGCAGCAAATGAGACCCACTCTGTCGGGTTCACCCTGGATATCAAGCTTGTAAGGATATCTTTAATACAAGGTCTCCCAGGACCAGTACAATGCCGTATGGGATGTTGACATTTTGTGAACACTATTTCACCAGGGGGCTCCAGCTACACCCTTAACTTTGGCCGGAGCTCATAAGGTAGTTATCCTTCCGACGCTGATTTAGCGCAGCAGGTTCAGTCGCTACATAATTGCAACGGTACAGGATGATTACATGTGTAAATAATAATATATAATATATTATGTTTATAATTACTTAAACAGAGCAGAAGGGGTGTCAGGTCTCAAAATAGTTAAAGGCATGCCAGGGGACCTTTGGTAATGTGAGCACACACATATACATCAATACTTCAAGGTCACCTTTGAGGCTCTGAACTAGCAATGTTTGTTCGTCACAAAAACTTAGAAGAACATATCTGTTCAGGCCACTCCAGATGATAAAACGGAGTTTGGTTTATGCAGGAGTAGATACGGATTCCAGATCTCATTCCACCAGGGCTGCTACAACATCAGCAGCAAGGGTATTTAAGTCCCGCTGGACAACATCCTTACAGCTGCAACATGGTCCAACGAACGAATCGCCAAACATTTTATAATAACCCATTGCTAGACCAGGGGTATTTGTCAACTCTATTTTACTTTCTAGTTATAGTTTCCATCCGGGTGAGAGATGTGAATATTATTATTACTTAATTTAAACAGCATCAGCATGTTTTAAATCTATGTCATGACTGTATGCATTATGAATGTTTTAATCTCATTTGTCAATGAAGCAGTTGTGGTTGTGTAGACTTGTTTCTCACGGCATGAAATCACAGAGCTTTGAAATCTTCACGTAGTCACTCACGTGACTCCGAAGTAAAATAGTAAGATTAAACGAGAACTTACCAGTTTGAAGTATGATCTTTATTTTATGAGGAGTTATGATGAGGGATTACATGCCCTCCGCTCCCAACTCTCATAAATGTCATCTGGTAGTTCTAGTCTTCTGTTATCTTACTATTATACTTCAGTCGCTATTACCTGTGATTTCACACCGCTACTTTGAAGATTGACGCACGTTTGGGTGGACGGGGTTCTTCACATAGTCCCTCATCGTAACTCCTCATGAAATAAAGATCAAACTTCAAACTGGTAAGTTCTCATTTAATCTCTTTCTCTGCCACAGAAAGTAGTTGAGACCAGTTCATTGGCTATATTTAAGAGGGAGTTAGATGTGGCCCTTGTGGCTAAAGGGATCAGGGGGGTATGGAGAGAAGGCAGGTACGGGATACTGAGTTGGATGATCAGCCATGATCATATTGAATGGCGGTGCAGGCTCGAAGGGCCGAATGGCCTACTCCTGCACCTATTTTCTATGTTTCTATGTTTCTATATTGAAAGAGATGGTAGGCAAACACTAACCAATTGGGCAATCAAGGTCCTAGTTATTTTCTCTTTGGACTGATTCTGGAAAAGATATGTAGAGTGGGTAACAGTTGAGGCAGGCTTAGCGTTAAATCGCAGGCTAATACTTTCAGCAAATTGTCCCATTGGAAAGGGTGAGCCGAGGGTCACCTCACAGATAGACAGTGATGGGAAAGCCATGGAGAGTCCTCTCACAAGAAGGGGTTCATTATTACCGAACTTCCAGAGAATCATGTGTACCATGGCATCTAATTGGTATTAACCATTAGTTATGTGCAGGAATGAACTGCAGATGCTGGTTAAAACCGAAGATGGACACAAAAAGCTGGAGTAACTCAACGGGTCAGACAGCATCTCTGGGGAAAAGGAATAGGTGACGTTTCAGGTCGAATCCCTTCTTCGGATTTGAGTCTGAAGAAGGGTCGCGACTCGAATCATCATCTATTCCTTTTCTGCAGAAATGATGTCTGACCCGCTGAGTTACTCCAGCTATTTGTGTCCATCTTCAACTATTAGATATATTGGATATAGGGGAACAGAGCAGATTATGGCATAGGAGCAACTTTGGTGCAGTAACGAGCAGTCATGGGAACTGGAGCATTTTGGTGGAAAATTAGTTCTGGATTTCCACTACATTTTGAAACATTTCTCCACACAAAGGGTTGTGAAAATCTATTTACTTTTTTTCCTCAGAAACTTGCAGAGTTCAATTGAAAATTGCAAATCCAAAATACCTGAAGTCTGACAAAAGGTCTCGGCCCAAAACATCACCAATTCCTTTTCTTGAGGGATGCTGCGTGACCCGCTGATTTTCTCGAGTATTTTGTGTCTATCTTTGGTTTAAAACAGCATCTGCGGTTCCTTCCTCCACTTAGCTTGATTCTTGGTGGGTATAAGCCACAAGGAAAGTAAACCCATGGCTGGCAAATGGAATGGAAATGTAGTCAAGCCATGATCTAAATGAATGCCTGATGAAGAACAAGGAACTGCCAACATGAGAATAATGTTTGTGATGTTTCTGGAGAATGAGTAATTTAGGTGCCTAGATAGCCAAGGCCAAAAGTTCCCATTGGAATTAATTTATTGTCACATGTACAAAGATACAGTGGAATACTATATTTGCACACTATCCAGTCAAATTATACCATACCATGCAATCAAACCATGTACAAGTACAACACGTAGAGCAAAGAGAAATATAATCAGAGTGCAGAGAAAGTGCAAGATTCCCAATGACGTTGGTTGGAAGATCAGACTACATCCTTACACCCACAGAAGGACATTCAGTAGTCTGTAAATCTCATAGTAAGTGCTTAAGCTTTTCTATCTCTCATCCGATGGAAGAGGGGGGAATGAGCAGGGTGAAAATGGTCCCCTTTTTTTTAACATATGCTTTCCCAAGATAGCGTGGTGTAAATGAAGTTAATATTGATGCCCCTCTAAGTAAGTACATAAGTAAGTTTATTGGCCAAGTATTCACATACAAGGAATTTGCCTTGGTGCTCCACCCACAAGTAACAACGTGACATACAGTGACAGTTACGGATGACTCAGAAAACATTAAACATTAATAACAATAAAACATTAATGATAAAACACCATTGATCAAGCATGCGAACCAACATAATACCAGATCCAAGGGAGGCTACAGATATTTGCCTGTTGAGTAGAGCAACTACTCGTGGATAAAAAACTGTTCTTATGTCTGGCTGTGGCAGCTTTGACAATCCGGAGTCGCCTTCCAGAGGGAAATGATTCAAAGAGTTTGTGACCAGGGTGAGAGGGGGTCAGAGATGATCTTGCCCACTCGCTTCCTGGCCCTTGCAGTGTACAGTTCATCCAACAGGTTGCAGCCAACAATCTCCGGACGATCAGCTCAAACCCTTCACCAGACTTAAGGGGCAAAAATGTTCATCCTTCATTTTTCCTTCAGTACAAAGTTGATTGATACATTGAATCTTAAGGTGCAAAGCCACTCTAACCATTTATTCTCCCACAATCGACCTATTCTTAAATTGATGACCTCCTTTGAATCTCTGGTTGTCTTTGGGTATGTTTTCCACATCAGAGCCAATAATTATTTGGTACTTACCTTTCATGTCGCTTTCAAAATAAAAGAAGAAGGTTTGCAGGGAACAGCCTGTTTGTCAAGCAGTCAGTCGAATGCATTTCATTATCAGGTTCATTTCTGCCACACTTAATTATCACCGATTTCCCAGAAAATCATTAACAGCAACACATGCATTTTCCTGCATTACGTCATTGAACGCTCAGTTCTAATTGAGCAAAAGTGGAGAGACTTTATACAAAGCAATTTCCTGGAACTTTCAATATATCAGTAACTACAAATAAATGAGTAGCACTACTCTGGAGACCTTAGCGCAAATGTCTGGCTAATAATCCCAGCGCAGTACTGGGGGGAATGAGAGATGGATAAGAGGTTACAATTAATGTCTGCCTGCCCACACAAATGGACATGTAAAAACCAATGGCATTAGTTGAAATATCCAAAGAAAACATTTATCCCTTAAACAAAGTTACTACATAAATCCTGGTAATTGATGCTTTTGTGAGCTTATTGTGGACTCATTTGGGCTGATGCCTTGCCCAGAAATGCTAGATTTCCTAAAGTACATCAGGGGTGTAAAGGGTTTTGTGGCGTCCTGAAATTGTGAAAGGCAATTTTCATTTGATGCCGACTCTTCACTTATCAACTGGTGGCTTTAATTCCTATTCTCACAATGCCACTGTGTTTTTCCTCGTCTTCCCTTCATCCTGATGGGAGAAGGAATGCAGTTTTCACTCCCTGTTACATGGACACAAAATGCTGGAGTAACTCAGCGGGACAGGCAGCATCTCTGGAGAGACGGAATGGGTGACGTTTCGTGTAGAGACCCTTCTTCAGACTCCCTGCATATGGTTCACACATTTTCCAGGTGAAGTAACTGGATAGTAAAGAATGAATGAATTAATTAATGAATAACTTTATTGGCCAAGTATTCACATACAAGGAATTTGCCTTGGTGCTCCGCCCACAAGTGACAACATGACATACAGTGACAGTTAGGAATGAAACATAACCATTAAACATTAAAAATAGGAGCAGAAGCTTCAGCCACCTATCCCCTTCTCAATAAAGGGCACTATTATAGAAGAAAAACATCTCCCACTTTTACTCTAAAGAATGTCATAGGATAATACGTCTAACACCTCATTAAAAAGATGACACTTTCAACATTGCAATTGTACTCCAATTTGAAACGTCAGCCTTGATTATGAATACTCCCTAAAATGTGACATGCACTTTGAAGCCCACATTGATTGCGGTATGGGAAATCATATGAGCAAGGTAAACTCTAGTGTATACATAATTTTGAAAAAAAACTTTGATTGGCACTCAGAAGGATAGGCCAGGACTTTATGCAGGACTTAAATGCCTGAACTATGGGGGATGTAGGGCAGGGTGGGACTTTATTCCCTTGGGCACAGGAGGTAGTGGTGATTTTAAAGAGTGTGCAAAAGTAGAGCACATGGTATTGGGGGGTAGGGTATTGACATGGATAGAGAATTGGTTGGCAGACAGGAAGCAAATAGTAGGAATTAACGGGTCCTTTTCAGAATGGCAGGCAATGACTACTGGGGTGCCGCAAGGTAAATTGCTGGGACCCCAGCTATTTACAATATATATTAACGATTTAGATGAGGGAATTAAATGTGACATCTCCAAGTTTTTGGATGACACGAAGCTGGGTGGCACTGTGAGCTACGATGAGGATGCTATGAGGCTGCAGGGTGACTTGGATAGGTTGGGTGATTGGGCAGATGCATGGCAGATGCAGTATAATGTGGATAAATGTGAGGTTATCCACTTTGGTGGCATGAACTGGAAAGCAGATTATTATCTGAATGGTGTCAGATTAGGAAAAGGGGCGGTGTAACGAGACCTGGGTGTGCGTGTACATCAGTCACTTAAAGTAAACATGCAGGTACAGCAGGCAGCGAAGAAAGCTAATGGCATATTGACCTTCTTTGTGAGAGGATTTGAGTTTAGGAGCAAGGAGGTCCTATGCAGTTGTACAGGGCCCTAGTGAGACCGAACCAGGAGTATTGTGTGCAATTTTGGTCTCCTAATTTGAGGAAGGACATTATTGCTATTGAGGGAGTGCAGTGTAGGTTCACCAGGTTAATTCCCGGAATGGCGAAACTAACATATGATGAAAGAGTGGGTCGACTGGGCTTGTATTCACTGGAATTTAGAAGGATGAGAGGAGATCTTATAGAAACATATAAAAATCTTAAAGGATTGGGCAGGCTAGATGCAGGAAAAATGTTCCTGATGCTGGGGGGAATCCAGAACCAGGGATCACAGCTTAAGGTGAGGAAGCATTTTTTCACCCAGAGAGTTGTGAATATGTGGAATTCGCGGCCACAGAAGGCAGTGGAGGCCAAATCACTGGATGTTTTCAAGAGAGAGTTAGATTTAGCTTCTGGTGCTGAAGGAATCCAGGGATATGAGGAAAAAGCAGGAACGGGGTACTGATTTTAGATGATCAGCCATGATCTTATCGAATGGCGGAGCTGGCTCGAAAGGCCGAATGGCCTACTCCTGTACCTATTTTTCCTTGCTTCTATATTTCTATAAAATCATGAGGGGAATAGACAGGGTGAATGCACAGAGTCTTTAACCCAAAGTTGGGGGATCAAGAACCAGAGGACACATGGGTTTAGGTTGAGAGGGAAAGATTTAATAGGAACCCAAGTGGTAACATTTTCACTCAGAGGGTGTTGGGTACATGGAACAAGTGCTATAGGATGTAGTTGAGGTAGGCACTATGACAGCATTCAAAAACAATTTAACAGGTACATAGATAAAAAGGTTGAGATTGATATGGGTCAAAGCCGGACAAATTACCCTGGCATCTTGGTCGGCATTGACAAGTTGGGCCAAAAGGCCTTCTATCATACATCAGATTATACTTGATGTAGCATGTATTATGCATATTGATGTTGGTCCAAGCTCTCCCACAACCTGGTCAGCATGATATGTAGGAAAGAACTGCAGATGCTGGTTTCAATCGAAGATAGACACAAAATGCTGGAGTAACTCAGCGGGACAGGCAGCATCTCTGAAGAGAAGGAATGGGTGACGTTTCAGGTGAAGAAGGGTCTTGACCCGAAACGTCACCTATCCCTTCTCTCCAGAGATTCTGCCAATCACGCTGAGTAACTCCAGCATTTGTTGTCTATCTTCTGGTCAGCATGATGTTCTGTTCCATACAGAAATATTACTGTGATCTTAATCAAAATTAAAATATGCAACATGTGTCAAGGCACAAACCACAGAGGACTTAGAATCCATTTCCTGTGTTATTTATGTCTCTCCACAAACACATGTCGGACACACGATCGTAGTGGTCAGGTCCCTGGAGGGAGTTCACTTTCATTGTTTCAGAGTCGTTGTTAAATCTGCTGCTCAAGGAGAAGGGAGGGAAAGGCAAAACGAGTAAAGGAAAAAAAACCTTCCAATTGAGAGGGTCAAGAGTGTTTAATTGTCATATGTCCCAGACAGAACAATGAAATTCTTACTTGCAGCAGCACCATAGAATATGTAAACATAGTACTCTGTGAATAATTTAATAAATGAGAAAAAAAAGGTTCAGTGTGTGTTTATATACACATACTCACATATACAAATATATTTTATATATACCCCATACATATGTATAAGCATAGAAAAGAGGTGCAGGAGTAGGCCATTCGGCCCTTCGAGCCAGCACCGCCATTCAATATGATCATGGCTGATCATCGAAAATCAGTACCCCGTTCTTGCTTTTTCCCCATATCCCCAGATTCCTTTAGCCATCTATATATAACTAAAACTCTCTGTTTTTCTGTTTGCGCAAAAACGGCACATGAGAAACACTATTTTTTTCCCCACCTTAAGCCCCTGTCCCACTTCGGAGACCTAAACAGCAACCTCTGGTGATCTTGCCCGTCAACCAAGGTTTCCATGAGGTCACCGGAGGTTTTGGTCACTCTCCCTAATGATTGAAAGTGGTTTCCACGTGGTCGAGGCTTCATCTATGTTGCTGCTATTTTTTCATCATGATTAAAACCGGCCTCGACTAAAATAGTTTGCCGTTTTAAAAATCGATTATTTTTTTAGTCGCAGGTCGAGTCGAAGCCAGTTTTCTTCATAGTCGAGGAAAGTTTTCAACATATGTGTGGGAGGTGGTAGGAGTTTGCAGATCACATCGAACTTGATTTTTTTTTGGGTGGCGGGCAAGGCCACCAGAGGTTGCTGTTTAGGTCTCAAAAGTGGGACAGGGGCATAAAGGGCCTTGTCCCACTGCGGCGATCTAATTTGCGAGTTTAGAAGAGTTTGCGCTCAACTCATACTCGCACTATGGTCGACACGAGGTCCTAGGAGGTCTTTGTAACTCTCCTTCATGCTCGAGAGTAGTCCCTGCATACTCGAGGCCTCAGCTAGGTCGCGGCGTTTTTTTCAACATGCTGAAAAGTGCCCGCGAGTAAAAAAAGGTCGCCATGGAAAAAAACGGTATTTTGTTACTCGTAGGTTTAGTCGAGGTAGATCGCAGTAGGTCGGCATGTTATCCTAGGTAATCAAAGGCAATCAAAGGTAATTGAAGGTAATCGAATGTAAAGTTTGTTGAGAAAAAAAAGGTAAGTAAACCGACCGGTAATGTTAAATGCCCGCTAAACTTTATTAAACGTTGTCTAGCTTCTTAAAAGTGTCTCCACTCCTTCTCCCCCCCTTCTCCCCTCCTCCCCTTCTCCCCTCCCCCCTTCTCCACTCCCCCCTTCCCCCCTCCCCCATTCTCCCCCCTTCTCCCCTCCTCCCCTTCTCCCCTCCCCCCTTCTCCCCTCCCCCCTTCTCCCTTCCCCCTTCTCCCCCCCTTCTCCCTCCCCCTTCTCCCCTTCTCCCCCCCCGCTTTTGCTTACCACACTGTGTCAGCCGTCTTTTACCTTCCCGTTCATCGTGGGTGTGAATTTCAGACAGCGCTCCCCCGCATTCCCAGGCTCGCAGTTTCATCGCTGACTGTCGATCCAGCTCGAGGCTTTTCAGGCGGGTGTGCTCGAGCTTGAAGGTCGAAGACAGTCGCTGACAAGTCGCGTGGGACAGGCCCAGTAGTAACCTTAATGTGTAGGAAGGAACTGCAGATGCCGGTTTACACCGAAGATAATCACAAAATGCTGGAGTACCTCAGCAGGCAGGCAGTATCTCTGGAGAGAAGGAAAGGGTGACTTTTCAGAATTTACTCCCAAATTGCCGTCTCTCCCGCTGAGATACTCCAGCATTTTGTGTCTATCGAGTGGAGGAATAAACACTGGCTTCTAGGGTGGCGCTCCCTATCATTCTTCAGAACATCATCCCAGGGATCGTTTAATTGCTCCTTCGAGAGAAGATAGAACCTCACTTCAAATTCTTCCATGTGTAATAGACGTTAGATTGTACAGGGTTTTCTCAGTACTGGCACTGAAATGTCCAGCCTAGATATACACTTGTGTCTGTAATCAGTTACACCTTAGACTGGGATAAAATGAAGTGGCTGGATAATCAGCATAAGTTTCTATTGGCTCCATTTAAACATAACAGATAACCAAGGTAGTCATCAAAGTGCAAATAGTGAAGTACATCGGACAACCAAAGACTCAGATCATGGAAGATCATAGTTGCTGAGGTTAGTGTTGTGCTGTATTCAAAAGTCTGATGGTCGCTGGGAAGAAGCTGTTCTCGAACTGGTTTTTCAGGCTCCTCTACCTCCTTCCCAATGGAAACAGTGAAGTGAGAGCATGGCCAGGGTGGTATGGGTCTTTGATGATATTAACCACATTTTTCTGCATCTCCTCTAGAATCCTCAAGTAACTAATACCGCCCATCAAAATGGTTTTCTCTGCTAATGTAGACCATCAAATCTGACACCTCCACTGACATTCACCTCTCCACTAAACATGGCATTTCTTGTCAGATAAACACTTAACGATGGAGTAACTCAGCGGGACAGGCAGCATCTCTGGAGCGAAGGAATGGGCGAACTATCCCTCTGCATGCCCTCCATCTGTTTAGTTCCGTTTAGTTTATTTTATTGTCACGTGCACCGAGGAACAGTGAAAAGCTTTAGTTGCGTGCTAACCAATCAGCAGAAAGACAATACATGATTACAATCGAGCCATTTGCAGTGATAATATATGATAACATGATAAGGGAATAACGATTAGTGCAAGGTAAAGCCAGCAAAGTCCGATCAAGGATAGTCCGAGGGTCACCAAAGAGGTAGATCGTAGATACCAAGCTGCTCGCCCACCTCAGCACTTTCCTAGGGGCTTAAGGGTTCATTTCTTCTTGTCCATTATCTAATGAAAAAGGCGTTGCATTGTTGTACTCTTGCAGCCCTCTGCAGTGTTGTGCTCATTACTAGTTCAGCCACAGAAAGTGTGAAACAGTTGTGGAACGCTTGATTGTTAATGTGACTGAGCGCCATATGCATCTGAATAAATAACCTGATGTACCAGAAGTCACTAAAGACTGGATAACAAGATGCAGCAGTAACTCTGTACAATGAAATACAGCATATGTTCATCTTTCAGCTTCATCTGGCACAGTTGCACTTCCAGTTGACTTTAATCAATTAGGATTTAGGAATTTTTTTTTCACCTTTAAAATGGGACCATTAAGACATCCATCATAATGCGGAAAACAGCCTCAAGCAGATATTAAATATAATCAGCTTGGGGAATCCATGAGGAAAGGGTGTGGATGTGTCTTTAGCTTGTCTTTAGAGCAAAAACATATTTTTCTCGTGTTTTGTCTCAGGAGATAAAGACTTTTAAATTATTAAACGTTCAAATAACGGCATGCAAACAGTTAGCAGGTTTAGCAACGTAAGAATGAAAATCTCCGACAAAAGTATTTCGGAGTTTGTTCAATAACAGCAAGCTTAGTTTGGTTCTCATAATATTCTTTGAATTGAGGCAAACTCAAGGGTAAATTCAAGACTTAGCACAGTGCTGAGTGTTTGAGTGCAGAACTGGGGGTTCCATGCAGATCTCAGATCGTGCCACATTGTAGGAAGAGCAGGGAACTCACCAGGCATTCTAAAGGGCCTGTCCTACCAGCATGCGACTCCATGCGGTGAGCGCGACCTAACGTGGTCACTTGAGCCGTCCAGCATCGCGGGGCCGGTCCCTCTTTGATCGCCGGAGCCATGCGGAATTGTGCAGAGCTGGTCCCAACATCGCGTGGGGCTCCGAAAAACTATCCGTGTTCAAAAATTCCACGCGGCAACGGTTTGTCGGCCCGCAGTCGCCTCGACACATTATGCACCGCCTCGACGTCGTGCCTCCGTGACCCTCTCTATATGTGCCTCCATGACCCTCTGTGTATGTGCCTCCGTGACCCTCTCTGTGTGTGCCTCCATGCCCCTCTCTGTGTGTCCCTCACTGTCCTTGAGAACTTACCTTGCGTACTTCGCTCCAACTTCGCGCCACTTTGCGCCGCGTTGCGCCACTCACCCGACCTCCGCGCGGCCCCCACTGCCGGTTTGGTCATGCTTGCCGCATGCAGGCGCATGCTGGTGGGACCGGCCCTGTACAGGGGATCACCCGACCTCCGCGCGGCCCCCGCTTCCAGTTTGGTCGCGCTCACCGCATGGAGTTGGATGCTGGTAGGACAGGCCCTTAAAGCCTAGTGCAGCACGGTGACTGAGATAGAGTTGCTGCCTTACAGTGCTTGCAGCACCAGAGACCCGGGTTCGATGCCGACTACTGTCTGTACGCCCTCCCCGTGACCGCGTGGATTTTCTCCGAGA